>OX439231.1:21130451-21595727 GCA_949319165.1 Sialis lutaria | reverse complement strand
TATTGGATACTTTATTTAAACTTATTGAAATTACTATTAAATTAATTTAAACCTATAATGTTGTGATTGTTAAGTAAAACATAATGGCTGTCACTTGTGACTTGATTCAAAAGACAAATTAATTAAACATATAAATAGTAAGAAACGTTTTATGTGCGTGATATTATCATCTATAAAGTATGATTATAGTTGTTATTAGTTTGTAGTTTTATTAATAAATATATTTGACTTTAAATGCACACATATATCGATCAGTATTGTTCAATGAATTTTTATTTTATATTTTATTAAAAATATATATATATGAAAACCGATACTGTATATATAAATACAGAATCAAATTTTATACAGGATGTTCTATATGAATGTAATGATGTGAATATTTGCTATTCAAAATATTTAAAACAATTTAGTGCAGATAACTTTTGTAATTAACATTTTATTTTATTTTAAAATAAAGAAAATGTAAAACGAATAAACTGTATTTAAAATAAATATTTTTTTGATACAAATGTGTAAAAATATATTTACTGTTTTAAAATAAAAAGAAAGATATATATTTCAAAATATTATATTTAAATTATTTTGTTCTAGTTAACTTAAACTAAAACAGTGAAGTAAATATTGAAACATAAGGTGTGTCTTACTATAGACTCAAGGAGGTCAGAGAAACAAGACATAAGACCATCTAAGTGTTTTTATCGATGGAAAGCAGGAAAATTTATCCTGTAGAAATTTTCTTGAAGAGAAAAACATTTTATGTGTGCTTATCTATTTGTTTCAGCGTTCAAGTAAAACTTTTAAAGAATGAAAAATGGACTTTGTAAGTACTTTTCTTAAAACAATATTATTTTCTACATTTATACGTATTTGCTCTGTCAGTGAATAGATAGATAGACGTATTTAACAAATGTGATAAATTAATATATGTATGTACATTCATACGCACATACATTTATTAACTATGATTCAAACACATTCCTTTGGCATTATATGAACGTTACATGTCTACTATACATATATGATTTGTTATTGAATTGAGTATATGTTATTAGTGTCATTTTTGATGCAAATGATAATGTATATTAAGTAATTTTATTAAATACTGCAGTTGAGTTACAAAATAAATGATGTTATTGTCGAATGGTTTTGTAAGACAAACATATAAAAATACATAATTATATCTGATAGAAACGAAAGTTTAAAAAAGCAGTGTAAGATTTCCCTTTGTTTTTATATAATTAAAATTATGATTGAAAAGTTTAATTTCAAAGACAAATTTTAATTTTACCGATAAAATTATCAAGGTATTAAAAAAAACATTTTTTTAAGTAATTTGTTATTAATGAATCATTGATATACAGTTAACATTGTTGACATTATTTATTGTATGTAATTTATATTTTTTTAACTTTTTATCTAAAACAAAACTATTTATATATATTTTATATACGCGGTATATAATTAATTTATAATCAATATATTATTTCAAAAGTATTATAATGAAATACTGATATCGATACGTAAAAGTGTTCATTACGATATAATTTATTGACTTGATAAATAACCTAATTAAAAAAAAGAAAATATAATACACAATGCTGATAGCATAATAATGTCTGAAAATTAAACTCGGTTCTGCGTATTTTTAAATTACACAAGAATATTAAAAGTAAGTATAAAAAGAAAGATAAGAAATAAAACGGCTATGCCCGCTTTTGGAAGGGGACTTCGCAGAATCCCTGAGGGTTGTTCGGTGACTGGGGTTAGACAGGAGAATGGGAAGAGGTGGGTGGGGGTACAAAAAATACGCAGATTAAGAAGAAGAATTGGAAGAAGCGGATAAAGAATTTATATATAACTAGAGAATTTTATTCATGCCTTTAAAAAAGGCTTTGGTGATTTACTCTGTCAGTTCTTTTCACATGAATAAACTATTATAAATTACTTCAAAGACCTTAAAATAAAATGTATTATACCTCGTGTCATATTATAATGTTCATATTTTCATTTATATATTTTTTTTTTGGAATGATGTAATATTTAGAACAAACTGGTGTTAGATGTAACAAAAAATATTGTGATTAATTTTATTTACGGCACAAATTTCAATTAAGCACTATAGCAATCTTTATAAGTACCATAAGTATACAATTATCAAGACATAAATATGTTGCTAAATACATTTTTTTAAAACACGTGCAGAAATGATGCATTGGACCAAGACAATCCTTGTTTCATATTTATTGAAAATAATATTTTCTTAATATTAGAATATAATTTAACTATATTCTGTTTTGTATTTAAAACAATTAAATACTGTCGGATGAAAACAATACATTCTGTTTTAAACAATATTTTCTCTTGCTTTAAGTAAACATGCACTTTGTATGGATCTAATATAATAGTATGATTCAAATTTATCAAATATATCTCTTGTATATAATAATAAATTTATTTATTTGTTAAATGTTGGAACAAAACTCATCAAAACTGACAATCTTTTGACTTGGGTGTAAAAACAAACCTACTAATTAAAATTACTATATACAATTCATATATCCCTTTCTTCTTTTTGTCCATCAGTTTTTAACGCCTTCCAAACATTAATTTAATATATGTAATTAATATGTATTCTTGATCGGAAAATAATATGATAATATCATTAATTACTGACTTTGATTCAACAACTATATAAATTAAAAATATGTTTATTTAATGAAATTAACATAATATAAAGGAATGGGAACTAGATTTTTTTTACATTAAATTAAAATTTAAAAGTTAATGTATCTTTAAATTTATCTTGTATACAAAATGTGATTCTATTTTGAAAGAAGTCAATAAATTCATTGAAAAAAAAAAATTCATTTTATTACATCAAATGTTTGAACCATTTATTTTACTGAAAATGTTTTTATATAATAAATAATATTGTATCTTTGACTTCACAATGGGATATATTAATTTAATCGAAAAGAATTAAGTTTTTACAATGTTATAATTATCAAACATATGTATGTGCTAATTAACTAGGTAGAGTTATCAAGCTAGTTTTTGTAAATGTAGTTCAACAAAAAATACTTGTTTAAATAAAAATTATTGTTTTTTAGACAAAAAATTATCCTATTCATTATAGTGACATTATCACTATCAAGGTTATTTACTAACGAACAAACAAATATTTTTGGTTATGTTATAAAATAAAACTTTCTTGCAACCCTAGTCATCGTTTTAATCCTGTCACCAAACCAACCACAACCTTTTACCATACCCAAAAAACCTTATTGGTTAGCCAACGGCATTAACCCAACCCCATAATACAGGTAAAAAATACTGTGGGCCTATATAAATTGTATGAGTTATAAAAAACATCCCTCTGTATAAAAAAAGGGTAGTTTGTGAGAGACACCTTGTGTTTAGTAGTAGTACTACGAGCAAGGATTACAACCTTCAGATATGAAAGTACTGATGGCTGGGGTTTGAATATATGAAAAGTATGGTTTATTTCTTCGATACTTATACGATAGTTGCTTTCGTTTTTAGAGGACTCTTGATGTCTTATAGGAATTAAAGTAAACATTATTTCAATAAAAATTTAATAAGAAATATTTATGAAAAAAAAAATTAAATTATATTTCATTTTTATTTATTTTTAATAATAGCCAGTTAAAAAATAATTTTATTATTTCCCAATAACAATTATAAATTTAGTTAATCTTTGACGACTAAATATTTGTTTGGTTGTATTTAAACATCATTATAATATATTCCTCCTGGCTAGTTACCTCTTAATAATAAATAAATTTTTAAATAATTTTCAATATTTTTCTAAATATTATAAATCGGAGAAATTTTTATATATAGGTTATATTAGATTTTCTCGTAACCTAACCCGATATCTTTAAAAAATTTAATAAACGTTTTGCAAATTGGTACATATGAAAAAATGCAACAAATATTTTCAGAAAACTATTATAACATTTTATTATACCTATTGTTTTCAGGTTTGCCAATGATACACATGTCATTGGATATTTAATTTTTTGATACATTTGTTTCTATGAACTTTATATACCTATAATATTAACATCAAGCAAATTTTCAAAAAAAATAATTCGATATTAAAATAGTCTTATACACGAGATGCTGTAAAAAAAATTACAAAATACAATCAATACAGTGATGTTTTCTTGCAAACAAACTAATTGACAATTCATGTTATACTTAAACAAAAAATAATACAATATAAAGAACATTTGACATACAAAAAATCCAAATCCAAAATCACGGATATGATGGCGGCTAAAACAAAAAGCTTTTCACGTATATCTGCAACTGGAGGGGTGTTAGTAGTAAGACGCTGGCTTTAAGAGGGTGAACGTAAAGACACACCCCTACATAGAAACGCCTTATTTCCAAGGTAACTGTCGACCAATGAAAGAGGGCGCTTTTCTCCCTAGCGTTGGTTTTTACCCCTCTCCCCTTTTTAGCGATTCGTTCGGCTGCCAGCAGATGGGGTGAGGTGTTGGGTTTGCGTCTCGGATACAATATTGACCCTTAAGTACGGAAAGTACAAGAACTATAATCGCTCGCCGGTTTTATGTTTGCAAATGGTGGCGTAGGTTAGAAGGGAAGTTTGTGAAAGTTTTGATTAAATGAGATATGGTATGGGGTAGGAAGATGCGCAGAGGGGTGCGTTTAATATGTCTGAGGCTGTTTTATTAACAGTAGGGTTCAAGATATCGGAATTTTATTTTTTGGTGGTTGTGAGAATGTGGTATTTTGGAGTAATTAGCTTTTAATGGTTATAATCAATTTATGTTGTGGTTACATTACTATTCAGGAAATTAACAAGATTTAGATAGAAAAACACAAAGCTGATGTTCGATTATTCGAGAGAATAAATACAGTTGTAGAAAATACTAGATTTTACAGGATTTATATCAACTGTCTAAATATCAACTAATTTTTTGTTACTGTTGTAATACATATTATACTTAGATAATGTGATATTTGTTTTATTATATTTTGACTATTTGAAATTACCTCTAAATCCATTGATTGATAAATTATTTAATTAATTATTTTACAATTATTATTTGTTAATATTTTTACGAGAGTTAACACACCTATACATATAGGTACATCTTTGTAAAAGTTATAGGTACATAAATATAGATTATGTTATCTTATCTGCATACTAATGATTTACTATTTACACATACATATAACCAATACTTATTTTTTTATGTTGTAGAAAAATATCATGATTTTAAAACAAGGATTAGTAGAAAAATGATTTATAAAACTTGTATAAAATATCTGCCTATACCTATATCAAAGTACGGTCTCATTTATTATTAATTTGATAATTTAAGTATACATATATAAAATGAAAAGATGAATGCTAAAATCCTATATGGATATAAAAAGAAACTAAGTATTTGTTTGTAAAAACATATCCATATGATTTTAAATTATGATCCAACATTTATAAAATTTCATAGTATGTATTCTGTCATTAAACGCATTAATGATTTAGCAGTATCAAATATTGACCATAACATTTTTTATGTTAATTACAACGCGTTTTCCAGTTACCAGGGTTATGCAAATAATAGCCGCAGGCTATAGTTTGTCTACGCTAGGTTTATTTTACAATTAATCGATCAAATTGCAGCGGAAAATATAATTTCACCATCATACCATTAATTATGTTTCACACCGCAGTGCTATTCCGTCAACTATAAAATTTAGTACACATAGTTGACACTTTGTCTACATGTTGATATTGATATTTTATTTTTATCTTTTATATTGGGCCAAGACAATCCTTGTTTGATATCATGTATATATCGAATATTTTTAATATTAGAATGTAACCCCAATCCAACTATATTATTATTTATGTTTTTATTCGTATAATATTGTATATATGTTAAGGACTGAGTAATTAATATAGGTAATACTCATATAGCCTAGTCATTGTGAATAATTACGAGCAAGATCGGGCAGTGTTGTTAATTCCATGTTGTTTATCCTAATTTTATATTAACTGTCCTTATATGACAATCTCTGTAGTGAATTTGGGGAATATTTTCTCCGCCGCAACGAACTTTCTTTTAAATTGTCTAAATTATAATAATAATTTTTTAGCCAAATTACCCAAAATGTATGGATCTTTACTCATAATGTCTGGTTAATGTTTTATAAATTGGCCATTTGGTCCATAACATATGTATGTAACTTATATATTGTTTAGAATTCTTGCTCATCATTTGTAAGTGTATAAGTACTTTTTTCTACAAAACAAATGTAGTAAAATACGTGTTTGTATAGATTCTATTTTATAACTTTTTTTGGGCTGATATAACACATTTAATATTTCTAACCTTATCTTTACCTTCCTGATATAGGTATAGTAAATAATTAATTAAACTATAAACATAAAATAAAACTAGCTGTCGGATCCAATATTACCCGGGGATATAAAATTAAACTATATAACGTATAATGCTGTGGGGTGCGATCCTTTAGGTCCACACAATCAACTTCCCAACATGGTATGATTTACAATACTTGAATACTGAGTAATATTTTTTTTAATATGTATATGAAAAACTTTAATGGAATTTATCAGAAATAAAACTCACCCTTTGTATTATGAATATTAGTTTTCTAATATCCTAATAATAGTCCAGAGAATTTAGATGAAAAATAGCTGTATCTAGGAAAAAATTCGCATAGAGCTGAATTTTTGTATATACTTTCTTTTTGTATTTATACATAAAATGCCAAAAGTCCCCATCGATCTCTTGTGAGCATACTTTTTTATAGCCCTCAAAAGGTGCTAATAATTAGTTTTATGTAAATATCTCTGTATTTATAGATTTTACGATAGTGAAAGTCATATATTGGAAGACTAGAAAATTCTCTACAAGAAAGGTTATTTATAGTTTTTCATACGAACTATAATTTTCACGGAAACTGGATGTAAAGGTGACCACTTAAGCAAATACTACTAACACAAGAAATGTAGATTTTTTTACTAATGTAAATATTATGCCGAATGTGCGATGTTCCAAATTTTGTCAATAGTTAAAGTATACCGACATGTGTATTTCCTGAAAACTCCCTAGCAAAGTAGGCCCCGGAACATCCCCATCGAAGCCCCCAAATTTTCGTTATTTACGGATTTTGTGAACAGCTGTATCTAGTGAACGGAATGTCCGATCAACATCTTTTTTCACATTTTAGACAGATAATTTAATCTTCTACAACCTTTTTATTAATATTTTATCCAAAGTAAATTGTATGTCTTTCAAAATTGCGGTGAAACTAGAAAAAATAATTTTTTTAAGAAAAATTTAAAGTTTGGTCGCCATTTTGAAAACAATTCGTTAATTTTTAGTTAAAATACTATCAAAATGTTTGTAAAAAAAGAATTAACTGTCTTATATGTGAAAGACGATGTTGATCGGACATTCCGTTCATTAGATACAGACTGTTTATAAAATCCTTATACAACGATATTTTGGTCTATTCGATGAGGGTGTGCCGGGGTTTACTTTACTATGGAGTTTGCAGAAAATACACATATCGGTATGTTCTAACTACTGACAAAATTTGGTACCTCACACATTTGTCATAATATTTACAATAGCCAAAAAGTATATGTTATATTAATATAATATAGGAATGAATTTTTATTAAGATTTTTTAGGGAATTTTTTTACAAAAAAGTATAAAACTTTTTACTACAGATTTTTTGTATTTACTTTTATATAAGTTTAGATAAACTATATAAATTAAAAAAAATAAAAATAAATAAATAATTATTACGCTTGTACAGGAACAACGTACAACGTGAAAAAACGTCTCCAAATGATTGCCATGATTCCAACTTTTCTGTTCATCCGAAAAAACAAAACTAATAAATTTCTTTATCTATATAAGTGTGACTATAGCGGGTGGAAAAAAAATTAAAAAAAATTTAAAATTAAAAAAATGGTGGCGTTTAGAAAAGTGTCTATAGAATTTTCGTTACTGTTTTTTCAATCTTTCGTTGCCCGTAAAACAAAAATATTTGATTTACTCAATTCTGCTACCGATAGTAATAGCTTATGTACACAGAAAATTTGAAGTCAATCGGTTCAGTAGATCTTGAGTTATTATGGCAGCCAATTTCAATTTTCAGTTTCGAGAAAAACGCGTTCAAAGTTTACGTATAGTTGGCTATTCAATGTTACGTATCTCTTTCAATCCACTATAACTTCGTCAATTTTGCGAATTTGGGTATGGGGTTTTGTACATATCTTTTTTGAACCCCTATTTATTAATAAAATGCAAAAAAAATAAAATCGATATTTTACATTTTTAGACTAGAATACCCCCATAATACGTGAAAACAATTACTTGTATGAAAAAAGGTATTAGATCTTTGTTGTAGATAATTTTCTTACCTTTATATTTGATAATAACTATTTTAGTCGTAGAGCCAATATATACAGAGATATCTAACTAAAACTAATTGTTAGCACCTTTTGTGGGCTGTAAAAAAGTATGCTCACAGGGGATTGATGGGGACTTTTGGTAACTTATTTATAAAGACAAAATGAAGGTGTATACAAAAATTCAGCTCTATGCGAATTTATTCCTAGTGAAAACCTAAAGTTACTGGACTATAATGTCAATAATATAATGCACATTTTTAGAAAAACTAATCTGACAGTTTGAATTTTGAATTGTGTTGTTTCCAAGGCAACATAAATTATTAGATGTATTTATTAGTATGAAATTCAAATTTTGATGGTGGTTTTCATCCCTTTAATGGCTGTTTGGACCCATATAAAAAATAAATACTGAAATACACGTTTCATTATTTGTATTGTATAGTATTTATTCTAAGTTCCGACTAAATTCGACCAAGAAAAAAAATAAAAATGAAAAAAACACCCTTTTTACCCCCGTAGGGGTTGAATTTCGAAAAATCCTTTCTTTCAGATCATATTCACGTCAAGACGCTTCGATTAGCACCCCAACGAAGTCAATAGCATTTTTTGTTCACGAGATTTCGTCCCGGAAAAAAATGACACGTACGTACGTACATACGTACGTACACACGTACGTACATACGTACGTACATACACACACACACACACACACACACAGACATTTTTCTGAAAATAGTGTCAATATACTCTAATGCCCTTGAAACATGAAAATATGTTAAAATTTTTGATTTCGATTTTCGGACCAATTACAATAACTCCCTATTGGGAAGTTAATAAAACACCAGTAAACATAATATATAAACAAAACAATAAAACCAACAAAAACCTACCATTGTACAAGAACTGTTTAAAAGACTATAGATCTCAAATGACTAATAATATAAATAAAAATAAGAAAATCTCAAAATTTTGATGATAAAACATTATGATATTATCTATATTATATTCTGCAATTTTCATGAAGCTTATTTTCTTGTTAATTTGAAGCTTGATCTAAAATATACGAATATGCAAAAAAATAAGTTTTCATTAAAAAATGAAGTTGTCTTAAAAATGACCTTGAAACATCCACCCTCAATTAGTTTTTCCCGCCTAATCCTGAAACTTTTGTACCAAATATTTTCCCTAAAAAACCTCAGTTTTCGAGATATTTACCTGTCTCAATATAAATAAACCACCTGGTATCGATAATTTTAATGTTTTTTTTTCTAAACGAGATGCACACAAAAAAACTGTATTGGACCAAGAAAATCTTGTTTTGTATATAGGTAACGAAAACAATATTTTCTTAATATAATAAAGTACTCTTAATCCAACTATATTATTTTTTCGTCCAAGAAAACTATAAGTAGTTGGTTTAAGAATATATTTCTTATCTTAAGAAAATATTGTTTTCGTTATATACAAAACAAGATTTTCTTGGCTTAAGTTACCTTTCTACCTGTGTGTAATAAATATTTATAAATTTATTTTATTTATATTTTTATGAAACATATATAGGTATTAAAAAACGAATTTAACGCGTTTTTGTTATCTATAAATTTAGTTAATATATAGATTACATATTAAATTTAATTAAAAAATTGTACATTGCGCAAATATGTACAAATGTAGGCAATAAACAAACTTGGTCGAATCCCTAATAGAAAATCAATATAAGCTCATTATAACAATTTGAACATTTTACAAAATTTCAATATGCGGTACATGATATATACTCAGTACTCACGTATACACATTTGTATGTATATGAATGTTTGATTATACATCCATACATACATATACGACATACATACTCATATGTACAATATTATACATATATATGTATGCATACAATACTTTATACATATATACATATTTCGTCAATATATATTGTACTAGTTGATAAAAGTACAAAAAAACAGTGAATATGTAAAAAAATATATTTATTATACATATTAAACTATTTGACAATTTATTTCGTAAAAATTCTTATATGTATACCGGGTGTTAAAAAAAGAGTGTAAAATACATATTTAAAGAGGTAATAGTATGGACCAAAATAAGCAAAAAACTTCTGATAAACATGTATCCGGAAATTTTTCGTGAGGGAACTACAGCCCTCTAAAGATTTGGTTCAAAATGAGTTTTTATTTAATATCTAGAGAACCCTTTCTGATAAAATCATGAAATTTGGTATTCGGTTTAGTAATAATAAGTGTTATCGATTTCTCGTATTAACCAATTATAATTTAGACCAGGGATATATGGGGTCAGTGGGCCCATCGATTTTTATCTAGTATTTTTTTATTCTTTAAATTTTCCTTGAATCAAGGCAATTAAAGGTAAGAAAAAAGTTAATATAAAAAAAACCTCCTAATATGAATCCTCTTAGATCTATTGCCAGTTCTATTACTGTTATACGTACTTTACTATTAACTTGACTAAAAAACGAAATTAAAAATGGTTATTTGTTGATAAGGATGCATTTTTGTGGTATACATATGTTAATTTTTTTTCTTAATTTTTATCATAGAACAAGAATATAAATTTATTATTTGTAATTTGAAGCATCCGTATTAAGTTAAATTCTGCATGCTTTCATTACCATCGATATTTCTCGAAAACGATTAATCCTATGACAAATAAGCAAAATATATTTTTGTGTATATTGTGCCATGTAATCTTATATAAGTCCCTTATTCAAGGAAAAATTAAAGAATAAAAAAATACTAGATAAAAATCGATGGGCCCACTGACCCCATATATCCCTGGTCTAAATTATAATTGGTTAATACCAAATTTCATGATTTTATCAGAAAGGGTTCTCTAGATATTAAATAAAAACTCATTTTGAACCAAATCTTTAGAGGGCTGTAGTTCCCTCACGAAAATTTCCGGACACATGTTTATCAGAAGTTTTTTGCTTATTTTGGTCCATACTATTACCTCTTTAAATATTTTACACTCTTTTTTTAATACCCGGTATAGATGATGCAATGTATTATTTTATTTGTAATCTTCGAGTATATTATTAAAATAATATAATATAAAATTATATAGTATCTATGTATATTTTACATATTTTAGCACTTTAAATGAATATTTAACCGTTTTTAAGTTAGCAATAAAATATGTTTATATGCATATTCTTTTTAAAACTTTATTGTTATAGGTTCATAAATATATATTTGTCTATCAAAAAATAGATTTTTGCGATTGTTTGTATTGTTGCGGGATTTATCCTACATTTGTTACATTTAAAAAATAAATTTCAACTAACATTTCGTGGTCTTTTTCAGATACATATATCAAGTGCACTAATGGATATTACGTGATGTAGAATATAAAATCCAAAAATCCAAAATTAAAAAGTGGCGTAGCCATCATAAATGTATATATAGACAAACTTCCTTTGTACCCGAACCCTAACTTCAATACTTACCTCGAGTTGCACAAAACAATATAATTAACGATTAGTAAATCGGTTGTTTTCAATTTATGATTAATGTTTATTCTAAACTTATTCTCAATTTGTAAATGAACAATTCACTAAATATGACATTTTTTTGCCTTATAATATGTATCATAACCGTGATTGTTTTTTAGAATTGACGTAATAATGCTTTGAAAACAACTGATTAACTAATCGAGGATTATTTTTCTTTATGCACCCCGAGGTTAAAGTATATAAAGATATTCTTATTAGTATTATAAATATTCAGTACCTATTTTCATTATTTAAATTAACGTATGCATTATATAATATATGTCCCAAAAGTATATCTATCTACTTTGTTGAAATCTCAAACAAATGTGTGGATCATTGTAATATACCTATATGTGCGTGTTTATTATAAAATACAAAAAAAATAGATCCCATAAAAACCAAGGGCTTGTATATAGTATAGATTTGCTTTCTATGCCAGGGACTAAAACTGTGTAACAACGCCAACTTTATTGATATGAAAAAAATATTTTTGTAGATATTTGAAATTTTGAAGAAGAAAAAAAATCTAAAAAACATTAAATTTAATAAAGCTTAAATTGCCATGTTTAGCTTTCAGAGTTAACGAACAAGTAACGTTATAGATTACTCTTTAACTTTAAAATACTCTTTATTAACACCCACAACTCTAAATTACAACAAATAAACAGCAAAATATGATACATGCATCGCGTAAAATACTTAAAGCTGTTACCCAGAGCCAACTAATTTTAGAACACTGATTACGGCGAGAGAATCTCAAAACATTTTATCATTTTAATTACTAAAGTTTCCGCTAGTGGCAGCACCACCGCTGGTGTCTGCTGATAAAGTTCAGTAGTTGCACCTTCTTGACCCACACCACACAAACCGTCCACTGCGCACAGCCACCTTCTTTCTCTACCATACTGAATACAGCAGCGGGCCATTCGACTTTGTATATATGTATGTATACGTGTGTGTGTATGGAGTTAAATCTCGAGATTTGGATTTTAGAAGGGTCGCGGTTGCAATATAACTTTGCCTTTTTGATGGTCCATTTTATGATATATAGATGCAGTATTGGAAAATTATTACCACAAATGTCAAAATGAGAGTTTCATTTCGGTAAAATTACAAAAAGGTAAAAATTAATATAATTTTTGTCTTTAAATCATTGTTAACTTAAAATAATAAAGAATATATGTAGGGATGGAAGGAAGGTGATGGGAAATACAAATAAAATTGATTAATTATAACAATATAATTTAATAACAATCTAACAGTTGAACGAAAGTATCAATTTGATATAAAACATTATTAAGTATTGTACATTCATATATATTTATAATAGTATAGGCATACTTTGGGGCATATGATGGGTAGATACATTTTTTTATATTTAATTAATCAAATATAAGTCAATACTATAAAATGACAATGAAGACGACCACCGATCAAATTTGACACTCAGCATAAATAAAATTACGTTTAAAATATGAAGCTAATTTTAATGTTCTTGCTTTCGATTCAATTTTTATTTTATTTATATCATAGTATTTATTTATTAGGTAGTATATTTTAATGTGTTAAAATACCCTTCAAAAGTCATTAAAGTGGAAAATAGTTTATAAATAAAACAAGAAAAAGTGCAGAATACGATTTACAAATAAAATACATATCTTTTTAATTTTTTAACAAACAATTTAATATAACTACGAAGAAATAAACTGTTGAAATGGTGATTTGGTGATATAACTATAATTATTTTAATTATATCAGCTGTAGGACAACATTGAGATATTAACCATTTTACATTGCGTTCCCCATTTTCACCCATCCCACCCGGTATAAAATTTATATAACAGACAATTAATATTAATGGTATTTTTAATTTTATTGGTAAAATTCAGTTCAATATATGATTATATCAAATATTTTTTAAATTTATTTTGTAATGTGAATTGCATTTAAAATTTTAAACCCTTCCAAATATGCGTGATCAAAATACTGAATATAAAGAAATAAGTAAAAATTTTAAAACGATTTACGGCTAGCTATGTACAATAATTATTCGGAATTGAAATAATAATAATAATTAAATACCTACTACAGGTATTTATTAAATTAACATGTATAATTTAAAATCTAAAATATATTGTGTAATATTAAACTCATACGTTACTTTTATTCAATTATCCATATCCACAAAAATTTGTTATTAAGAAAACATGTTTTTTATAATCCTTTATTGAAAATGCTCTCGATAGAAACATTAGAGACCGAACCAAACGTGATGCATAGGTAATTATCCAACAAGGGAATGGTTGTGCTGATATATCCAAATGTATACGTGCACCACTAATATTTTTCACGTAAATTTATTTAATAAATCTTGGAAAAAAGTAAATGGAAATAATGTATTAAATGATATAATTATACTAAAATAAATAATAAAAACAACTATTATGCAAATATTTATATTGTTTTCGTAAATTAGTAATAAAAAAAAATCACACAAAAAAATATCACCGATCACAAAACCGAAAAAATCAAAAATTGAACAGCACAAGTTCACAGTTGCACTTAAAAAGGTCAGTCCAGATAAAAACAGCCCTATCTCTGCGGCAGAGTCCGCCCCCCCTTCAGAAAATGTACCCCCGAACAATTCGCAGATTCACACATTTTTTCGCATGCGCAAAATTTCGTAAGTTTTTCTGTCACCAAAATGAATAGAGAAAGACTTGCGTTCAAATGACATAAAAAGAGATAGAGGTACGTACGCGAAAAAAGAAAAGGACATCCTCATTTTCTAAAAGAACAAAAATAAATTTGCATGGAACTGTGAAGCAGAGACCAGAATGGTGTTCTGGATTAGTATCATGCAAGGTGAAGAGAGATGTAATATGTGTCCATTTTTAGTTTGGTGAAATTCATCAAGAGCTGTTTTAGATATTTTTAAGATAGCGTTGCTAAAAAGTGTTAATATAAGCTTGCTGTTTTAAAAATGAGACGGCATTTTGATTTTATTATAAGAATATAAAGTAAACTCTTTCTATAGCATTTGGTATTCATGATTTAGAAGATTTTTGTATAAATTAGGATCTTGGGTAAGACTAAAGATGAATTTAAGGTTGCTTTGTTAAAAACAAGATTTTATAAAATGAATTTTTTTTACTAAAAATTTTATTTATAAAATAAAGTAAATAATTGTTTCATATTATTGAATAAAAAATATAGAATACAATATATAGAGTATATTAAATCCATCTTCATCAAATTAAGTTAATATTAATGAAACAGCAACTGACAAAGAGAAGCTGTGTTGAAGGAAGACCGAGTTACATGCGCGAAAAAAGAAAAGGACATCTCTGTTTTCTAAAAGAACAAAAATTAATTTGCATATAACTGTGCAGCAGAGACCACAATGCTGCTCTAAATTAGAATCATGTAAGGTGGAAGGAGATGTGAAATATGTCCATTTTTAGATTGGTTGGGATTTGTCAAGAGCTGCAGTAAATATTATTGAGATAAGGTTGTAGAAAAATCCATATATGTTTGCTATTTTTGCGAGGATAATCATAAATAATTCAATGTTGAAAACTGAATGCAGTTCAATTAACAAAATATTTAGTATATAGGTATTTGTTAAAAACATTCTAGCAATTTTCTTAAAAACTCTATTGATTATTTATAAAACAAACAATACTTTCGTAAAAAAAAACGTTGGCATCATTATTATATAAAAATTCATTTAAAAAGTAAATTAAATAAAAAATTTACAGTAAAAAAAAGTATTATGCAGGTATCCATTATTTCTGTTTGTTGTAAACATTTGCTTTATAGACAAATTGTTTATACTACACAATTTTACAAAAACCAAAAAAATTGTGTATGTAATATACATATGTACCTATATAATTTGGATATATTCTCCCAATATTCTAAATTCAATATATTTTTAATATAATCTCTAGATCAATGTTACCAAACTCAAAAAACTTCTGAAATTAAAATTATCTGATGAGATAAAACGATGTATTGTATTCTCATATACCAACTACTAAAAATATGTTTATCATTCCGACACATTGATAATTGTTAGAAAATGAAACGAGGTACATTACTTTTTCAGTAAAAATATTTCTCACACGAGTTATCAAAAATGCCACCGTGATCTACCAGCAACTCACGGTCGACGGTTTGGCAATCGCTGGTCTAGATTACTATATAGGTTCATGGTATTTTAACGAAAAAAAAGATCAAACATAGCTGAATTTAAAAAGATCAAACGACGTGCTTGAAAACGTACCTAGGTAAATTATTGATAATTTGCATGGAGACCGTGCAGCAGTGATTAGAATGCTGGATTAAATCAGAATCATGAGTGCAGAAAGATGTTGAGATATTTATTATTTATATATAATAAATATAAAATACGTTGTCAAAGAAATAGGCCAATATGTATGTGAATCGTTTTAAATTGATAAATATATGTACTACCTTAAAAAATATTTTTTTATACGCAAGAACTGTTTAAACTACGATGATATATTTTCTAAAAGTTAAAAACAATGGGTTTCTGCGGTAATAAAACACCTATGGTATAAAGTACATGCTCTATTTTTATCATATATAACAGAGATACTGCCTACTATTCAATAAACAAATATTACCTATAAAACTGAATTATGAGAGTAAAGTATTATTTTTGCTTATAAATCAAACTAGTATTTAGAAAAGGGAATTTTCCGTCCTCAATTTTCGCCGCTTTATTGGTAAATCCTCCACTGCATGTATGCATACATAATTATAAGTATTGTCTCATAAATCAATTACGAGACCTAAGTTTCCATCACTGTTAGTTATTATTGTTAGCAACTTAAACATATTGTCTTTGTAATGTTGTATTCCATGGGCTATTATTTTGACCTCTATTCATCATCTATATAGAGAAATATAGTCTAAGTTTCCCTTAACTTTCCTTAGTAGCCAATTAAGGGTTAAATATAAATTTAAGAGACTCTAAATACCAAGAGGGTGGTAAAATTTATGGTAGTAATTACTGCAATATCCTTATTTTGTATAAAATCCTGGACGCTATGTATCTGTCGAGTCACTAAGGTGCTTTAAGTTTGTGAATTTCAGCTAGAACGGTAAAGAATATTTATTGATATATTCAGGAATGAATCAATTGCATATATTAAATTAAAAATTATATATACATTTACACATTAATAAAATTGGTGTGTAGGTACGTTTGTAATTAAAAGGTATTCTCATTGTTAGATTCATTATATCAATATTAACTAATCAGAAGGTTTTATAATTTATTAATGTACCTATAATATAACTTTTTGGAATTATGACAATGTAAGAATTGAGGATAGTTCGATGGTGAATATTTTAGTTTTTTTTAATATTAAATTAATATTTTGATTCGTCTTAAATGAAAAATGAAATTTCTGGAATACCTATGCATGTATATAACAAATTAAAATAATAGGTAATAGGTTCTATACTAAAATTGGTCATATATAACAATATTAACTTATTTATTTTAAAACTATTATCTAATAACAAGATATATATATGAATAATCTTAAAGTACCAACTAATATAATTTCATTAAAAGTCAATAGAAGTTAAACGTAATATTTTTCTAACAAAAATGACACATTCCACAGAAATCGAGTAATGAATTAAATATAAAACTTACTATACATTTTTTAGTCGATAAAGCTGAAAAAATATCACTACTTGACTATTTAATAAAGATAACACAGTTTTTTTTAATTTTATATAATATTTTTTAACCTTAAAACAAAAATTACAATAACTTAAAAATATACGTAATAACACGTTCACAAACAACAAATATAATTTTACAAGTATAGTCAATAAAAAAGAAACCACGCTGATTTATCCAGAAAACATTTATTTACAATGGCACATAACAAACAACTGAAATCAAATACCTATGTTTCGAAAACATATTCTATATCGTAATAAAAATAAAACCGATTTAAATGATTCCCATCAAACTGGTTTCAATTAATGTAAGATTTGGTAAAACTTGACTGAAAATGTGGCGAGTGACCGGTCGAGAAAAACCTGATATTTGTGTAAAACGGCGGCGCCTGTGTCTGAGTGGTCATTGTATATAAGGGTGTAGTGGATTTATTTTATTTGAGTAAGGTTTTATTGTAATTTTCTTACATTATTAAATAAGTATTACATTCTATATATAAATAACAAGAAATATGGTATTAAAGTTCCCACAATTGCCAAAGAATTAAAATATATATACTACAAAAGACAGCATTTAAATCTTTAGAAAGATTTTAATCAAAATGTTGAAAATTATACTTTTTTGATTGTAAACGTGTAAATTTTGCTGGCGGCTTTGCATTTTTCTTTGGCTTTGATTTTTATTCGTTATACAAAATCGTAAATATCTTAAGATTTTAAAAATACACGCTTGAAATTTAATATTTCTGGGTCCAGGGACTTCGGTTCGATGATTAAGAATAACATACAGCGATACAGCTTTGATTTAGGTAGGCAGTCGTATCAAAAGTAAGCTGTGACTTCAGATAGAATGGTATAGCTTGGTTGTATAATATAAGAAACAATTTTTTTACGCATTCAGATTTTTTATTATTATAAAATCAAACTATATAAATTCAAATTGATTTTTCAAAATCAATTCCATTGATCATATAAGTTATATTTTTTATATAATAAAGTGATGGTGTATTAAATATTAAATCTTTAGATCAAAATGAATATTAAATATATAAATGAATTTTAACTATTTAGATTTCTAATTAAGTTTAGCTACTAAAAAAATATTGTAATATATTATATCCTGCTTGCTAGATTTTTATATATATTTCAAATAATAATATTTAATATATTAACAAATATTTATAATATTTTATAACTGATATATTTGTAAATCTCAAAATAACAATTCAATTTAAGTATACAAATCTAATACTGTATTTCGAAAATGTATAGAATGATTCCTTAGATCAGGACTTCTTATTGTGGTGGGCTGTGGCCCCTTAGGGGGCCGTATGGCTTTCCTACAAGGGGGCCGCGAAGAACTGCGAATAAATATACTATCGTTAAATAAGTTTAAATATCAAATTATGCACTCGCTTAGATTATGAAAATGAAACAAAAAAAATATTTTTACCCATCTGGATTTCAAAAAAATAGTGGGGCCGTGAGTTATCAATTTGAGCTAAAAGGGGGCCACGACGTCAAAAAGATTAAGAAGCACTGCCTTAGATTTCGTGAGCAATCACATATTAACGTTCTTTTACAAACATTGTAATAATAACTGTAATATCAATTAACATTTCATACAAAATCATAGAATTCCCATCAAACTGGTTCCAGTCATAGAACATAAGAAATTGGTTTGCAGAGAAGACGTATTATACCTAAAGAGTGACCGGTCAAGAAAAACCTGATATTTGGGTAAACGCGACGCCTGTGTCCGAGCGAAGGGGTTTGTTGGCGCGGGGCAGTAGACACACACACAAACACACACACACATACTCACTACACACTGGACAGTGGTCAGTAGCGGGTCAGGTGTGGGAACACGGCCAGCTGGACAGAGTGACCTGCTATGAGCAGGGTCGCGGGAACGTTGTCGATGTACCTCGAGATCCTTACAAAACGACATTTCAAGATTTAAAAAAATATATACTAGTTTTATATTTGAAAGGGTAACATAAAGATATAAGATTTGGTTTTCTGGAGTTTGATTGTCTGCGATACTCACAGATTTTAAGTAGGCAGAGTAAAAGTTTCTTGAATTATTATTATTAAAAAAAGCGTCTATTGAAAACTAATTAATTAATTTTTGTGTTATTGATTTATTTTAAATGTTTATTATGTACGCTTGTATATACATCTAGATAATATGTTCAAAAGTTCAATCAAATATACATGAATATGTATTAATTAAAAAAAAATAATTCCGATGATTTAGAATTATATACTAGGTACAGTGGCCCTCAGATATCCCCTGCCACACTAAAGGCGAGAATCGCTTACACAGAATTATTGAAACAACATCGGTTATCTTTTTCTAGGGCGGAGCTTATATAGTTACATCATTTTAAATAAAAACACAAATATACGTCTATTTCAATTAATGATTTATTACTACAAATTTTGCTTTTGTTATCTAATTAATTCCTAAACTTATGTGATTTACTTTTATTATATATATTTCATATCAAATATGTATCTACAAATTTATATTGGATGTTTGTTTACATTTTTTTATACATTTAAATATTAAATATTATTATATTATTTTTTTATTATATATTTTACGTATCATATTATAAATAATGGCATTGAAATATATATTTTTTTGCAATAATAATTTGCGTTTCTTGCAGTATAAATATAAGCAATAAAATTATTACCTTCGCAAAAACACGTGCGTTCATTTTAACCCAGTCATGTAGGTATACATTTTTATACATTATAGTGGCTAATTAAAAATCTTAAAATTTTTAATTACATTTAAAAATCTGGCATTCTTATACGCTGTACTGAGTGAGTGAGTACACAGTGTAAAAATTTTTATTTATATAAAAAACATATTTTTGGCTAAATGACAAAATATAAAAGAAATTAATAAGACATAAACTATAGATAATAATATTCTCTAAAATTTTTATCAAATACATTATTTTCTCATTCGCACCGTTACAAAAAAAATCGAAAAATTAAAAGGAGTAAATATTAGTTTCCGGTTGTTAGATTGCTTTTAAAAAGATGGAGTATTTTTCCGAGATGAAAATCAATATTAGTTATAAAATTTCACTATTCTATGTTTTGTCGTTTTTTAGAGACTACAGATAGGTAGATACAGATATATGTAGATCGACACACAGATATTAAGGTGAAAATAGTAGGAATAGATTCAGATAAGGTCAAAATGTAGGTATATTGCCATCAAAATCCGAAATAAAAAAAAATTGTTAACGATATCGAAGATATGAGAAGCTTTGTGATCGTTTAAAAAAATGCTCGCCGATTTCAAAGTTTTAACTTAATCTTTCCGTTTCAGGTAAAAACAAAGACATTTTGTTCCATGTCGGTCGTCTGTATGTCCACTGAATCCTTGTCATACGTATAATTTATGAACAACTGAACCGATATTAATGAAACTTAATTGGTTGGTTGGGTCTGGCATAAGGACGGTCCCATTTAAAAATTGTGTATAAGGGGGAGGGCTGACATCTCAAAATATTTATTTTTGACGATATCTAAAGAAAGACATGTGAAAATTTTATATAATTTTTTTGGAGAGCATTTAATTTTCTATAGGTCACCACAACGTTTGTTGTGAAATAGTTCCTTACAAAGATTTGTCTCACTTTGCTTTAAAAAATCGTCATTGTTTTTTTAACTGCTATTTACTTTGAAATAATAAATATTATTTTGACGTTTGCATAAATTTAAATTTAGATTGAAATTGTCAAAAAATTAAAAATTAGATATAATACGAAAAAATTATCAGTTGCGAAATATTTGAGACATATATAATTTTACATCAAGTTTAATATATTTAAATACTAAATAAATACAGAATATAAAATATTTATTGCCACAAAATTTTATTATACAATTTTCAATTGATTACATAATTCATTACAGGCACAAATATATATGAGTACTATGAACGAAGAGTACTTCTTTATCTAGCAAATGAGTTTCAAATTATCTATCTTTGTTTGGTACATGGAGAAATGATTTAAATATTATTAAAATCAAATGGGCGTGGTTACTCAGTTACTGCTTTGCGAATATGATTTGAAAGTGATCGAGGACTATTGGCGTTCACTGTACATAGGTATAAACTACTTTGGATAATTTAAAATAATTGTATATTCAATGTTTATGAATAAGTTTAAAATAATATTAATTTTGATAGTCCACGGGAAAATTTTTTTTAGATCTGAAGTGATCTTGCTAGATCTGCATTTTGATACAAAATCATATTTGTTCACCGATTTTTGATCTTTAGAGACCTGCAAAGATCTATAATGATCTACAAAAATCTACAACGATTTACAAAGATAATCATGAATTTTCAACGTTTCTATCTCTATAACGATCTACAACAATCTTTAGAAATCTTTGTATAAGGTCGTTGAGATCATTGCAAGTCTCAATCGATCAAAAACCAGTGAAAAAATATGATGTCTCAAATTGCAGATCTATCAAGATCTGATTTGATCTCTTAAGATTTTAATATTTTGTCCGGGTCGGTATTATCTAAATTTACAAAATAATATAAATTTATTAATAATAGAATTTGTAATAAATTATATTATTAATGATAAATATTATAAATTTAATTTAAAAAGTATATCATTATACACTATACACAGAAACAATATATCAATGTGGAAACAATGAAACGTTTAATCTTGGCTAGATTGTACATTGTACAGTGTAGGTAATTTATTTATTACTACCAAATGAAGGTATTTAATTAAGAAGAAGAATTGGGACATTTAAATCGTTCTACAAATCATTAATTAGAATATTTCGTGAAGAGGAGTTTACTGAATAACACAATAAGAAATCCATAATTATGTGAAATATATTTAAACCAGTGTACCGTTGCGAAACATCAACTTGGATATCATATAAATCTCAACTTGTGGATGTTTAATTAACTCGAACGCGGGCGCGTTCGGTAGGACGGGGTTAGCGGTGGTGCGGTGTCGGGCTAAGATGTGGGAGTGAAGCGGGTGTGGGAGTACGCGCGAGGAGACAGCAGCGCGCCAAGGCATTAGATTTCACGGAGCTATCTTGGCGTGTACTTTAGATGGAAGCCTATTTTGTATATTGAATTTCCCAGGCTTTTCCGAGGTAGATTAGGTTGGGTAGACGCTTTTCCAGGCATGACTAAGAGAAAATCTATAATTCAGCTCGGCAGCCATCTTAGATTTTCCCTCACGACGTTTCACACACATACACACCCACATATCCGCTCGTTATGTATATATGGTGGTTCTAATGGGAAAAGTAACAACATAGAGTTATATATTTCAAGGTTTATATACGACATACATTACAAATCACAGTTATAAGATTTGTTATTCACCTTGTGGGCAAGAACCTTTATAGAAAATCGATTTACATATTGGCGTATACAATTATTAATATTTTTCATGCGTTAGTATATTATTTTATGAAAAACATCAACAAAATAATTTAATAAATTAATAATTTTGAATTGTTTTTAAATTTTTGATATACAAGATTTCTTACATTATCAATATCTATCATTATTATATTTTTTATGTTTTTATAATAAATATGTTATCATTCATTTATTTTTAGTGCATATAAGTTACTTATCTATTATTTAACTAAGCACCTATATAATATGTTACATAAAAAATATCTTACTAACATTGTAAACTTTATATCAGCGGTTTACAAACATATTTTATTATGTGAGCCCTTTCACCATATTCCAAAAATCTAACTATATTTATATTTTTCAGCACCTTCTCCCCCAATTTTAACGAAAAATTATATTACATACATACTCAGAAAAAATAAATTTATATACATAGATCTATACATCATACATCAAACAAGGTCTAAACTCTAAACAATTTGTAATTTCGGTAAACGTCGTATTCCTTATGTCCATTTAGATCTTACAATAAGTATGATAATAACAAAAATTATTCTTTAAATGAAAAATTATATAAAAAACAATAAACATTATTATTTATTAACAATTTTATGTTGTTTCTTTGTATTTTCTTATCTTTAAATTGTTATTTCTATAGAAAGTTGAAATTTGAAGCATGAAATAAGACTTCAATTTTAGATTTGGTTAAAAGCATGTTTTTTGTATAGAAAATGATGTGAAAAGTTGAAATTTTCAAACCGCAGGTCTGTATCTCATCACGTTATCGAGATATCGCTTCTCAAATTTTGAGTTTTTTCAAAATTTTGGAGAAAAATGGCTGTAACTTTGTGTGTGGTCGGAATTGATTTTTGTCGACGGATTTGAAATCAGCGTGTCAAAATCTATACAATAACATGTATAATACTTTAAAATTCAACAAAAAATTTTTTTGTGAAAATTCGACAATTTTTTCGATTTTTCGCGAAAATTTTTTTTCGAATTGTTAAGTATTATACATGTCATTATATAAATTTTAACATGCCGATTCCAAATCTGTCAACAAAAATCCGGCATCTCGTTCAAAAGTTACAGCCATTTTTCTCCAAAATTTTTGAAAAATCAAAACTTTGAGAGGCCAAATCTCAAGAACGTGATGAGATACAGACCTGCGGTTGAAAAAATTGAACTTTTCACGTTATTTTCTATCAAAAAATCATACTTTTAACCAAATCTAAAACACAAAATAAAATTTCATGATTAAATTTCAACTTTTCATAAAAATTTAATTCAAATACAAGAAAAAACAAAAGGTTAACTAAAACTTACCCACTTGAATAATATATATTTCTACTGTACCTATAGTAAATCACTTTAAAAAAATCTATTAAAATGATTTTATAAATCATCATAAGTATAATCATTTCGAGTAAAGGTTCTGATTTGCATAACTACAGTTTCAGTTTCAATGAAGAAATATACAGTATCGACTTATTGTCAGTAGATCTACAATTCAATTCGACCATCTTTGTAAGTTAGCTTTACATAGTTCTAAGTTGAAACAGGATGGTCGAATTAAATTATAGATCAAATTAGAACTATTTTTTTTAAATTATATGCCTTGCGTAGATCTATGGTAATTAACGCAAATATAAATTTTTAAATTAGATCTAATATGATTTACATTATTTTCCCCGAGTGGAGTTAATAAATAACTACCTACTATACCTATATATAGCGTATGCTTTAATAAAGATTTGTAATTTAAACATTGCAGAAATAAGTCAAGCATTAAGACCAAAAAAACACGCGGAATCCCATTTTGGGAAACGTTACTGTATGTGTATATTATATACAGTAGTAAATATTTGATAACTAACTGTCAGTATTTTGTAAAAAATATGATTTATAGTTTTTGAGTGACAAAAATTTTAGCTTGATATGTAAAATGTTGTTAGTGTCTACTAGTTAACTTTTAAACAATTTATTTTTATTTATTTTTTGTTTGCTTTCTATTTTAAGATATTCATTAGTTGTTAAAATATTATATATTTGTTCTTATAAATTTTAAATATCTGCGTATTATTATTTGGATACTAAAACTGTTAAAATTTATTTTTAATTTTTTAATTATACACTAAAAACATTACAAACGAAAACTTTCGTGATAGAACTCTATGAATTTAGTACAAAAACGAAAATCGATTGTGGCATAAGTTTTCCATATGTAAGACAAAGAAAATCATATCTACCCCTTGCTGAGATTTACGCATTGTCAGACAAAGAAGGTAAAATGAATGAATTCAGAGTTGAAATGAGAAAATAAGTGAATAAAAATAATGTTTAAAAATTGGATATAACTAGCATATATTATGTACTTAACCATATTCTTACAATCATATCTTATCATAACATTTTATAAAATACTGATTCTTACCAAATTAAAAGAATGAGGAGACAAGAAGAAGCATTGATTTTAATATTTAAATACAGTAATATTAAGATATTTTAAGTAACGTACGTATGGGTTATTCAATATTATATTTAAGTACAAGGAAAAGTTTTTTTGCATGAATATAAAGTTTAATTATAATTAGATGAAATACACATTAAATTCCATTTTAGTTCATTTTTCTCGATTGTATTGCTATAAAAATTATTAAAAATCTAAAATAATTTTCTCTTATTTCTATGGGATTTAAATATAAATAATCTGAAAATGTGTTAATATTTTCAACAAAAACACATCATTCCAACACACGCCCTTTTACGCAAACATGAGAGTATCTCGTGAGCTAAGAATCCTCTCCCTGAAAAGGATCTCGTGTTAAACTAAGGAAATTAAATGTACCGCAGCAGCGTCTAGGAAATTCAAATATGCTCCGAAGAGCTGGTATGGGGTGGCGGGTGCCCGCGCTAGCGAACGTGTGTATGTATGTGTGTGTGAGAAAGCTCCGCTAGCGGGAGGCATTACGTATTCAAGCTCGGCGTCGAGCTTTCTGCAAAGCTCCAGCCATCTTGTATACATACTTTTATACAACACGCTTGTATGTGTGTGTGAGTGTGTAAGATGGTAAATGCAAATTAAGCTCCTTTAGCGAAATAGGATTTTGGGATGTTTTCAGAGAATATGTTATAACAACCTAGCATCGTAATCGAATGCATTATAACGTTAGGGCAATACGAATGTATGTACTAGGAACTATTCTACGTTATATAATGGAGATGAAATGGAATGAAATTTTAGTGTATGGTCTGTTGTGCTGTTTGATCTTGAAATGAGATCGAAAATTGTTTAACGATTTAAGTTTCCATATCAAGTGTTCCATCAACTTTGAGTATATATTAAATGATGTTATTTAACTAATGGTTTCTATGAATATCTAATTTTCAAATGACATGCTTTATAGGACTGTATATTTTTAATCTGTTTTTAATAATAATACTAATTAATATTAATATTAATTAAGTAGAATTTAAATATGAGTTATTACTGTTATTTAGGATACATGAAAATATACGCTCTCTTGAAATCTTGTAACTAGTTTTTTTCTTGAACATTTGAAACATGGACATCATAAGTTTTTTCGTCCTCAAGTATGATTATAAACACCAAAAGAAGTTTTATATAAAATTATTCATAAACTGTAAAAAATGGGATTGTTTTTTAACTTTATTTTTTATATTTCGACATTTGTAAGCATTCTACACTAAAAAAAGTTCAAATTAATAAATACTTTTAGTTGAAAACATTTGAATAAATTAAAATATTTAATTTATTTTGAAGTTGTAACACAGTGCTGGTTCAAAATTTTCATTATAATAACTTTATTTTAATTATTATTTTTACAATTTAATGTAAGTCTACCAATAACCTGTCTTTGAATTCTGGCCGAAATCTAGAATTATTAAATATTTCGTTTGTTACTTCTGATTTTTTAGTGTACTCAATCAAGTTTACCTATGGATGGTAATAAATAATAACCTTCCTTATAAGTAAAAACCCGACCCACACTGTTAAGTATGTATAGTTTTTTTATTTTTTACTGAGTATTTTCAGTCAAATGTTGAACCATTTACCAAAAAAAATTTTTATAAAACATAGAATATTAAGTTCACTTCATAATATATTGGATAAGTAGATTAATTTATTTATTTTCGGAGTGTCTATATATTTGACCAAATATTTTAATTCAACTTAATATACATATTATAAGTAAATTCCACAATTGAAGTTAATGTTAAAATATTATAATATTTTAATATTCTGTATAGTTTCTAAACTATACAGAATATTTTATATATAATTAAAAAAATAGAAAAATAACTTCTTTTGTTTGACCAAATTCGAGGACGAAATTAAAACCAAAATTTAACTTAAACTAAAAAGATCTAAATTCAAATTTGTAAGAAAACGATTTTCGAGTTATATATTAACAAGAAATCAAATATTAGCATGCATATGAAATAGCACTAATTTCCCTATGTTCATTAATTATTTTTTCTAGAGTATTGAAATTGTTAATAAATAGTAAAAAAAGTTGTTATTGTTAAGTGTTTAGAGCCGCTGCTCTCAAAACTGAACTTTGCGCTAAGATTAGTCGCGTGCAATAAGGTTTTTACTTCGAAACCCAGTTCCACTGAATAATTATTGCGAAACCTTTTACAATGTATTACTAACGATTAGACTAAATACGAAAATGTTTATCCAGTCTTAGAGTTAGTAACACATTGCAGAAAAAATCCATTCAGCGAAACTGGTTTCGAAGATTTCTGTTTTTAGAGTTCCTTTCTTCAAAATGAAAAAACAGAACCTTTATTGTTCGTCAGTCTATCTGATCGTCAATATCCTTTTTATCAGGAACGGCTAGAGGTATCAACTTGGAATTACTATCAAATATTAAGCTGGTCCAGTAAATTTACAAGTTTCTAACTTGAAGCAATAAAAAGATGCGGCATTTCAAAGTGTATTTTGACAGACTCGCTATTTCTCTGATCATCAAAACCTGCAGGATACTTCCCGTTGGCCTATAATCTTGAAATTTGGTACGAAGGAAGATCTCAGCAGAGCACAAGCAAAGGAAAAAATCTTAAAATAATTAATTTATAATTATTCTATGAGGAATAATAAACAACATTTTGTGTTTACTATGTCTCTAAGAGGCACTCACAACTTTTTTATTTTTAATTGCAAACAATGATATTATTTAAATATAGTGTTCTATAACTGTAAACTACCTTATGGATTTATCTGTTTTTTTCCGAAATGTACAAATTCATATTTTTATATTTTTTTAATTTTGTTGATGAACAATGCAAATTACAGTGTTCGTTCTCACATATAAGAAAGTACAGTTGCACACACGACAGCTTTTTGATAGAACTATATTTTTGTAGTTCTATGCGAAAAATAAGAAGTTTTTGTTCGAAACCTATATTAATCTCTCTTATTTAAAAAAGATAATAGCACCAAATCAATTCGTACATATTTTACTAAAAAAAGTTTTTTTTAAATTACATATTATTATTCTAAATATATAGATATGTATGTTATTGTACATAGTAACGTAATGATGATAAACAAACTCACTTATACATTACATGATATCATTATTTTCATTCAAATCAGATACAAAATTAATTTCATCTTGGTTGTTATGCTATGGGAAATTGCCTAGTACGCAATTTTGGCATCTGTGAAACTTTGAATAAACAGGAATAAGTAATAATCTAAGATTGTTTTCTTAGGAGAAGTTATGTTGTGTTTGCGGACTATGTAAAATGTGCTGTATCTCGAACTAACTACTGTATGTATTAAGCGAACATACACGCACACACATACATGTTCTAAAACTGATGATGTATGCAGTATCTACGTATGTACATATACACAATGTTTTTAAACAAATGAATCTATATGTATATGGTGTACGAAGTTATACAAGCATTATATGTATAATAATTAATATATGGGCGATTTAACCAAAAACGATAACAATTTTGTACCTCACTTCGACGAATTTTATTCTTACAATTAGCTAGTTTGTAGTACATGTTGATGTTCGTGAGAAACCAATTTTTGTTTTATTTTTTTACCTCATAGACACGGATTCTTAATTAATAAAAAAATGAACAAACTTCTATTGTTTCAATGTAAGAAATGTTCAATAAAAAAAATGATTTAAAGAACGATAAAAACACCCACAAAAAATAACGTTGTCCCCTCCAATAATAAGTAAATTTTCTTAGCAGCATTTTCGAATTAAAAATTAAAATTCCTAACGTTTTTGAACAATCGGTATGAATAAATTAAAAAATTAAATGGACTCTTATTTTAAACAAATTCACTTCATCAAATTCAATGTTAATGTTTGGAGTTTATTTTTTCGGTATTTAAAAAAATAGTTCAATATAGAACATTTTTTTTTATTAAAGTGAATGGTTTTATTAGCTCCATGTCTCTGGCACCCCCTTTTTTGAAATTCGAATTTTATTATATGTAGTTCGTTTGTGCTTCGTTTGTGCACGTTTGTGCAGGAAATCCGTTCGTTTGTGCTTTAACTCCTTAGGAAATATTCAAAAAAATCAAATGGGGGGCCGTAGACATGCGAGCCCCCCTTTTCTTGAAAATCGAAATTTATTATATGTATAGTTCGTTTGTGCACGTTTGTGCAGGAAATCCTTTCGTTTGTGCTTTAACCCTTTAGGAGATATTTAAAAAAATTAAATAAGGTGCTGTAGACATGCGAGCCCCCCCTTTCTTGAAATTTAAAATTTATTGTATGCAGTTCGTTTATGCTTCGTTTGTGCACGTTTGTGCAGGAAATCCCGTTGTTTGTGCTTTAACCCTTTAGGTGGTATTCACAAAAATCAAAGTGGGTGCTGTAGACATGGGAGCCCCCCCTTTTTTCAAAATCGAAATTTACTATATGCAGTTCGTTTGTGCAGAAATTTTCATCGTTTGTGCTTTAACCCTTTACATGTTATTTATATTTAAAAATACCGAAAACATGTCTCTAGCACCCCTTTTTTGAAATTTAAATTTTTGAATGTGCAGTTCGTTTCTGCTTCGTTTGTGCACGTTTGTGCTGAAATTATATTCGTTTATGCTTTAACCTTTTAGGAGCTATTCGTAAAAAACTGTTAATGCGCTATAAACATGATTACATTCTCAATATTAGTTTTCGAAAAAAATTATACGTCTTGTGTTTCTTATTTATCTAACTAGAAGCTCTGTTAACGCTTTAATCCTTTAGGTGTCACTTCGATAGTGTTGATTTTTATATTATTTTATTTAAAAATAAATAAATTGCGGCATTTAATATAATATACTAAAGTATGTCTTTTGCATACTTTTCATTATTATTATAGATACAAGTTACCTAATTGTTTATTAATGTTAATATACAATAAAAAAATTAAATTTACCTGCGTATCGGTTGATGTGAAACTCCTAATACATATCTTTATAGTTTTTTCGAGATAAATAAAAACCCAAATTTTATAATTATATTTTACTGATTTTTTTTTACTATTTTATTTAATAATTATTTTTAATCTATTTTAAATGTTTGATGATGATTTTATATATCTACAGTGCCGTAGCGTAGGGTTGGTGCCTGATTTTTTTCGTTACTAGGTACCTCAAATTTACCAGCCCATATAATCTTTTTTGCTATTTTCATAGAAACAAAATAAGAAAGAGGATCAAATTCCATTGGTTAGGTCATACATTTTGACATGTCGCATGCCTTAATATATATTCTATTGCCTAGCCTTTGTTCTTACCCCCCCCCCCCCCCCAGAAAATTATTTATTCTAAAAATTTTAATATCTTTGTCTAGAGGGCAAACTTAACATGTTCAGTAAAAAAATTCTATTTAAAAAATTTAGTTTACGAGAAATTTTGTTTTGATTGAAAAGGACAGATGGATGGGCAGACGATAAAGTGAGATTAATGAAGTGTCTTCGAAATCACAAAAAGTACATCTTAAGTAATCAATATACAGGGTGATCTATTTAAATTTAGACAAGCCAATATCTTGAAAACTAAAGTTTTTCGGGAAAAATGTTTAATAGAAAAGATTCAGGGTTAAGAAAGGGAAAATCAATGGGAGTAATTTTTTTTTATCTTTAATGGAGATTTGAAAGTCATTTTTGAGGTTAACTACATTTTGTGTAATAGTAACCTTTTTATATATTTGTATTTTACAGAAAAAACGAAATAGCTTTAGTTTGGAAAGTTTTTTCAATTATTATAATTGAATTTTTTTAATGAATTTTATTTTAAATAGACCACCCGGTATATTACTTGAACATTTTATAGAGGTATAATTTGTATTGTGCTTTTATACTGTTCAGTAGGGTTTATTTTTTATTTTAATATTGTTTAATGTTTTTTTTGCTAAGAAGTGTGAAATTAATATAAGTTCTAGTTATTGAATAATAAATGGTTTATTGTATAAATTAACGTTAGACACAAATATAATCCATTTTATAAGAAATTAAATTCAGGATTTTTTTCCAATTTCTAATAAATCTTTTATTATTGAATAGTAAGGGTGCAATTTTGTCTGTAGTTCACATTTTGCTTTATTGGGTGAAAATAAAAATTGTACATTTACAGTGGTACACTACTTTAAAAAAAGGAGATTAAAATATATTTTTTGAAAAATAAACCGACTATTTAGGCATTATTTAAAAAAGTCATTTTTAGGGTTTCGTAGAAAATTAGGAACCATTTTATGGTTATGATCTATCTGTCCGTCTGTCTGTCTGTATGTCATAGCCCTATTCTCTCATTTATATATTTACCTGTTAAGATGATATTTGGCTTATTTGGTATATGGTAGATTGATGACCTAAAAACAATTGATGAAATTTTTGAAAAAATAAAATAATTTTTTTTTGAACGCCATCTCATAGATTGAAAAGTGTACTCAAATATTTTTTTTCACTTACCCCATCGAGTGGGATCTCTTTAAATAGGTTTCCTAAAATGCAACAAAAATGATTTAAGACCTTTTGATTTTAACCTTTCAGGCATGAGATATTTGCTTTCAAAGTCGTTATCAAAGCGTCTCCCACTTCTTATTTCTAAACTATCGATGCAAAAAATTCGAAAATTTCCAGAAGACAACTTTTAATTAGTGTGTTCAAAGTAAATTATAATGAACAGCAAAAATAGTTCATGAAAAATTTAGAAATAACTATTTTTTTAAATCATCGCTTACACTTTTATAGAGATGAAATATTTCGTTAATATGAAAGAGCTTTTGATTCGTATTATCAAGTAGAGAATGTTCGTTATAATGGTGTGGCAATAGAAAAAAAACTATCTAATGTAAGTATGTATAAGAAAATTCATGTCGATTTTAATAATAATACATCGATAATGTCCATTCGAAAATTCCAAAAATGTATGCTACGATTTTATTTATTTCTTATTGTTTTCATATTTTTTGACATTTTAACAATACATACAATCACAGAAGTACAAATTCGTTATTACAAAATCATAAGAAGTTGTTAACACGACATTGCCCGGTTTATGTTTTACCAACCTAGGAACGGTAAAAGTAATGTTTCTCGAATACACTAAATTGTATGTGACAACACTTATGATTTTGTAATATCGAATTAGTACTTATGTGATTGTATGTATTGTTAAAATGTTAAAAAATACAAAAACAATAAGAAATAAAAGAATGTTGTAATTATTCATTTATAACATTTGAATATGTCCGCCTGGTGACGTCAATTCCCGTCCCAACGCTGAATGGTCAACGACCAAATGGCACTACCTATATATGTATATTTATATATCTTGTGTGTATACAATATAGTTCGTATATAAAAAATATATATTTTACTATGTATTATGTTAAAGGTTAAATGCAACACCTACACACCTACATTTTGTAATAAAAATTATAATGCAATCGTGTCTATAAAAGTACTATGACATGTTTTCGGTATTTTTAAATATAAATAATATGTAAAGGGTTAAAGCACAAACGATGAAAATTTCTGCACAAACGTGCACAAACGAAGCACAAACGAACTGCATATAATAAATCTCGAATTTCAAAAAAGGGGGGGCTCGCATGTCTACAGCACCCCTTTTGATTTTTGTGTATACCACCTAAAGGGTTAAAGCACAAACGATGAAAATTTCTGCACAAACGTGCACAAACGAAGCACAAACGAACTACATATATTAAAATTCGAATTTCGAAAAAAAGGGGGGGGGGGCTCGCATGTCTACGGCCCCCCATTTGATTTTTTTGAATATCTCCTAAAGGGTTAAAGCACAAACGAAAGGATTCCCTGCACAAACGTGCACAAACGAAACACAAACGAACTGCATATAATAAAATTCGAATTTTAAAAAAGGGGGTGCCAGAGACATGGAGCCGGTTTTATTTCATAAATATATGAAATTCGGTATACACGTTTATTTCATTTAAAAAATAATTAATTTTTAATACGACTTCAAGATCTACTGGAAAGAGAACATTATATGTTCTCTTTCCAGTAGACAACCGATATTTTTTCAGATGAAAATTAAAAGAACATGAATGCTGAAGTTTGATGGAAAATTGATCGAAAATCTTGGTGAAATGTATTTATAACATTATTTTAATTCATGTGTCTACAAAATAAATTCTTTTAAAAATTTTGTTACTTAATAATGATTTAAAATATATATTATTCAATTAAAAAAAATAGCGAACACCTACACGGTATCCAAAAAGATTGTCAGAATAAATCGTGAAAAATACGAGTCTAATTGTAAGATAAGTTTTGGCTCCTTTTTTGTGGGTTACAAATAGAGGAAAAGTACTGTATGCAATTTTCATTATTTTTTAAGTTACAACGTAAAAAACGTACCTTTACTTGTTTTCTTAAATCTAGTTGTCCTGCTTCGTAGTTTACAACTTAAAGTTTTCAAATCTATACCATTGTTATACTTTAATCCAATAATATACAAAATACTAATTTATTTTTGTTTCGAGTGATTTTTTGTCTCTGACGTTCGAACTATCAGTTATACAATTCTAATTGTTGAACCCGGTATTACAAAGTTTAACTAAGTTTAATTAACTCTGTCATTTAGTTTAAATCTACATGTCATTAATACATCTTATTTTAAATTGTAAAAGATGGCAACTAGTATTGCGTAATCCCTTGAGTTACGAGTTTTTGTTGATTTCAATTTTGAAAAAGAGACATTACGTAATACACGCTAGAAGAGAACCGAGTAGAATGCGAATAAGGCAGTCGGTTATTCAATGTCTTGTAGAAAACATCAAATTTTGAAAAGTGCAAAAAGTCAAAAATCTTACAACGTAATTCACGTAAAGGTCCAATGTACGCAATGACACCATAGTATAGCGAGATTGTTATAAATTAAAGTTAAGTTAAGAATAATAATCTGCCGTGTGCCACAGGACTTTCTTATACATAATAATGACAGTAAACAGTGTACGTAATAAAATTATAGATAATAATATTACCTACAATTTTCAACTTGGCCATTTTTCTCTAATTCGCACTGTTTCAGTGTAATTCGAAAAATTCAAAACGATGACCACTGCAAACTAAATGAAATAGAGTATACAGTGTTTATTCTCAGTATTACGTATAAGAAAGACCCATGGTACCTATGGCAAACACGTACAGTCTCTGTAATACGTATAAGAAAGTCCCATGACACTCATGGCAGATATTTCTTCTCTATTATGAACCATTTGAAATGTACTTAAAAACAAATACTTGGTAAAAAAAAAAAAAAATTAAATTTGTTTTTTCGAAAAAAATGAATAGAACATAAATTATAGATAATAATATTATCTACAATTTTTAACTTGGCCATTTTTCTCTAATTCGCACTGTTTCAGTGTAATTCGAAAAATTCAAAAATCGATGTAGGTAAACATCCGTTTCCGGTTGAATGATCGTTTTCAAAAATAGGAGGTTTTCTTCCCAGGCAAAAATCAATCTTAAGTAAAAAATTCCACCTTTCTACGATTTGTCGTATTTGAGTTACAGCGTCTACAGACAGACCGACAGACCGACAGACCGACAGACCGACAGACCGACAGACCGACAGACAGACAGACCGACAGACAGACATACAGACATCATGGCGAAAATAGTCAGAATGGATTCAGGGAAGGTCAAAATTGATAATTCCATCAAAAACCGGATTTCAAAAAAAATCGCGTTTACTATACTTACTTATACTATATGTATATTTCATATACATTGGTATAAGAAAGTAAAAAGGTACAAATGCAATTGTTTTTTAGTTAGTGAATACTAAAATGTAACATAAATGTAAGTTTAGTTTTAATAGTAAATGTATTATTTATAATTATACGTTTAAAATATTTTATATTTATATTGATTATATCTTTTATAAGTACGGTTCGGTATCCTGAGGTCGGTTTCATTCTTCTAATTAAAGGAAAATTGGAACATACAAATTAAAATAAATTTCAAACCGTTAAAGCACATATATTTACAATAATTTTTTTTCGTGAATGAAAAAAGACATTATTTATTCAAACATTTACATAAATAAAAAAAAACAATTTTTAAAATTGCACATATAATATTTTTAACAATCTGAATAAACAAAAAATAATAGACCTGGTTTTAACTGGCTATCTATACAGGGTGTTTAAAAAAGCCCGGTACCCCGGAATAACTCTTTTCCTTTGCCTTGAACCAAAAAATGTTCAAGGAAAAAGTTGCTTGGTTTCGAGGAGAGGATCGTTTGCATACCAAACCACCCCTCAGCCACCCACCCCCTTACGGAGGGTGGGGGTGGGTTAAAATTTTCAAATGGGAACCCTTATTTTTTATTAGCTTATCAAGTTCAACGATCAAAAGTAAATATCTTTTGACCGAAACTTTTTTTTGTTGGGGCTAATCCTTCGCCACTAATGAGCATGAAACAGCAATTAAAAAATGTTCAAAAATCAACTTTCACTCCCCGGAATAACTATTTTTCTTTGCCTTGAACCAAAAAATGTTCGGACAAAAGTTGCTTGGTTTCAGGGGGAGGATCGTTTGCACCCCCCCCCCCTCTCCTCTCCCAATCCGGAGGGTGTGGGTGAGTTAAAATTTTCAAATGAAAATTCCTATTTCTTATTCTCTCATGGCATTCTTCAAATGAAAATGGATAGTTTGTCCCAGAAAAAAAATGGGACAAAAAATATTTATTTTTATTCGAAGAATTCCATGAGAGAATAAAAAATAGGAATTTTCATTTGAAAATTTTAACTCACCCACACCCTCCGGATTGGGAGAGGGGGGGAGGGGTGCAAACGATCCTCCCCCTGAAACCAAGCAACTTTTGTCCGAACATTTTTTGGTTCAAGGCAAAGAAAATAGTTATTCCGGGGAGTGAAAGTTGATTTTTGAACATTTTTTAATTGCTGTTTCATGCTCATTAGTGGCGAAGGATTAGCCCCAACAAAAAAAAAGTTTCGGTCAAAAGATATTTACTTTTGATCGTTGAACTTGATAAGCTAATAAAAAATAAGGGTTCCCATTTGAAAATTTTAACCCACCCCCACCCTCCGTAAGGGGGTGAGTGGCTGAGGGGTGGTTTGGTATGCAAACGATCCTCTCCTCGAAACCAAGCAACTTTTTCCTTGAACATTTTTTGGTTCAAGGCAAAGGAAAAGAGTTATTCCGGGGTACCGGGCTTTTTTAAACACCCTGTATATTTAAGAAAAGGTATTTGCAATTACTACTCATTGTCCAATAAAAAATGAGCATTATTTAAAATTATTATATTTATAAAATTCCTCTGCACATTCCAACAATTAAATTTAAGAAACCTTTTTCTTATCTTTATGTTACCCTTTCAAATATAAAACTAGTACATATATATTTTTAAATCTTGAAATGTCGTTTTCTAAGGATCTGAGGTGCATCGACAACGTTCCCGCGACCCTGCTCATAGCAGGTCACTCTGTCCAGCTGGCCGTGTTCCCACACCTGACCCGCTACTGACCACTGTCCAGTGTGTAGTGAGTATGTGTGTGTGTGTGTGTGTGTTTGTGTGTGTGTCTACTGCCCCGCGCCAACAAACCCCTTCGCTCGGACACAGGCGTCGCGTTTACCCAGATATCAGGTTTTTCTTGACTGGTCACTCTTTAGGTATAATACTTCTTCGCTGTAAACCAATTCTTTATGTCAATGTTCTATAATTGGAACCAGTTTGATGGGAATTCTATAATTTTGTATGAAATGTTGTTGTTACAAATATAGTTTGTAGGGTGAAAGCTATGAAAATGATTTTATTTTCATACTTAGTTTATGATTGTTATTGGTTTTGAGTAGTCTAAGGAATGATTGTGTGTATTGTTGTGATTGTATTGTTGACATTTCTAGTGTTATTTAGTGGGTGCTTTTGGTTTGTGTCTAGTTGTATTCGTTATTAATTTTTTTGATGAAATTTGTAGAATTACATATTTTTAAAAGGTGTATTGATAAATATATTGTATATATTTAAATGTATTGGTACGTATACAAATATGTAATGTATTCATACATGAATAGAATTATATTTTTTACATACATTTTTTATCAATAACTAATTAAAATAATATTAAGATAAATCAAATTTTGTTTTATAAACTGTTTTTTTTTTAAAAGCATTTTGATATATTTATTACAATTTATATTAAAAGGAAACAAGTAGTACCTACTCCTATAAAATACATTTAAACTTATATAATTAACTTACGTATAATATAATTACTATATAACTATAAAGTGTGATAACGGGTATATGATATAAACATTTTCTAAAATTTTATTACTGATGAAATATTATGTTTTGTTTGTATCATGACAAAATGCAGTAAAATCTACACACAGCAGAAATCGATTGGAGTCACCCCCCCCCCTACCCCCCAATTCAACAGGAGGAATTTAGTCACCTCTGAATTCGCCGCTACATACAAATACATAGTATATATGTATTATTTATTTTATAAATTTTAAAAAATATAATCAATGTAATTTTATAAGCATTATATATAATGCTTATAATATGTTTCTAGTATCTATAGATATTAGAAACATTTGAAAAAATAGTCAAATTTTACTTACAAATTCTAATATCTAAATTTATTCAACTACACAATAAAATGAATAAAAAACAAACAAGAACTTGTACAATGTTAAAAAAGCTCCTACACTAAAAATTACAATTTTCAAAAATTTATAAAAATAATCAGTTGATTTTTTTTAAATTAAGCACTAGTAACTATTTGATGTATGTAGTGCATTGTTAAATGTAATCGATTGATGTGCATGTGCATTCTGAATTTTAATTTAAATATAATTTATTTGTAGATGTATATAGGTTCTACATTATACGTATAAACCTTTTATGTTCATATCTATAATTTAAATACAGCTATAAATTTACTAATTATGACACATAAATGAAATGTAATGAGCTAAATAATATATAAGATTTTGATTGTAAGCTGCGTTTCACTTGTTCAGTAATGGCGCATAGATTGATCGCCATGTTTCATAGACGCTTGGCGTCGTTCTAGCGACGGCCGACGGGTAGAAGATGGCGTCGAAAAATAGTGATTGTGTATTAACGTTCAGAAGGAATTATATATAATAATAATAATATATAATTTAAATGTTAATATAAATAAAAATAAATATTATACAATTATGTTTGTGTTTATTGTAAAGAAAATTATTGAAATGTTAAGGTTTCTATAAAGTAATAGTTTAAATGATCTAAAAATGTATATATTTCATAAATTTAAATTAAAATAATATAAAATATGATTTATGTATATGCATTTTAGTTAAAGTATAGGTACATAAATTTTAGAATTGGTTGCGAATTTATTTAGGTTTATATGAGATAATTAGAAGTAAGTAAAACAGAAATAAACATAACAATAATCTAAATATTAATCAATTTCTAATGATTGATATCAGATTTCTTTATTCTATGTATAATTTACAGAAACAAATGAATATTACAAAACAGAAAATAAATGTTCTGCTCTTAATACTAACAATAAGTTAAAATATATATAATGAATAAATTCCATTTAATAAATCAAAAAAAAAATCTGTAAATTAAAAATAAAACTATTTTAACAAAACGTTGATTTTCTCGAAACTCGCCTTTACTGAGATACCGCTTTTGTGCTTAGTATATAAATAAAAAAAATCATTTTGATTAAATGTTGAACTAAGCAACATTTCAGGCCTTATATACAGCCTGAAGTAAGACAGTGTGAATAATTATTTATAAAACTAAAAATAATAACAGTTATCTCAAACTGTCTATTAATCATTACCTAATACTTAATTTAGATAGATATACATAATCTTATTTTTAGAGAAGACCATGCATTGACAATGTAATGGATAGTCTTCTCTATAATCATTTTACTAGAAGCCATTAAAAAACGTATATACTCTTATATAAGAAACTGTATAAAATACAATTATAAAAATAATCTACCATTGTAGATAATAAAAAGATAATATAATCAATCAATACTAATATAGGTATGTACCATATATGACTTGAGGCTCTGTCTGCAGAAAGAAAATATTTTGATGATTTTTAGTCAATTATATAATTTTACAAGTATTTTGATATAGTTTTATAAAAAAAAATTATATCTTTGTTCCAAGTTGATATGAAAACTAGAAAACCGATTTTGATAGAATTTTCACTCTTAGAAAACTGAAAACTTTGGAATCAGATTAGTTTATGTTTATATGATAATTAATTTTTTACTGGTCTGTTTTTAGAAAAAGATAATAAAATTGAAAAAAGATATAAATCAATAGTGGTAGTGGTGTGGTTAGTCGCGCGGTAATTCACCAATTTTTTAAAACTATTTACTAGTTAATCCACAGAGAATTTTTTTTTTATAAAATGAAGTATTATTACTATACTATTTGTCATTAAAGGGTATTTATGTTCCATAATATTAATTTTAATCTTCTAGGTGCCTAATGTCGTTTCAATGTAATACTTCAAACATCGAAATCTCTTAAGATAGGTACATCATACCTACTTAAACAAAATAAACATCACGTATAAATTTACATCCATTGTGACGCAACCACACACACATACACACACGCACACATGCATGGTTGATATTTGAGCTTTAAGCTCTTGCGAGCTTTATGTATTATTATTGTATAGTTCATCTTAAGATATACTAAAGCTTTCATGTTAATTTAATATGTCAGATGTCTTGAGACGCGAAAACACGGTGCGACAGTTCGGTGGGTGTGTGTGAGATAATGAAGGAGGTGGATAAAGGGTGTGGGAGGGGTGCCCTAGAGAGGCACGTGACGTTATCTTGGATTAAACCTGTTTTATGTATGATGTCTAGTTCGTTTCTGTTGATATAATGAAGCGCTACCCTGTATAATACACTGTCTCTTATAGTTCCAGTTATGGAGCCTAAATACTTAGCAGAATGGTGAACGAAAATTCAATTATTTAGTTGTATGGAAAATAGAAATTGATTAATCGTAAATATTAATTTCTAGGTTAAGATCAGTACCAGTATACATTATACATATCTATCAAATAATAATTGCCTGTGTTTGATACTATGAAGATAAAGATCATCATGGTAGATTATCGAATGTTAATCATGTGAAGCATTGTTTTTATTTATTTAAGTATTGATTGGTTAACTATTCGAGAAAATGCATTAGCATTACATAATGGTGATTTTTGAAATATACGCATATGAGTGCACAGAAAAACTTCAACGTGTAGCGTTTTGTTAATATTTGATTACTAATCTTAAAATTTGATAAATTATCTTCAAAATGGCGATATATATACTATATCAAAGTATCACTATGTTTGCCTCCTAGATATAGTATATTTAAACCAAAAGTAGTAACGCGTCTTCGGCAGTGTTTAAAAACTTGTTTTTTAATTGAAAATATATTTTAAACTATATGATTCATTTAATATAGGTAGACTTTAAGTCTTAAGCTTTCATTTTTTTAAGTTAAATTTATGCATACACCGAACTGTGGCTATAATGACAAATGCTAACGTCTGATATCAGTAAGTTTAGGTTAGGTTTCTTTAATATTCTGCCTGTTATTATTAGATAATCTAGAATTGTATATATAAACATCAGCGAGGGCTAAGTTTCTAATCCCTTTTGGGCTCTAGAGATTCATTTCCTCATAATCCTTTCTCTTAATACCCTCAGATATGTTCTTAGACTTTATCTTCGTTAGAATTATAATAGCAATACTCCAAAATAGTTGAAGATTCTTTAGCTTAACACTGTGTTTGTATAATTTAGTGCTTAATTAATTTTTTATAATAATTAAATATAAACAATACACGTATTATTTATTGCAAGTTTTCTTAATAGCAATACAATTATTTCCAAAATAAAACTGAAATAACCGATATTATATGTACTATTGACACCAATACATTTATATTTTGTATATGGTATACACTTTTGTTAATTTTTAGGGTTCCGAAGAAACCCTATTAATCTCACTTTGTCGTCCGTCCGTCCGTCCGTCCGTCCGTCCGTCCGTCCGTCCGTCCGTCCTAATCACTCTAAGCTCAATAGCTCGTAAACTATATAAGCTAGAACCTTGAAATTTTGACAGAATATGTAAAATAACACCCTCTAGTAAAATATGTACAAATATTTTCGAAAAATATTTTTTTAGGGGGGGTGCTAAGAAGCTAAAGACACCCAAAAAAAATATTTTTTTTTATACCAAGGCAAGTGGCACATCAAAATGTGTAACCAAGCTAGTGTAATTTGGTCCTTATTCTTATTTTTTTATAAATCAAAAATGGCGCCTACAGGGGGCTTTAAAGCAAATTCAAAAAAACAAAAAAAATGTATTCCAAGTCGTGTGGGATGTCAAAATGTAGATCTCAGTAAGTAGAATATGGCAGTATTTTTTATTTTTTTTATAAATCAAAAATGGCGCCTACAGGGGGCTCCAAGCAATAATTTTGTCTGTCCCCCCCCCCTCTAACTCGGTAACTACTGACTCGAAAAATCTGAAAAAAATTAGGTAATGAGGCTTTGGTGAGACTACCAACGACAAATACTAAAGTCACCAATATCATTTCAAATTTTGGAGAAAAGGGGAGGGGTGTCATACATTTTATTTTTTTTTATTTTTTTATCTGGGCATGTGGGGTGTCGAAATGTAGATCTCAGTGAGTAGAATATGACAGTATTTTTTATTTTTTTTATAAATCAAAAATGGCGCCTGCAGGGGGCTCCAAGCAAAACAAAATTTGTCCACCCCCCCTCTAACTCGGTAACTACTGACTCGAAAAATCTGAAAAAAATTAGGTAATGAGGCTTTGGTGAGACTACCAACGACAAATACTAAAGTCACCAATATCATTTCAAATTTTGGAGAAAAGGGGAGGGGTGACATACATTTTTTTTTTTTTATCAGGGCATGTGGGGTGTCGAAATGTAGATCTCAGTGAGTAGAATATGACACTATTTTTTATTATTTTTTTTTAAATTAAAAATGGCGCCTGCAGGGGGTTTCAAGAAAACAAAAATTTGTCCACCCCCTCTCTAGCACGGTAACTACTGACTCAAAAAATCTGAAAAAAAATGGTAATGGGGTTTTTATAATACTAGTAACGACAAATACTAAAATCAACAATATCATTTCAAATTTTGAAAAAATAGGAAGGGGCGTCATGGAATTTTTTTTATTTTCATATCTAGGCTTGTGGGGTGTCAAAATGTAGATCTGAATTAATAGAATATGATCCTATTTTTATTTTTATTTTTAACTCAAATATGCACCTGTAAATGGCTCTTAACAGTCCAAGTAGTATATACTTCGGAACCCTTATGGCATACACTGGTGTATGTCTTGACAAATTTTTTTAAGTTTTAAGAGTACTTTAATCTACTAATGTATATAAGGTATATTATGTATGTGTGAATATTCCTGCTATTTACATAATATTTATTTACTTTTATGTATTTTTTAAACTAAACAAGGCGACAGAGGAATATGTAGGTAATCTTTTCTTTATTTCCGATGTTAAATGCTCTAATTTTTCCAATAAATCTGCATATTCACTATTAGATACTTACTAGTACAATAGATTCTAGTTGCATACTTTAGTGAACGCAGTGCTATAGAGTAATTAGATCAGTCTAATTTTATTAAGAGCACGTGAACATGTGTTACTAGTTTCTGCAGTAAATTACTGACGTGGAGAGAGAGATTTGAACAGGAGACCTTAATATGTAAATTAGTTGTGAAGACAGTCGCTGTTATTTGAGACAAGCTCGCTCCCACCGGGCTCAAGTCCCAGAGACAAAATTGTTGTTCACATCCATGTTCGAATCTTGAGCAGGTATGAAATGTTGACAATTGAAGACGTGTGGATTGCACATTCGCTAATAGAATTTATGTCATTCAACATATTCAATATACAGTTAGATATTGATTATTTGAAAAATTTCTTAATTTGAATAATCTATTATGCTGGCAGGATTTAATTCAAATTGTTTTAAAAAATGTTGTATCAGAAATTCGAATGCTTGGAGTAGTTCAAATTTTAAGTTGTTTCACTCCGTCATCACTTACTGGTCTGGTTCCATTTCCTGCTGAAGAAAAACGCATGAAAATCACGTTTACATAATTCTATTAGAAAATATATTATATATACTAGGTGGTCTATTTAATTTGAGCCAAGCAAATATCTAAAAAAACTAAGGTTTTTTACGGAAAATTTTTGATACAAATGTTTCAGGGTTAGGAAGAACAAAATCAATGAAAGTAAAATTTTTGACCGTGAGTGGAGGTATCAGTCATTTTGGGATCAACTTCATTTTTTTTTGTGAAAACCAATATTTTTGCATATTTGTATTTTACAAAAAATAGAAACAACTATTGACTTTTTCAAAATCCTCAATTTTAATTAAAAAACATTAAAAACAATTACATAAAAAAATCCTAAAAAAAATAATGTCATTTTCTTATATTGAATTGTTTCATAAACATGTACCTACAGTTATTAATATTAAAAAATGATTTCCGAATTTTTTAACAATTAAATATAAAAACCTAACCCTGAAACCTTTATGCAAAGCATTTTCTCTGAAAAATTGTGTTTTCGAGATATTTGCTTGTCTTGCAATTTAAATAGGCCACCCGGTATATACATACATATTATACATACGGAGTGTCCCATTTTAACTTTGACACGTTATTTCGATAGGATCGCATTTTCAAGAAAAATGTTATAAAGTTATAGGGTTTGAAAGGGGTCGTCAGATTGGATATTAATATTATGGGTTCAAGTAAAAAAATTTTAATATAGGAACACCTTTTTTATTTAGCGGAATCGAATTCCTCGAAAAAAAAATAAAAAATTTGATTTGTTAATTTTCATTGCTGCACACAATTTTCTGTTTTTTTTTAGACCCTAATTACACGTAGAAAGTAAATTTTTGTAGATATTAGATGTTGGTATTATACATCCTAACTAACAATAAGCATTCAATAATCCTACGAATTTGACAAGTTCAAACAGGGGATGTTTATTCTTTTTTGAGTACATATACAATCAATTTTCCACTATCTCCTTTTTTTAGTAGAAAAATGTTACAATTTGTCTTATTTATTGATAATTTGACGTTACTGCTTTTATTTAGTTAGAACTTAACAAGAAATATGCAAACTACACTTCAAATGAGGTAGTAGATATTTCACTTGCTCAAGGTGAATGTATTACGAATTACAGATGCGATTTTAGTTCTGTATGCTTAATGGATTCCTACTTGCTCTCATCAAACTCCACAGCAAATAATAAATATTGAAAGAGAATTTCTTAGAAATCTAGTTCACTGTCAAAGGCAATGAAATAGGCATTTATCCGAAACATTTTCCTCTAAGGATGACCCTATCGAAATAAGACTATATATTAAATTGGGACAGACTATAAATATTTGATTTTATTTATTATAAAATGTGCAATAGATTAGAGCAGTAGAACAATACAAGTTTTCTGTACTTCAGCTCCATGCACTAGCAGCTCCAACTCCTAGCTTCGCTCTAAAGCCTGCTTACAGTTAGTGCATATTGCGTAGATTTAATCTTTCTTTGTACAAAATGTAACGAAAATAAAAACGTTTTCATGACAAGAATCACAATTTTCTAAAATACTTCGATCGTCGAATATAGTGCGTACCAATTTAAAAATAATTTAACATAATCGGGTTTGTTTACTGAAAGGCTCATTTCAGAAAATATAAATCGGTAACTTTTTCTAATATGTGTTCTTTTTATCAATATAAAGTGGGAACTTTCATGCATTATTTTTGTATAATGTTTAATCAAGTGTTCCTATTAGCAAACCATTATAATATTAAAGACAAAACCATGTCGGGGTTATTTTAAAACCGAAATCAAAAGCAAAAATGGATAGTGTATAGTTGTGATTGTATATTTCGAATTATCACAAATACCCATTACTAATCTTTAGTGAATTTGAAGCAAATGCGATGGGGGCTCGAGTAGATACGAAACACAAACTTATTACGCACAACCAATGAGAGATGCGAATTTATTCTGCGGGTAGGCGTGCGTGTGGGTGGGTGGCGCGGCGCGAAGAGTGGAAGACGTTTGAGACGCTAGTGCCATCGTTCTGAAACGGGATGAATTAATGAGAAAGAACCTTTGCAGCAGCGGAGATGTTCCTTCAGCTTGACAAGGGTTGTGGATGGAGAGGAGGTGCTGGTTATGTGTGCGAGGGGTGGATGGGCGGAATAAGTCGAGCGGAAGCAAACCGACGACGGGCGCCGGAAGTTAAAGGCGCAGGAATGGGAAATGTGTGTGTTGTATGTATACGTATTATATACCAAATATCTAGAATCAGGTTTTATGTTTACACAAATAAACTGTTACTGAAATTTTGTTCGGTGAGGTCTATGTGGAATTCATTTATATACAATTCAGCTAATGTATTTATTTTATAGATTACTGCTTAATCAAATATGATGTACAAAAACAAACAGAATTTTTATTATTATTGTTATTATGTAATTATTTGACACTAACAATAATGTTAAGAATATTTGTAATTTAATTTAACATTAGAATTCACTAATTCATTATTGATACAATAAAATAAGTTTCCTTTACCTATATACTCAATGCATAACTTTATTTGCAATAAATACAGTTAATTCTATCTTTATTAAAAAAATATTTAATTAAGAAAAAACAAGGTTTAAATATCACTATAAAGAATATACATATGTAAATAAATAGGTACATACATGTATTCCAGTATTTATTTAAAAATATCAATTTCTCCAAAAGGTTGATAATATTTATGTATTAATTTATTATAATGATATACACGAACAAATCTTTAATAATTTACACGTTATGATGTAAACTCATTAATTTAAATGATGAATCAATAACTTACTAAGGAATAAGGGTGAGTTGTAATTTGTTCTGAAGACAAAGTTTGCACGTTCTCAAGGAACATCTTCGTCTTACACAATCTATCTTACCCTGCAGGCATCCATCAGCTCTTTCGTTACAGTAGCTTTAATAAGCGACCCTGTCACCCATTCATTTATTCTCAAAGCTGTTCATTTAAATATTTAAATGAATAACATGTAGGACATAGGTATCTTAAGATTATTGTTTCTTATCAGAAATTTCAATTATATCTAAATGTAATTATAAATGGGTTTTGTTAATCAATTTGTAATCAATTTGAATATTTTATTTATAAATATTTATTAATTAAAAATCTAATAGTTTCCAAACTTTATATTTATTGTTGAAGTATGCCTTTAATTTATATTAATAGCGTATTTTAAAAAAGGTCAATCTCAAATGTATAGGTAGATATAACTAAAATAATAAATAGGTGTTATGTACCTACTACATTTATTTATTTTTTTACTTACTTTTCTTACTGTACATATAAAATTACCGAATCGAAATTTATAAAATGTGTAAAACATACAGGCTGCACCATTCAACAATCAGTAGTTTTTATGGACAATTGACTGCAGATAAAATTAAATTGTTTTTCTTAAATACCTATATGCATATAAAGAAGATGCATATAAAAAAAATACAGATATACATTATTTACAATACCCACTGGTATTTCGAAAAAATAATGATGTATGAATAGATAAAAAAAACTATTGTAACAATAACTTTTATTAGTCTATTATAAGAATAAAATGATATATTATATATATATATATATATAATATATATGATAATATACTAGTAGTGACGTTAAAATATAATAAATAAAACAACTAATTGTCTAAACGTCAATTAGTTGTTTTATTTATAATATATATGTATGTATAATGGTATAGAGTCTATAGAGTATATGTGTGCGCTATGGCGTAGAATATATAAAGCTCTTAAGGGGTATACACAGAGGAGTAAAGGAGTGCAATTCTCTAAAGGATTGTAGTTTGTCATGAACAAAGGATTAAGACAGCAGCGCCATCTCCTAGTTACGAACATAATTAAACTATACGTATGTATGCTGTATGTTACTTATGGCTATAATTTATATTGAGATACGCCTGTCTTACAACATATAATGTACGTATATGCATGTATTTATGTATATACAGATACATACATTTAAACGTATATATGTACTATACAGAGTATATTGAACGTACATGTACATTGTACAATAAGAAATTAGTATATAGGCTTATATTATTTCTCATTTTTTTCAGTTCAACCTTAATAGGTAATTTCTGATTTCGCAAACTTTTGAAATGATTCTTAAAGATTGAATGTAATTTGAGTTTTTTTTATCAATTAAACCAGGGATTCCCATCGGGTTCCAGGTGGAACCCTTGGGAGTCTATGGAAGTTTAAAAAGGGTTTATAGTTTTAAGAGGTCTATTGTGGGTTGATGACAAATTTAACTTTTTTTTGCTTTTCATCATACCTATTATATTTATCTATATTTAATTTAATTGCAATGACCTTTTTTGTTTTGTACTTTTTCAACAAGATTATAGTATAAGTATGTTTTCTATATAGAATCAAAAAATGCAAGGGGGTCTATCAAGTAAATCATTCCTCTAAAAGGGTTCGATGTAGGAAAAAGTTTGGGAACCCTTGAATTAAACCGACGTTTTGCCATGTATTGCGATATATGTACCTAAGTCTTTGGTGTTTTTTGAAAAGTGTTTGAAGAGTAGATATTTGTAGATGTCCATACTGCGTGACAAAATATTAAATAAATACCTAAATAACTTTTTCTGCATATCAAATTATTGTTAAAAATGAAAAAAAGTTCTATATGGCTTACAATTAGATAATTTAAGTATATATGTATCATATTTAAATTGCTTTTATTTTATCTGTTCTAACCCTCAACCATACACAAAAAATAAATTTTATTTATTTTTTAATAGTTTTGTTGTACAAAAGTTGTTTGTTCTTTGATAGTTCATTGCACAACACTTTAATTAAGTCAATTTTACTAAAAACATTTAAGAAAAAAAAGTGTTTTCTGTATTTTTTATACAAAATTATAATATACTGAATTTTGTGTGTTCTGAATTTTGTCAATGAAATAATTAAATTATTTCGTCCCTTACCAATGACTACAAATCTTAGTACTATCATATCAGTATTACATTATACACAGGTAGAAAGGTTTAATTGAGCCAAGTAAACCTTGTTTTGTATATAACGGAAACGATATTTTCTTAAGATAAGAAATATATTCTTTAACCAACTATAGTATTCTTGGACGAAGAAATAATGTAGTTGGATTAAGAGTACTTTTCTTATATTAAGAATGTATTGTTTTCGTTATATACAAAACAAGATTTTCTTGGTCTGGTCCAATACAGTTTTTTGTGTGTATATAATGTAACATGTTATAAGTACCCCGAAAAGAGTTCATCCATATACTACTCATATTATAATATTATTAATGCGAAAGTAACTGTGTGTTTGTTATCTTTTCGTGGCTTAACCGCTGAACCAATTTTGATGATATTTGGCACGCATCCTGTGATAAGACATAGTAGGATATGTATCCTGAAAAATTGATTAGATAAAAATGACAAGTTCTACGTGGAAGAAGTTCTTCTTTACAAGAAATTAAAATTAATAAAACATTCAATTTTTTGTTTCTTTACAAAATTGACAGTGAATAATAAAAATATAATATTGTTAGTTATTCCTATAGTAGAAGTGATAGTAGATCAGGACTGGTTAGAAGTATATACCTATAGTATCGGTAAGACTGTTTTTATGCATGTCAAAAAGTATAATTATCATAATTAAAAGTTATACCTACATATAATAGTCATTATTCTAATAAACCAAATGTACTTCCCCTTTCCATAAAATTACTATTGGCATAAGTGAACGTGTCAGTAAAAAAGAAAAAATATGTTTAAAATAACAATGGTTATTACATACAGCGATGGTGTATCAATATCATAATTCAAAATTTCGTATCTAGATTGAAATCAATAAAAAAATAGCTGTACCTATTTTCTAAAATAAAGACAAATTCACTTTTAGACAAAGACACTGACAAACCTTAAGAATTCGGCTGATCAATACTTAAAGGTAAAGATGGCGTCGCAAGAAATGCTTCCCCATTGGTTGAAAATTCCAGCGTTGCTGTAGTCTTATTTTGGTTAGAGGTATATCGCGACTTGAGCTAAGACTGTGATGTAGCTTCATGTATCGCGATGGGCACGGTCACAATCTAGCGTGTTTCCTTGCGCGACCTGAGATACTTATACATGCAAATCTCAGCCCGGGAATAAAGTGCGGGCGCTTAGACTGTGCCGAGTACTTTTTGTCGGTTAGACTGAGGAGGAGGGTTTTTGTTTGAGATTTTGTGGTAATTACGCAAACGTTCAGGTATATATTGTTGGTTTTAATGCATTTTGTCGTGAAATATGTTTTCGTAACTGCTTTTATACGATTTGAGAAAATGTGTTTGTGTTTTTCTTTATGTTATGGTTTCGTTGTTAATAATTTAATTCATTAATTTTCTAATTAACGAATATAATATGTGGGGATGGATAATCCATTAAGAACATATTGATTAGGGTCTAAGAACTTTCTAAACGTATTTGAAAATAAACCTAAATGTATGTATGTATACTTAAGAAAGTATTTATACATTATTTATATACATATGTGCAATGTGCATATAAATATGCATATGTACTTATATTAAAACTTGCAACATAACCATTCATAAAAATATGCTAAGAAAATATATTAAAAAAAATCTATTATTTTATTTAACTTATTTAACCTCATAGGTATTGTGAACAGTTTCCTATACAGTATCGTCTTTAGAAGGGGGTAAGGCTGGGCGATCGCCCGAGGTGCCAGCCCAGAATGGGCGATGGACGGTCATACGGAGAAAATTTAATTAAAATTCTATATAGTTAAATAATATAAGGTTATTTTTCTTACGAAAATATAGGTAATTTTATTACCACTGAGTATAGTTTAAGTTTTAATACGAAAGTACGGATTAAAAACTGGAAATTTGCATATTTAATTTTCAAAATTGGTTTATAATACTTTAAATATGCTCGTAAATAAAGTTAATGATTTGATGAGAAGGCACCCTTAATGATTGACTTAAAGAAATGTTTTTCGAGGGTGCGGTAAAGAAATTATGTAGTTAAAATAAAAGAACTGTGAATTGTCATTTATTCACAAATTAGTTTGTATTGTAAGATTTCTGTCACTATCTTTTCCCACAAACTAGAATATATGTATAAATAAACATCTACTAAACAAATTAACAAACCAAAAACAATTAGCGAACGAAAAAAACATTTAAACAATTCCATTAAAATGTTTAATAGCTGCCTTGCAGAGTTTCAAAGAATAAAATAAAAAATATATATATACTGAGCTGTCAGAAATGTCATAAGCCGCCGACCGACAAACAAATTAAAAAAACAAGAAGAAGAAAGTTTCGATTTGAATTCAGAATCCATGTAACAAAACTTTAAATTCAATATATGTAGATACCTATATAATCGTGTCGATAGTGAGCTGGTCAAGACTTTGTATAGATATAATTAGAGCATACAATCTATAATAAATTAAATTGCGTCTTAGGTGGTGTTCTATTATATCGATACAAAATTTAACTACACAGTAAGTTTGTAACAGCTATGTTCGATACTAAATAAATAATTCAAAATTTAAATGCACTGGTATATTCATATATACATATATATACTTATGTTTATGTATAGAAAGACATGTAGGCCCTACATTGTATGGCAGTGGTTCTTAACATTGTATGGCAGTGGTGTCGTGGCACCCTAGACTCTAGTGTGCCACAAGCACATGAAAAGAGTGCTGCGAGCTTTTCAAGATACTTACGTTTGATGCTTATTTGCCAAAAAAACTTGAATAAATAATGACAAACAAGTATACTTATGTATATAATAGCCGTGTGTCTTGAATATCTCACATTTTTTGTTTAGGTTTTCTTGGAAATTGTATTTCAATATGTTATGTAGCCATCCCTGATATGACCAGTCTGATAACTGTGCAAAACATTTTTTTATTGAAAATCCTGGCTTGTCACAGGTTGTCACATTCATATAACCCCCCCCCCCCTCTACCCTGTTGTGACGTCACACACAAATTTCGAAACAATAATTAGGTACTCATTTACGATGTACCTATATTTGAAATTTTCCCAAACACTCTTCACAGATCTAACAATAACATATTAATTATTGCTCACATTTTTACTCTAAGAATTCATATACAAAATTCATTGTTATGATTTTTTAAATATGACGTCACAAAGCTTGTGATTCCCTACCTTGTCACAATTTGAAGATCCCCCTCCCCCCGTGCAACTTAATTTATAGTTGACCCCTAAGTAATATAACTGGCTATGTCCAAGGTCCAAGAGTTCATTATCATAAGTTGGCATGTCTAACTATATATAAACTTTTTCTCTTAAAAAATTATAAATAATTATTTTTGAGCTTTTGTATAGGTAATAATTTCAGTTAATTATAGAATTATATTTCGCTAAAAATATGTCAAATATAAAAGAAATAAAAATCATCAATATCTCAATATTATATAGTGTCGACATTGCAAGTTTTGATTTTAGACCCCTCATATGTTCATAGAGTATTAATAAGGTAAATTATTTATAAATAGGTAAAAGAAGAATAAAATGACATCAAAAGAAACGATGTGGTATTTACATAAGACGAGTATGCCATACTTGAAATATTTTCACAAAAACATGCACAAGAGTAAACAAACATTGAAACAAACTTAATAAACATGAACCGACAATCAGGATTCAGAATCCTGGCTACACAAAACTATTTCAATTAGCAAATATTTGTTGGCAAATTTCTTAACCAATTAGAAATGCCGGTTTAAAGCCACCACTGTTTTCCAGTGTTCTCATTGGTCGTTTTTTACTCTCGTAAGGAGCCACTGAAAGGGATTCATGCAGCTTTTACAAAATCCCGTCAGATGGGGATAGTAGCAGTTTTCAAATATTTCGTATACCCGTTTTCTTTCAATGTTTGTCGTCTTTTTCTGGCCTAGAAGGGAAATGTATACCTACATCTATTTTACCTTTTTGAACAATAACTATCTTAATAATAAAAATGTATAACATTTAGTTTTTTCTAAAAGGATTCATTATTAAAATATACTTTCATTACAATCAATTCTAAGTATCCAATATTGTTACACATACACGAATTCTTTGTTTTACCGTTTCCGCTAACGAAAAAAGATTGCAAAACAAAAAAATATGAAATAAAAATTTAAAAAGTAGATTTCTATTATGAAAAAATGGTTCGTATCTGTGCTTGTATAACCACCCCGTTCAGTAGCGACACGTAGTGTGTAATAGCGAAACAACTCAGGAGGGGGTATTTTTTTCTTTAATAGAATAAGGGATGGATAAAAGGGGTCGCTAGTGTGACATTCTTTGAAAGTATTTTTTATGTGCGCATAGAAAAGTTTTGTTGACTATAAAAGTTCAAATATTAAATTAATAATTGTTTGATTGATTTTTAGTATTTTTTTAAATTAATTTTTAATGTAAAAATCTAATTTGGAAAATACATCTAATGTATTCATTTCTTAATGGATTTCGATTAATTAGGAAAATTATTTTGTATTTTTTTTAATTCTTTTTTGGCCTTAAGAGAACTATACAGCCAGTTAACGACTACACCCTGCACCTGACGTGGATTACTGTTAGGACAGGAGTTGTCCTCGGGCGATCAAGGCAGGATACACTCACGAGGCCCAGGAAAAATAGGTTAATTCCTGAGAGTCAAAACATTAGGGTCTAAAATTAGCTTATTCTATACCTCCTCATGGGTACCTCCGTTTGATGCTCAGAGTGGCAGGAATATTTTTTTTTATAAAATATAGTTTTATTACCATCTTTGATTATCTTGTAGTTTTTTATACAAGTATATGTTATATTTTTGGCAGCTGGGCTTCTGACAGCTTCTTTATGTAGATACATGCATATATTGCGTTGTCTTTTTACTTAATGTTATTTGCAAGAATTTATTGATAAAACAGGGACACAAGACAGATATTTTCATGGTTAATTTTATGATTTATTATTATAAATTTATATATTGCGTTTAAATTATTTTAATATTAAACTCATTAAAAGGCCTTTAAGAAGAAAGTTGAGTTCACTAATTTTCTAAGGTGTACATACACGCGGAAAAAATAGAAGAAAAAAGAATTTCTTTTATTAAAAAAAATATTCTCGTTTTTATAAATTATTTGAAATTTATTATAAATACTTTAATTAATTGTCTACTATATGACAATTATTTGTTTTTAAGCTAAAGTATTGGTAAATTTTTAATCATGGAATAAGCGCGTAATTAAGTTATTTATTATGTTTATGTTTATAATTATTTATTATTTATTATATTGCATGGACGTACGGAATAATTCCTAAAGTCAAATAACAAAATAAAAGACATTACGACTTGTTAAACATATATAAGGGAAAAAATCCAATATATAATATGTAGGTATATCTTCCTACCTGTTATACCTAAATAAATTCACATAGGTATCTTGAAAAATAATTTTAATCCTATTTAGTTATATAAGTTTAAGTTCGCTTCAATGGAACAAATCAATTTAGTATAAGAAGAAAAATTAGACACCGTTTAGGTAATGTGTTCAGTTCACGAAGTTAATCAAGTAAAATAAATATCGGCAATGAAAACAAGTTAATAACAATTAAAACTTGATAGTAGTAAATACAACAATCAACCAATAATGGCGCTTTTAAACTAACGCTAATTGCGATCGGTTACGGACGATTAACCCATTTCTTAGATACGTTCTAATGCTGAACACCCACTTACAAGCATTGCTCTATTGTGTCGTATTTTGTATATTATATCAAGGTTATCAAATATATTATTGGTTGTTATTGATTATTTTATATATTTATGTATTATTACTTATACAAATATATAGATAAGAAAAATAAAAAATAAAAATATTTGAAACATTATTAGAAAAAATGAAATTGTTTGGAGCTGACCCCTTGGCACACTTGCACTGTCATAGAAATTGAAAATCAATTAATTTATGATAAATAATAATTTATATTTAAATTCCCTATAAATATAATTTTCTAAAGTATTCATAGTATAAAGAGGTTGTATTCAAAAGATAAATAATAATATACATTATACACATTATAAGACACATACTGATTCGGGTGAAAATCGTTAAGAAAAGTATTTTTCTTTTAAATATAACTGTGCATACTGACATCAAATTATATTGATCTTCTTTGGTGTATGTTTTCAATATTTAGCTATTTCATTAATATAATACCTACATTCAAAACGGCATGTCATTAGAAGCTGGTTGGTTAAGTTTAGATATTTAATGTTTGTATATTTGGTAATAATATGCATATGTATTTTTTCATTATTTTATTTAAATACCAGATTGTAATAGAATATTAGTAAATGAAGAGTAAACAATTCTTGTAATTTGAAGTATATAATATGTAGAATCTATACATGTATAATGAAGTTTAACAATTTCTGTAATACACAACAGCACTTCTAAGAATGTAAACATCATTTTATTTCCCACCGGGATTCGAACCAACACGCATTCCAAAACAAACAGTGCATGTAAGCATCGCCACAAGAGAGAAGTTAAATGACATCGTCGTCAATAGGTGGCAGCACCCGATTTAAATCTCACGCAACATTTGACGTGTAAGGAATAATATCTCGCTGTATATCCTTGATGTGCGCACCCCCTCTTATTATCCTAGAGATTTTAATTACAGACTCTGTAAGGATAGCATCTTACGTAATTCGTCCTGATAATGGCACATGTCAGGAATAAATTAGAGGATATTTGTTATGTGTTTTATGTTACACAGAGTTAAATCGTAAGAATGCGTTTCTACTGATTCCGTTCAATTTGGTACAGCAATTAAATTGCAACGGTGCTTAAATATATTTAGTTACAATAGAAAATGATAATTGTATCAATAACCTGTTTGTTTCCTTGAATAATTATAGATCATATTGGAATTTTAGTGTTCTGTATACTGAAATTAAAAAAAAGGAATCAACATTGTTTCTGTCTGCCTGTTTGTATTTCTAGCTACTGAAAAATTATAGTTCATGGTGGACCAATAGGTAATAGACCTGAGCTATAAAAATTAAATTTTAGTTTTTTGCGCCTTTAAGGGAGGCAAATGGGTTATTAAAATTTTGTTTTATTCAAACCCTTAGCGAGAGGGGTGTAAAATGAAACCTAAAAATTCAAAGAATTTTAATATTTGAATGCTTTGTTATTATTGAAATCGTCTAACAAATTCTCAAAAAAATATTGATGCCGAGATTAAAAAAAATATAAGCGCTGAGTGTCTCCTTTTGAATTTACTGTAATAATTTTTTGTAATTATAATTTTGTACTTATTAGATATATTATATTCATATTATGATAATATGACAAATGTTATGATCTACTATTTTTATTTTATCAATAAACTAATACAATATGTGTATAATTGCTCAAAATTTTTTTTTTATATATTATATGTTATTTGGAAAGAAACACTTTCTTTGTAATTATAAAGAATGTTCCTAAATACAATGACATAATACACGACTAATTGTAAGATATTGTTTTTTGGTATTCATATACACAAAAAACAAGAAAGTTGGGTATTTTTTTACTATAGATTTTATGTATCTTTATTTCTCATAGATTAAAAAAATATCTTTTTCGATCTAACTCAATTTTACACCAGTTTTATGGAATATTCTGTTTATTTACTTAAATTAAACATTTTAAGACAAAATATATTATCCTTTCTTCTAGATTTGGTTATATCTAATCTATTTTTATAAAATAGTTTGTCCTCACTCAATCACTCACTGTCTCATCATTAAACCTAAAAACATGAAATATGGGTGTGTTCCCATTTTGACGTAAGTACCCACTAAAGTGGGTAGAAAGTATAAGACGTATGACATAATCTCTTGATTATATTAATAAATACTATTCTTTTTTACTCTTGATATATTTTTTATTTGTTGTATACAAACCATAAAAAGTTAACAAATCATTATTAATAAAAAAACTTTTAAGTGATTTTTTGTTTCCCACGTAACTATGTATATACACCGTATGTACATACATATATCAGAGTAATACATACTGGCCTATACATATTTAATATTTACCTACGTCGCGTCGTTTAAATTTGGTTTGTTTGAGTAGTTATCAAATAATATTTTATAAAATAAAATACAATATATATTAATTTCTAACAGCAAAAACAACTTCAACTTTTCGTATTAAACTTTCTCTTTATAACACGAATCGACTAAAAAAGAAAAACAAAGCGAGTTATGAATCCTTACAAAAATAAAACAATTAGCTGAAACATAATTGCGTGTTATGTAAGGTAAATTACACTCGATTTAATAAAGCCGCGTTAAAAATACCCCCATCTCGCAAATTTTAACACGCTTTTTTATTTAATTATGCAAAAAACTCAAGAGGGGTGACTACGTATATATTTTCCCTCGTTTTAGCACAGAGTTGGCTTGAAAATAATAGAATGTAGGTGTATGATTTTTAAATTGTATTTCGTAAATTCTTTAATTTATATATGCAGATACTTATTTCAATAATAACTTCTAAAATTAATATTTGTACTTTCTTAACCTAAATCAGAAAAAAGTTGATGATTGTCAATTACTATTCACTGATTACAAAATATGCAACTGAGAATCAATGAAATGTTATTTATTAAATCAGTGAATCATGTAAAAACATTGAATTCAATAATTCATTCATGTCGGTTATTACAAAGAATTTGCTCTTGAGTAAATGCTAAGCTAACGCTATCTGTTAGGTGTACAATTGTTATGAGTTTATTTGAGATTTAAGAGCATTAAAATCATTCATATAAACTGTATTGTCATTAATATCGCAGATAACAAAAGCTTCACTTTTGCTTCAGAGCAATTTTTGTTATAATACTGGACGGTCTTTAAAATTTATAATAGAATATTCTAAATATTAAATTAATACAATCTATTACAATACAGTAAGCGATTCATATTGTAATAACATACTTATAAACTCTACCTTATGTTTGTATAAGAAAACAGAAACAGAGGTCAAGAAAACTTCATATTTATATACACACATGTATTTATAGAGTAATAACTCATTCTTAAAACGCAAAAACGGAATATTTAAGCAGAATAGTACGTAATAATAAATAATACGTGCAAGTTAAAAAAAATTTCACCGTATCTGAATCCTTCTCTGTGACAGCTACTTCATTTAAAATTCATTTGTGATAAAAACACATGCTTCTGTATACAAAAAACATGTTAAATTTACTTCTGCTGCGGTTGGTTTTGTTTTGTGCAAGTTTTTTGTGTACAAGATTTGTTTGCCGAGTTTCTATTTAGTTTGAAGCTTTGTCTGTGGCGTTTTCAAAACTTAATTTAGTTAATATATTTTGCTGTCATATATCCGTTACCACAACAAAAGAGTTTTTTGGATAATATTTCAGCGCAGAGAACAATAAAGAATTGGTCTACATTATATAATATTTAACTGGAATGCGTATTATAAACATTTGTTCTAACATTAAAGTTTAGCTACATAAATTAACTATGATTGATAATATTATATTTTAGGTTGAAGAAGTTACTATTAAAAGTAAATTTAGTTATTAAAATGCGTCTTTAATCTTGGGTGGATATAAGTATGCAACTAAAAGATACGTTATTTCATCATTAAAATTACTAGGATATTGCAAAACACTTAAATGTTGGTTTTCACACTTTATTAGATATTTAATATAAATAATAATTGTATCTTCGTTAGTAATAAAGTAATTACAATTCATAAATAATGAAAATGTATTATTTGTAGCAAAATATTTTATTATATCTCTATATGTTTACTCTGGTTTATGGTCGTCATTTTTGAGTTAAATTAAAATTTAGACAGATATATAATGTGAGTAAAATTATTTATAATCTATTGTAATAAAAACATGGAATGTATAATTTCGAAATACAAAATATTCAATGTATTTACACAATAGTAATTTCATAAAGAAAAAGAATTAGTATCGTCAAAATATGTATGTATGTATATTTAACTTTAATATAACACAATACAATAAAATGTTCGTAAAATATTCCAATTTATTAAAATATATGTATGTCTATATATAGTGAATATTGTACAAGACGAAAACAATTTGGTATCCTTTACTCCCTCTACTAGTTATACCTGTTCCCCTCCGGTTTCCAAAGGACATTTCAGGACGATTGCAGATATAGAATAAGAATATTTTCCGCACATTTTCCTGTTGGGCATGTCAGAAAACATTGATTTTCCCGCGCCGCATTCTTGATCTTAGCCGCACCTTAGCTTTGTCAGGGAAATTCGAGAGAATTTTCCTCCGCGTTTTCATACGAGTTTTCCTACACTCGCCTCGAATCTGTCTCTCTCTATATATTGCTAGCGCGGTAGTCTCTTTTTGTTGTTCGTTATTTTGTTTTTGGCGCTTTTGAAGAGAGTATAACGTGTTTACATTCATATATACCTTTATACACAGTTCTCGCTTATAAAATGTTCAACTCTAATTATTAAAAAATAAAAAGTTTGTAGTACTTGACCCAGAACTTACCGTTTTTTTAAACAATTCAGCATAATGCTAATTGGTAAATCAAAATAAAAATCTTATCAAATTTGAATTGTAATTACACCATACATTTTATGTCAACAAATGTCAAACAATCAATGACACAGCCCCATTTTTTGTCAAGTTGTAAAGAAAATACGTAAAAAAAATATGTTTGAATTATATTTCATCATTTTTAACGAACTAGTGAATTGACATCTATAGCTATAGGGAATCGTTTTTAATAATTAATATTAAATCACATTTTAATAATAACAATCTAGGTTAACACTGCTATTTGAACTATATACACTAGTAGAAAAGGATTTCTCAAACCAAGTAAACCTTGTTTTGTATACATATAACGAAAACAGTATTTTCTTAAGATAAGCAATAATATCTTAAACCAACTATAGTATTCTTGAACGAAGGAATAACGTAGTTGGAATAAGAGTATGTTTCTTATATTAAGAAAATATTATTTTCGTTGTATACAAAACAAGGTTTTCTTGGTCCAATACAGTTTTTTTTCTGTGTATAGTACCTATATTTTCATTGATACATGAATACTCAATAATGAGTTTTAATGTCCATCCTGAATGATATGAGTAAAAAAATGTGATTGTTTCTGTAAGGTTATTCGTTATATCGATACATTGATAATAATTATAGATACTATGTAGGTACATACATAAAATACTTATAGATAAATATAAAATTATAATTTTTTTGTATAATTATCCATATTTTAAGGGGTTGTGAAGTCTAAATGCATGTGAATTTTTTATTTTATTTTTTTACCCAGTATAGTCGATGCTCGTTATTCAGGCTATTGAAAATACATTTATGTTATATATATGATACATTTTTATGTACCTACAATGTAGATATAGGTACATGTGGAATACTTTGAATATACCTACAAAAAAGTGTGCCATATAAACTAATTTTTAGCATATAAATAATATAATATTGTGTAACGTAGGTATATAACGTACAACAATGGTATCACGTATGTAACAGACTAACAAATATACAATAATATTTGAGCAATTACAAATATCACTCTTTCATTAGTTGTCTTTAATGTATATGTATGTACATTTATAAATAATACACACACGAGTGCATTTTCATAAGGTTTTCCTCGCTTTTCACTCCACAAGCACTGAAAACTTTGTCTTATTTGCTGTTCGCTGAACTGAGTTGTGTATAAGATGCTTCGTCTGTCACACACCCGTCTACATTTTCTCACACACCCATCTACATCATAAATAATATTGTTAAGTATACGGCACAGTCATGGAGCATGCAAAGAGAGCCTTTATACGATGCGTTGCCTTGCAAGTATGTAGGTAAGTGCCTATGCATTAACAGCAGTGTACTTTGTACCTTTAAACAAGAACTTATTTACAATGTAAAAAAATCATTCAAAGTAATCAAATATTTTTAATTCGTAATAACGAAAATCTTTTATATATGTATATGTATGTGTACATTGTACATACTTTACAACAGTTTACCATGTGTAAAAGCCTGCAGTTGAAGGTCTGTGTGCATGAGTCGCATAGTGCTGTTACAGACGGACAAATTTGAATGAAAATATTACTTTAAATGTTAATGTCAAATAAACTTGTCATCTTTAGTAAGTTATAGTATTTCGACTATAAGTAATAAATATTATTAAGGGGGTCTTCTACAAATCACGCTGTTTTTTGGTTTTCTTTTTTCAGGATGAGTCGTAGGTAAACCAATGATGTAGTTTTATGGGTTCATTATGTTTATTCTTATACTTTTAACATGATTTTTTTGAATTTTTCATTATTCGTGATTTGACACCTGTTCGGTCTTGAAAGCACCCCTTTAGAAAATTTCATATCAAATGGTTGACACGATTCAACTCATGCAAGTCACCTGAAATAAAAAATAGAAAAAAACATTATTATTATTATTATCGTTTGACACGAGATTTTTCCAAAATTTATAAATTTCACAAAATAGTCGACATTAAAAAATATTGTAAGATGTTTTTTTTTTTGGTTTTTAGAAATGTTGTAAAAATCGGAAAAATGAAACATTTCTAAAAAGCTCGCGTTAGATATTAGTGACATGTATTCCAAAAAAAATAATAAAAGTTTCAAGATGGAAGAACACAATATTTGGGAAATCACATTTTAAGATGTTCATGAATGGAATGTGGACGAAAATTACTTATGATCAATCAGCAATACCAGTTTTGACACTCTTGGACATCTCTAACTAATTGATATTTCATTAAATCTTTTCAGGGTATATTCCTAACACGTTCTAGATTAAAAAAAGTGAATAGATTTTTCAAAACCACATTTGTAGAGACCCCCATAAATTTGCATTGACAATATTTATTGTAAATTCTTTTTGTGGAAGATTGCAATAAATCTGTAGGTATATAATTTAATATATTTCATTACAATCTATATGTAGGTACGTACTTAGTTTCGTAGTATTTTTTCTGTGATAAATTATGTATAAAATTATCAGAATTTTTGAAGGTCAAATCAGTAATTTTTATTCATATTACCAACACTAATATAAGATGTGACTGGTCTTTAAAATAATAATAAATAATATAACAAAGAAAAAGTATCAATAGTATTGTTATTTAAAATTTTCTTAAAATCAGTCCTAAATGCAATATTTCAAAATCAGTACAGCTGCATGGTCACTAATTATGTACGTATTTTTACAAAATATACAAAAAATATATGCAAACTTTTGAGGAAGTCAGTGAGAACAAATTAGCCTAAAAACAAGAAATATAACAGTTAATAAAATATATTATTTATGCGGATCATGCTTAGTTTTATTATAATACAATGTTAGTTTGCATTTTCTGTATAAAATTACACTTATATCCATAATAATAATACAATACAAATTTTATTCATGCAGTTTTACCATTTTTTTTTGCACGGGACAATAAAAATAAATATGTTTGCTACTTTTTTATTATAAAATCGTTTTTTATATTATTTTAAAGTTTTTGTTTTGTTTTGTTTTAAATAGCATTATTGTACATTTAAATTTTGTAACACTGCTTATACACTTATAAATAGAATTGAGACTATAGATTTTTATCAATAATAGTATATATAATATAATATTACATATATGTTATGTGCTTCCTTTATTAGATATAGCAAGAAACATTATCTTAACTTTACCTAAAAGTTCTATCTTTCTTTACATGATTTTTCTAACATCCTTACCCCCACGTTCCCGAATATATTTAGTTCGTGCGTTGTGTATATCTTTGCAATAAATACACGATCCAATACAGAGCTCGCTAGTTAAAATTCTTATCTTGGCAATTTCCTCTCCGTAAATTAGGAAAGTTTTAACTATGTTTATAACTCGTTATGTAGCCACGGCGTGGCAGCACAGTTGCTTCTGCACTACGTCATATGCCACGTGTACATGGCACTTGTCTAAGCGACCTCGAATTCATATTATTTCGGTTCACGCTTCATTTGTTTTATGTCTTTCAGAGCCACTGAGATATTAACGATCAAAAGTTAACGATCCACTAACCGAATTTAAAATTTGTTTAAACTTTGATTCTATCTTATCAAAATTCCTTTATATTAATATTTATCATAATTACATTCAGATATAAAGGTAAGTATTTATATTTTGTTACTGAAACCCTGTTACGTAAAAAAAAATTATAATGTATAATATACGAGTAAATAAAAGAGGGAACGTCACTTTGGGTGTCTAGGTACAGTTTGGTGTCAATGACGGCCTCCACAAACTTCAAGAGGGCGTAAAATTAATTTTAAGGGGCGCCAAAATTAAACTGACAACGAAAGAAATGGGGATTCAATTACACTTATATTTTTTATAAAAAAAATGTATTTTATTAACATCACAACACCTAACCTAAACCTTTCTTAAAAGTTTAAATACATTATGATTTTGGTATATCTTTACGTTGTGCCTCGTGATAACAATGACGCAAATAACAATGGTTTTCGACAATAATTAAACTATATAGGAGTATGAAAGTTTACTAGAATAATCAGAAATTATATGCCATTAATATATGAAATACTTGCTTTTAAACATAATTTTTTGTTTATATTGTATAAGGTTATACATGGAAAAAAGTTTTAAGATTTTTTTTATGAATGTTGAACCTGATTTGATACTGAATAAATGTCTTCGTCCGCTTGGAGTTTGTATTCTTTTTGCAAGGTACTTTTTGTCAAATTTCATCAAGATCAGTTCAGCAATTTACCCGTGAAAAGGTAATAATCGAACATTACTTGTTTTTGAATATCGCAGGTATATCACATTTTTAATTGAACTTGGCTGATGACAATACTTTAATGCAAGTCTAGAGGAATAATATGTCAAAAAACTCACTATGGATTATTCGATTTTCTAAAGATGCGAGACGAGATCAACTATCAATAGTTAATCGTAGTGGAAGCCTGTCAGCGTATTGGGTTCTGAAACTGTTGCACGAAAATTTAACCAACATACTCATAAAGCATTCATATGAGATAGTGATTGGAAGTATTGTCATATCGCTCATTTGCTACAACATTGACATAACTCAAAAATTGGGATTTTTCAGGAGATAGGTTTAAAGTTTTGAATTGGTAAAACTTTATATGATAATTTTCAAAATATATGTATGTTCTCTCGCAGTTAATTGAAGCTCAAATGTGTTCTTGCTGTATAAAGTATACATATATGAATAATCTTTCCTATATAAACAACTCAAAAATGGCAATTTTTGAGTAATGTCATTGTTGTATCAAATGAACGATATTATTTCTACAATCTAGATATAACTACTTTTGATTTTTCGTTTGCTTCCAAATTAATAGAAGGATTATAAACCGATGAGAAACATTATAATAAACGCTGCTGCTCATTGTCAGTGATTCAAATCAATAGGTCCTGATTTTTATAAGAAATTACTAGAAACTTGAGACACTGTATAGAAACCTGTTATAGCCAAGTCCTAGACAGAAGCTACATTGAAAAATATACTCGATTTTTTCTATATATTAAATTTATTTTAATTTTAAGGGAACTTTATGAACGCCTTACGTAGCATATCGATATTATAGAAATATACATAGTTTTTGAATAAAATCAAGAAAAACAAGCAGTCGTTAGAACGTAATGTAAACATAGTGAACTAATATAAAGAAGTGAGTGTAGTAGAGAAATACTCCATCTCTTACCCCGTGGCGCTAGCGTCGCTGATGCTTTTCGTATTATGCCACCCCGCCCGATCCCCGCCCACACACCTTATGACGCGACACAGCTACACATCCACCCACACCTCTACACTGCCGTGGAAATTATAATTCAGAAGCAGAAACTTTTAGCTAGTTTTAGACGTCGCATGACGGCAAATATATATCAAAAGTTAGAACGCGTACAATTTGTTTATATTCCACTTAGTCTATGCTAATCTACTTTGCGATTGCTGCATGTTTTATCTATGGTATTGGTATGTGTCTTGTTTTAACCCTTTCTCTAGAGAGGGGGGACAAATGAAGCTCACTGATTTTGTATTGTTACAGAATATATGGTTTAAAATTGATTTTTAAAATAAAATAAATGTTTTATTATGTGTATAAATATGTATTTTTATGAGACCTTATAGTGTCTAAAAGACGACTAATTTTGAATAATATGTTACAAATGGTAAGGGAATAGGATATCTATCAAGAATAACAGATTTACATAACTGTACGTTCATCATATTGCAGAATCTTAATGCTACAATGTTTGACTGATTGTATATACGATTCACGGGTGGTTTAATCTTCAGAAATACATATACACCCGAAACATTTAATAAAAGAAGAAGGGATAAAAATAGTTCTTGAGAAAAAATAGGCAACGACTTAAAAGCTATAAAATTATGGCAAAAATGATGATCGTACATAAATAAGTAAATATTTCAAATACTTAAACCTTTACTTTTCAGTGCATGTTTCAAATAATTTTTTTATTTATTTTCTGCACAAATGCAGAACTAAATATAGAAAACATTGTTTTTATATGAACTACTGTTTTCTAAATCTAAAACGAGATTGAAAAACAAAATTTACTGATGTATGATAATTCGAAAGAGTACAGCTTAGATCTAATTATTTTTACAATTATAATTTATTTATTTATTTGTTAGCTCGGAAATATTCTGATCATTTAAATTTTAAGGAACATATGCATTACTATTCATATATTTGATAGTTAACAAAATTATCACCTTTATAAATTACTTAGTATTCAATATTAATAAATTTAGAGACACCATTTCATGTTTACAAGAATTTAGATAGAATCTACAAAAAAACATACACCTATTACAAATTCAAATCGATTTATAATATTTATTACCTTGTTAAAATTCACACTGTTTGACAGACGGTCCCAAGTTTCGTTCCATTGTCTTGTCATCTGATACTATATTTATGATGACGTGACTTTGTAAGATATTTCTAAAATTAAAAAAAATGTAGGCATACCAACATCGATGGATAAATACTCCTATAGTAAATAGTTATTTATTAAAGTGCTTTATGGAATAACAAATAGCAGTAATATTAAAGCACTACACAGAAAAAAAAAACTGTATTGGACCAAGAAAATCTTGTTTTGTATACATATAACGAAAACAATATTTTCTTAATATGAGAACCATACTCTTAATCCAACTACGTTATTCCTTCGTTCAAGAATACTATAGTTGGTTTAGAGATTATTACTTATCTTAAGAAAATATTGTTTTCGTTATATACGAAACAAGGTTTACTTGGTTTGAGAAATCCTTTCTACCAATGCATATTATTTATATTATCAAAAAAGTAATAATGTTATATTTCTTACTTTATTTCATACATTAATTGAAATATATGTATTATAGGGTGTGCCAAAAAAAGGCGATATTTTTTTTTTTGCTCTCAGCCCAAAATATCTCAGGAAATGCCCAAACAAAGCTCCTGTTAAAAGCGGAGCTCAAAATTCCAATTTTAAGAGGTCCTCCACGGAAGTTGAAGTTTTCCCATCTAAATAACATGGGAAACGGGTTTTTTTAACAGTTTTTTGTCCTGCAAACTGTGAAAAAATTATTTTTGAAAAAAATGAATGAATGGATCTTTTTGAGTATTAAATTTAGTACAAAATGTCCCGTTGAGTCAAATTTCTATATTCAATATTTGATTTTTGACAGAGCTTTGAAGTTCAAATTTTCGCATTTTTTCGCGTTTTTTGCATTTTTCAGCTAAACTATCTGAGTTAGGGCAAAATGTTAACTAGCAAAATTGTAGTACGGTTGACATTCTATAAAAAAGTCTCCATCGACTTTTTTGTATTATGAATAACAACAAAGTTATATAAATTATTGTGACCAGCCTAAAAGGGATAAAGGCTACGACATTGTGCTTTTTATATTTTAATAATATGTCATGTTTATTGTTAATATATTTCATAATTTTGTGGAAAAATATGATTAAATAAGTCTGTAACTTTTAACTACTGATAATACAAAAAATCTTATCCAATTTTGTTCCAAATTTGATGTACTAACAAATTTGCATAAAATTCTTTGTTCAATTATCGATATTTTAGTTCATAAAAGCGAAAATTTAAAAAAATAAATGTTTATGGGTCTATAACTTTGTTGTTATTCATAATACAAAAAAGTATGGAGACTTTTTTATAGAATGTCAACCGTACTACAATTTTGCTAGTTAATATTTTGCCCTAACTCGGATAGTTTAGCTGAAAAATGCAAAAAACGCGAAAAAATGCGAAAATTTGAACTTCAAAGCTCTGTCAAAAATCAAATATTGAATATAGAAATTTGACTCAACGGGACTTTTTGTACTAAATTTAATACTCAAAAAGATCCATTCATTCATTTTTTTCAAAAATAATTTTTTCACAGTTTGCAGGACAAAAAACTGTTAAAAAACCCCGTTTCCCATGTTATTTAGATGGGAAAACTTCAACTTCCGTGGAGGACCTCTTAAAATTGGAATTTTGAGCTCCGCTTTTAACAGGAGCTTTGTTTGGGCATTTCCTGAGATATTTTGGGCTGAGAGCAAAAAAAAAATATCGCCTTTTTTTGGCACACCCTAAATGTATGCTTCTGGCTTAACGTCGCGACCTTTTAGTTTTTATATAACTTTCTTAAAACGCAATATGTGACTATAAGCGACGCAACTTATATACATATATTGTAGAAGCCAATATTCACTTTTAGATCACCACGGAAGACTCAAAGCATGCAAGTTTTGTAAATATATTTTTAATACATGAAAAAAAAATTCCCGGAAAATTATTGCTGTGTAATATATTTTGATCGTCAAATTTCGTATAAAAAAGTACATAACTATACGAGAATCTAAGTATATATACTTAATATTTTTTGTAAGATTAAAAATTATAAAATTTAAAAATGTATTGTTTTTAATTTATCTATTCATATATTATTAAATATCCAATATCTAAGAATTTATTCTATACCTATAATTAAGCACTATGAAATTTTGATAAAAAGTATTTGATATACTTATGTTGTATATTCAAATATATATAACACAAAAAAATGATTTTGATAAATAAACGTCTATGTACACCTAAAAATTAAATTTAAAAAATACGGTCTGCCAAAAAGTAAAGGTCTTCAGCAGATGTGCAACCCCTTCAAGTTAACCCTTTATATAAGTAATGGTCAGTGGTGGTCATTTAAACTTGTTCTGCAGGTTTGACCAGTGCGTATTCTCACGACACTCATTCTAGATAACCCTATTTTCTAGCGCAGTGTTTCACAACCGTTTTTATATAAGAACCCTTTTAAAACTTTTATTATTCAAATTTTTCTACAGATTTTAATTTCACTAAAAACGATTAAAATGTGTTTATGTTGCAGTCCTTCGTAAAATATAAAATATATTTTTTTAGAGGAGATCCAGTAGTGTAGTGGCTCCATCACTTTTTATTTGAGACCAATTGCACTCCAGAATTGCTAAACTAAAAATATGAATAGAGAAAATATTATTGTAATTTGTAGCATTTATTATAATTATGTTTAAAATAATTGGAGAAAAATGGTAGCGCTTTACGGTACTTCTATTTATTTAGCATTGGAAAAAATGAATATTGCTTCAGAACTTTTCATTTGGCACTCCATTCAAAAGTTTCACTTAACCTAGGAAAAAATTTTTATTCGAAATTTTAAAATTTATGAGACTGTATAATGCAATAATGTGTGAAAACAAATTTTCAATAAAATAAATAAACAGATAATTAAATATATAGGTAAATTAACACTTAAGATAATCAAGATATTATTAATATAATTAATATACAGCAAATACTCGGCTGTATATTAATAACAAAGAAAAAAAATGCCATAAGAAGAATAAGAAGAAGAAAAACTCTAAAATTCAAAACAAAAATATTTAAAATTATATAAATAATTGCCTTAAAAACTATATAAAGTTATTTCTTTGACAAAATATACATATTTCTAACTTTTCAATATTTAACGTCGTAATTTATGTAAGTGTATGTAATTATAAATATAAAAATATATTATCCGGAAAAATTATGCTACAATCACGATGAAATAAATGAATCGGTACTATTCATTTATTTTTCTCGTTGAAAAACTAATCGAAGCAATTTTGAAGTGCCTCCATGTAATCAACTGTTTTCACCATTTAACAAATTATGCGACCGGATTGAATGAAAATTTAAATGTGCTGGTTTTGTACCTTTTGTAAAAGTTTCAACACATAAGAAAGGTATACCTATTTATAATTTATAATGTATTATATTATCATTTATAGTGTTCTGTAGGTCTCCGACTAGAACCCTATTAATTTCACTTTATCGTCTATCGGTCCGTCCGTTCGTCACAACAAAATATGTATCTTGTACAGTACATATAAACTAAACATTTTAAAGAAACTCATTGTCAGTAGATAATAGATTTATGTAGGTACAGTATAGAAATCTTTTAACACGAAAAAATTTCAAAAAGAAAAATCAGGTGTCAAATGTAAGTTTTAATCGGTATTAAGACATACATTTGATTACCCCTCCAGTTTTTTATATGTAATTTACAAAAACTTGATCCTATTTTTAAAATTACATCAAATTATTACAGTTTAACGAAATAAAAATAACCAATTTTGTATTTTGACATTCACACGTCTATAGTCTATACATAGTGAATATGATTACAATATATACATTTATGACAATCAAATTATAAATGGTAGATGTACGAGCAATGTAATATGCGGCATTTTTTTAACAAAATTGTATGGCATACGTAAATAACATAAACAAATTTACTCTCTCAAATCCAAACTATATATTATCTTTAGGTACGTGTTAGTTGATTAAACATTTTCCTTTGCTAACAAATAACGATGCTTCTCACATCTTGGTATAATAAAGTAATGATATAAACCAAGACAAGATACACACATACATACCTGTACAGATAAAGTAGGTACATACACAGTGGCTTTGCTTGTCTATGCAAAAATGAGCATTGGTTTTTTAAATTATTTTGTGTACATAGTATATTATGAAATAATTTTTTTTCTCTTCGTAATTAATATTTTGCAAATATATAAAATATATTTTATGGTTAAACACTATATCAATCATTAAAACTAAGAAGCAAAAAACATATATTTTTAGTTCAATCTTCTTTTTCTACAATATATTTCTTTCAATCTGGACCATCTCCTTGTCTGACAGCTTTTTTGTATGTCCATGTTGTGTTTCTGTTATTGTGAGGGAGCACAGGAACACGATATTGGCAAGGAATATACTAATGGGCCGATCATAGCAAGTTTTGATGTAAGGGAGGCTATGTCAATTTAGGGAAGGTGTAACGTATGTATGACGTCTCTTTAAATTTAGATTTTGATTGGTAGAATAAGTCTTAACAAAGTATACCTAGTCATTAAAGTTTCCAGTATAATAATCTATTATTGGATACTCTTTCATTTTTTAATTTTTATTTTAAGATTTCCTTTTCTGCATTGTATATTGTGCATTTCAGAATGGTGCTCTATGTATATAGGTATAGTTATTTAAAGATTGTTTATGGAGTTTTTGTTCTTATCACTTTTTATTACTCTCTAAAGAAAGTTACTAGTATAAAACATATCATATTACAAGCTGTGTAATTATGCTGAATTTTTTATTTATTTAAAAAAATTCTAACAGTTTTATCAGTAGGTACTCCATACGTACCGGTGCATTCCGGTTTTCTCTTACTTATGGTGTATAGTATTTTGCTATATATACACATAATAGGTATGTACAAAATCGTTTTAATAAATTTCAAACTTTTAAGCGACACAAGGAAGAAAACATATTACTTATAATGATAGGTATTTGTAGGATAACTTACGTATACAGTGGAAACCGGTTATAACGACCTCGAAAGGACCGGTTAAATTAGGTCGTAAAACCCGATAGTCATAACAACCTAAGATTCAGTTGGATTTTTAAAACCGGTACGTCGTGTTAACCGGAATCGTTATAAATGGTTTCTACTGTATATGCGTATTACATATAGCACTTGGTTGTAGCGCAAGAATATCTGAGCAGTGAAAGATGAATTAATGTTAATAATGAACTAATATAATAGCCCAGATAATTAATAATCCGAACAAAAAACCTACATCTAATAAAGTAAGTGTTACAATACAAACTTTCATAACTGACCTTATGTCACATGATAATTTATTCACATTATTTCGATGTTAATTTCAGAAGTAGCATATAAAAATTAAAATAAATTGAACCTCCCGATCTAACATACTAGCCTGCCACTGTCTCTACAAACGCAGACACATCGTTGTGTATGTGTGTGTACATACACACAGTTATATTATAGCTTTTCAGAACGCGTAGAATTTTAACATGTAGTACAATCGTACATATTCATAACTGCGCACGTCCTGGAACAATATCCCGGTTTGGGGGTCCCATGGGATGCGCAGGGAACGTGTTCCGATAAGCCAATGTCGTCTAAGCTGGAATCACCGCTGTGTCTTATCGAGTCTTATCTATGGTTCAAGGATCGTATTTCGCTTTAGCTCAGAAAATATTTTATGAGGAATATATCGTACCCATTTATATAAGACCTTATACCTAAGAAAATAATATTTAGATATTTGATACTTTTATAAAACTAAAAAGGAAGTAATAGTCGTACATTACTATATCGTCGTCATTCAAATAAAAGTCATTAACAATATGTGATAAGTCTGACAATTAATTTTAGAGTAATATATATTTTAAATATAAAATTGATAATTAAAAGTATTATATTACAATTAACTACATTTTCTAATACGTATATAGATTATTATTTGGGCTATAACAAAGTGAACAAACAACAAACTGAAATTTATCAAAAATTAATGTTTTTCGTAGAGTTACATAACGTTTTTATGTAACACGAATATGTGTTTTACATAAAAAACATATAACTAAGCTTTGAAAATTATATTTTTTACATAACATATATATTTCACCGTTTTATAATAAGAGGTAACACTCTCAATCAGTTATGAGAATATAAGTTGCTATCATTATAATAGTCCCTTAATATTTCACTAACAATATTATTATTATTTTTTGTTCTTTTTGGCCTTGTTATTTAAAAATTCAGCCAGTTAATATTATTTTTATTTTATATATATGTAGGTACTAATTATAATTAACATTTTTCCGTGTCCATTTCAAAATCGGTCAAATCCCACGCGATTGGCAGCTCTAAGCAATAGGTATCACATCTCCACCTATAAGTGGCACCTCTCTCTACCGTATTATTGCTGTATATATATACTGGCGGTATCCCGCGGCTTCGCTCGCGTAAACTTCGATTAGAATTCTCCATACATGATAGGGGATGACGTATTACATTTTTTTATATTGATTTTTTTTCATTACCTATAAAAGAACGTTAATATCCCGGATCTTAGTCTACTCTCGCCATTATGGGTTGAATATCGAATTTTTTTATTGCAGATTATTTTGCCCTACCATTATAACTTAAGCAGCTATGCCGATAAACATATCTGAAACACAGACCCTGTCTACCCCCGCCATTATGGGTTAAATGTCGAAATTATTATTTGAATAATATACTATTTTGCCCAAATTTACCCTTAAAAGTAAAGCAGGTATGCAGATAAACATTTATCTAAATCCATCCTCGCCCCCGTCCCATTCTATTAGGGCGTGAATATCGAACTTTCATTTTTAATTGAATATTATTTTCTCCGAATTTACTTTAAAATCATGAACAATTATGAAGATAAATATATCAAAATTTTACCCCCCCCCCCATCCATTCTCATAGGGGTTGAATTTTTGTAATTGATATTTGTCTTGTAGAGTACCTACTTGTGCCATGTTTCATTCGGTGAATACAAAAAAAATTATTTTACAAATTTTTCCAACCCCCCTAACACCTTTGGGGTTAAATTTTGGGAAATGCTGAAATAATTGTTTCATTATTTATATTGTAGAGTATGTTCGATAAGTTTCAATTAAATGCGAACAAAAAAAAATATTTTTTTATATAAACTTTGACACCCTGTTTTAACCCCGTAGGGGTTGAATTTCGAAAAATCCTTTCTTAGTGGCTGCTTACATCATAAATGGAAGGCACCTACGAAATTTCACGTTTCTAGGTCCAGGGGTTTGGTCTGTACGTTGATATATGAGTGAGTGGGTGAGTGAGTGAGTGGTTAAGGACAAACTGTTTTATAGATATAGATATTTTTAATCTCTCAAAGACTGATATAATAGTAATTTACAAATTCTCCATCTTACATGTTCAGCTCAGCCCCTTGCTTAATAGCGTGTATTATCTACACAGAAAAAAAAACTGTATTGGACCGAGAAAATCTTGTTTTGTATATAACGAAAACAATATTTTCTTAATATAAGAAAAGTACTCTTAATCCAACTACATTATTTCTTCGTCCTATATACTATAGTTGGTTTAAGAATATATTTCTTATCTTAAGAAAATATTGTTTTCGTTATATACAAAACAAGGTTTACTTGGCTCAAGTAAACCTTACTACTTGTGTAGTCTAAACTAATTATAGGATCTTGGATTTTCTATTAGATACGTAAATAAAATTCCGCCAAAATCGGTCATGCCTAAGTTTATTCAAAATAAACTAAAAACTAATTCTATTGTCAATAGAACATAGATACATAGACTCTGAAATCTCAAAATACAGTAGATACGGATTTATATACATGAATGTTAGATTAAAAAAAAACTAATTTCTGAATGAAATTAGATGTCGCGTAAGCAAACACAGACTGGAGTACACAAGCCAGCTCAACAGAAAACCAACGTGCGCCATAATGCAAGGTGTAGGAATGATAAAGCACAAAGATAAACGAAAGGCGGGATAGCGTGGCAGCGCACGACCGAGTTGAAATCTTGAATTAATGGAATAATATATAAGGGAATAAATAATTCCAAACGTATAAAGTAGAATGGGGCGTCGAGAAGAGGTACAGCAACGACCTAAGATATGTATGTGTGTTAGTTTATGTGTACAAAGAAGGTGTTTGTACTGTGGGTATTCATACTAGAGTATAGGTATATGTTAATTTGCTTATTTTACCTATAGAAATTAATTTTTAAGGGCGTAGAAAAAAAATATAATAATTAATATTGTTTATAAATGTTATTCTCATGATTTTATTAGTCTATTTATCTACATTCAATTAATAACGACTTTTAATTAATTTCTTAATATTAATACATATATGAAAACATTTTATGATAATAATATGACTGCACAATTAAAATACTTCTGAATTTTTGAGTCAACTCGTTGTTTTTATAGGAAATATTCATTTTGATTGATTTCTTTTTATGACTTGATACGAAAATAATTGAAAAATTCGTCTATCGAAAGTCCATGACTATAGAAATAGTTTTTGTTATATGATAATATGAGGCCCGTATTAAGGAACATTTTCAATTGACATATTAAAATAAAATATAGGTATAAAACTGAATTGAAATTGGTGTAATGAAGCCAAAAATGTATAGTAAGTAATTAGGTCAGACACGTATTATTAATGTATAAATGCAAAAGTTACCTTATATCAATTGCGATAATGACGCAATACATGCAATAATTTGCTAGGGCAAGTATGATGAAAAATTTACAATATGTTATTATAAAATGTATAAAAAAGAATTAACTACAAATAAAAACTGTCGAATAATTTTAATAGAATAAAATTTACAATTAATTATTTAGTAATTTGAAGTTTGTAAGAAGACATTCAATAAGAACTATATTTATTGAATATAGAGTTTAGAGTTGCTATATTAACATATTTAATATTAAAATATGAATAGGTATACTCCATCATGTATATGTTTAATATGTACTTCTACCAGTAATGAAGGTTATAATGAATATAATATATTTAGTAATATCAGACGTTAGAAGACCTTATTTATATATTTAAACAACAATAAAATTCGAGATTCGACGTTTACGATTTTGAAATTAAGTTTGGGTTTTATTCATTATAGATCAAAATTAAATATTGAATTTTGTATGAATATAGAATCACCAGGCAGTTTCACGATAGTATTTAATTCGCTCCCACTCATTTTATGATACGTAGTTGATGTCTGGTAAGATTAATTATTATGTGTATAGTAAACGATATCGGAAAAGGATCTTGGATGTGCTAATATTGATGTAATATTTATTCTCATTCATGTTTTACAGATCAGATAGTTTTCAAACTGATTTTAAAACAAAATAAATTATTTAAAATATACCGGGGAATGCAATCTTTATTTCTTATAGTTTTAGTAGAAGGATGTGTGGGAAGGTAGGAGGTAATAGATAAAAAAAATTGTATATATTTTTTTGGATTATTGTTTTTGTTTCTAAATTATGTTTTAATTTCATAATAAAATAATAAATGATTTTTAAAATATATTTTCTTTGAAATGTTAATACTATAGTAGTTAGTATTATTGTTATTATAGTTACATATTTTTTGGTTTGATTTATTTTTAAGATCACTGAATATAACATTACTAAGAAAATTGTAAAGCGGTTACAATGTTCCTAGTTGAGATAAGATATGAAGTAGTGACAATATACTGTTAGTACCTAACGGTCATTTAAACCCGTTTATATCCATATCCCATCAAGCATCACTGCCCTATTATCGTTGACAAGTAAAAGGTTAAAAGGAATATTTACCTGTATATGTATTAAAAAGATTAGTTTATATATATTTTTTAAATCTCATGTGATCTTTAGTTTCATAACATTTGCTCTTGCAGTTTTAAACCATTTTATACTAAAAAATTAAAATTTGATTACGCATTTACTGAAATCGTTAAATTGGTTTTCATTTTTTCCAAGACAAGCTTTAATATTTCATGTACCATTTCACTTATGTAGAATCATTTCTATTAAACTATAAGATATTAGATAATTAATACTGCTTTGAAATTTTCATCGGTTTATGTAATATTTTTAAATTAGAAGTTATAATTATCTTTTAATTAGACATCAATGCGATTCAACCCTTTATTCAGGCAATTAGGGACGAGGTTCTAAGAAATAATTAATAGCGAAAACCCTTATAAACTCTACTAACTCTGACAATAACGGCTTCGAATTTCGTTATACAAGACATCGTGAATTATATCTGAAAATTATTTAAACAACGCGTTGCAAAGTATGAGAAAACATTAGCATCAGCGGGGAACGCAAAACAACATCTAGTGTGCTTAGACACACGGTTCAGTTTTCTACGAAAGTGAAAACACATATATAATCTTTCAGCAGAGAAAGCAAATTTTCCTTTAGAATTCTAGACCTTTGCTTGTTTATTCAAGCTCTCCCGCATAAAACGGCGGCAGGCGAATTCAGTCTTGTACGTGATGAAATATACGGACGAGAATTGTTTGTTGGGAATCCACTATGAAAATATCTTAAAGCGTGGCCAACTATGCGAAAGTAAAGAAACTCGCACGAAATTCAACCTTATATTTCTATTCGCATAAAGTTCACATTAGCATCAAATAAAATCGCCGCCTTTTTAGACGGTAAGTATTTACGAATGCTGACAATAATTTGTCTGCAAAATGATTCTTATACACAGCGTTGATAAGGGTACGTATTGCGTGTAGTGGTTTTTACGAATAAGGGAGGATTTTAAGACTGAGAAATAAGGGTTGCCTCCACCCTTTCTTGCTTTATGTAAGTTTTAAACCCGGGTTAAAAGCAGTGTTCTCTCGCTTGGGGATGCTGCGAGGAAAGTTTTTAGGTAGGGTTGTTGGTATGAGGGTGTGTAAAAGTGGGGATACTTTTGCCGTAGGGTGGAGAAAAGCACGGAGTCAGATAATGACGTTAAATCATTTTGCGAGTTTCAAAAATTTTCAAATTGTTTAATGTTTTCCTTAAAATTTGTGATATCCTTGTCATTCAAGAAATCAGATTTACTTATATACTGTTATAATACTTCTACTATTAAATACTTATTTTCTACTTTTAATTATCAACGAAAAAAAATTTTTCCAACATTAAAAAAAATTAACCTGTTTTATAATTTTTGTAAAACTTTTGTTATATCTTATACATTTTTTCTGGTGCTACATAAAACTTGTTCTGTAAATATATAACAGAAAATTAATTCATATTTGCGGTAAGAGTTTTATAATTGCAGTATTTTATACATTTTCTTCAGCAATGAAAATGTATACCAAATCATTTTCTAGGTATAATTAGATAAAGATTACCTGCCTTTGTTGAGAAATATTAAGAGTGACGAGTATGTTATATATTTAATTACTGTCGATTTTTTTTCTTTTTTATTCCACCTTTACTGAACTCACTATGCTTACACGAACATTTTTCTGCATTCTAACATTTATATTATCAATTAATAATATAAGTAAATACAGATAATATATTTAAATATGTCCATATATAAATTTTTTTGAAATCATATGAAATATAATCACTCACACTACCAGTGCCTCCACCATGACCCCTTCCATTAACTCCTCCTTCCTTCTCACCGAGTCACTCGCAATCTTTGTCTAGAAACACAAAAGTTCTGTATCCCATTCTGCACAATCTGTGCTTAGAATTACCCATAGAGCGGTGAAATTTAATTAAAACAATTTGTAAAAGCTGGCAGAAAGTGGGCTGTGGAGGACGGCATGGGCGGGCAGCCGAAGGGGGAGGGGTGGGCGAGTGTGCAATGAATGACAAATCATTTGTTATAGCGTCGTAGCTCTCGCAAAGTTTCTGCGCTGAGAAATCTAAGACAGCTCGAAATTAAATTGAAAAGCTTCGTGAACGGATTCTCGCAATTGTACCTGATTCGCGGATGGGATTGTCAAACGACAACAATGCAGTTTGTTGATTTAGGTATTTCATTGTTGCTATTTATAAATCAGTTACAATATTATGTAATAATTATAAAAAGTATGTGTATTACCTATTGTATTTAAAAGATGTGTATTAAACTTGACTAGGTATCAGTAGTTTCTATTCAACTGATTAATAAAAAGCTTCTCTCATATGTAGGTATTTTAATTTAAAAATGATACTAGAATTATTATTTACATTTGATGTTTATAAATTTTTTGTATAAAGATTTGAATATAATAAGAAACTAAATATCCTTTTTATATATTTAGAAAATATGTAAATAAACATATTTTTACTATCGAATATAAAGTACGTACGTTTTTTTATAAATTCTATTAACTACAACTAGCGGTTATCAATTCACGGTTCACGTGTCACATACTTGTGATAAATATGTGGGATTCTTCTATGAAAATACAAAATAGAAGTACTTGTACAAACAAAACTGCAATATACATACATATGTACATTGTACATATATGTGAGCGTGTTGTTCTTAACATATTTTAATACAAAATAAAAATAATGTGAGTTTCACTCCATTAAGAATGGCAATCGAGCGTACACAGAAAAGAAAAACTGTATTGGACCAAGAAAACCTTGTTTTGTATATAGTTATAACGAAACAATATTTTTTTTAATATAAGAAACATACGCTTAATTCAACTACGTTATTCTTTCGTTCAAGAATACTATAGTTGGTTTAAGAGATTATTGCTTATCTTAAGAAAAAAATGTTTTCATTATTTGTGTATTTTGTGTCACATAATCTTATAGAAGTATCAACTCAGGAAAAAAAATTAAGGAACAAATAATTACAAGATCAAAATCGATGGGCCCACTGGCCCCATACAGCCCTGGCCTAAAAAATAATTGGTTAATATTAGAAATCGATAACACATATTATTACTAAACCAAATACTAAATTTCATAATTCTATCACAAAGGGTTCTCTAGAATACTCTAGATATTAAATTAAAACTAATTTTTAATAAAATCTTTGGAGGCCTGTAGTTCCCTAAGGAAAAATTTCCGGATACATGTTTATTGGAAGTTTTTTGCTTAAAATATTTTTCTCAATCTACTGTTCAAGTTTGGCGTGACAGTGCTGAATCACCCTGTATACAAAACAAGGTTTACTTGGTTTGAGAAATCCTTTCTACCAGTGTATCTTGCAAAAATATTTCTTTAAAAGATCTATAGACATTTTAATACATTTAACTAACCATAAAAGTTAAATGTAACATTAAAAATGACCCCAAATGGGCTTAATTAAGAAACCAATTAGCGCAACATTTAATTTAACATACAACAACAAACAAAACACACATGTTCAAACATATAAATATATATCTATATACTATCAACATTTTGCTACACAAGACAGTAATAATAATCACCAGAACTATTTAAGTAACCTCATCGATACAAAAGCCATTATTTTCTCACTTCAAAGTACCCACCCCCAACCCCGTGTCTGAGTCACCCCAACCCCCAACCCATCTCCGACAAGTTGTACGCCCGGCATCCATCCACAGTACTACCGAACGTTCCTTATGAGACGTTATTTTAACGAAGTAATTTATCTTAGTTGCCTTTGAAATATATACGGTAAGGAAAACAAGCCTTCTAGATATAGCGACTAAAATAAGATATATTATCTCCTCTATGTAACGTGTATGTGTATGTGTGTGTGTGTATCTTTGAGAGAATACATTTTCCTTATTGCTTGTGAAACGAAGTTATTTTCCTTTATTATGTGCTGTATTTTAATGTAACAGCCATCTTGTGTCGCTTGTCACTAGAAAACAGTATTGCTTGGGATGGAAAAGCATGTTGGGTAATTAAAATTTTCTAATTGTCAATGTGTAATTAAGGCAGACGGTGAATTGTAATTAGACTAATATTAAAATGTTTAGAACGTATATGTAGATGTATGAAATTTGTCTTACGACTTATTTTGTATTTAAGCTTATTTATAATATATTTTAATTAGAAAATATTAATAGACTACTATAAAGATAAGATGAAACTGAAAATTAACTACTGAACCATATAAAAGTAACTTCAGTCGACTATTATTTGTCTTAACGATATTTCTTATTGAAATTGGTATAAAAACAAAAATTATATAATAAAATTCATTATTTCTACTTTACAAGTCTATTATTTTCATTGCATACATTTCCATACATTTTTCCAAAATTGCCTGTGTATATTATACTTATCATTTACCTGTGTTGCACAAATTAATGTCGGAATGTCATAAAATTGGTTTTAATACTATTAAGATAACGTGAAAAAATGCTAAAAAATAAAAGAATAATTTTCTTCTGTATATAGACTTTTATCGTTATTGTCCATATGAACTAGTTTTCTGAGCTGTTGTTCACATTTTCGTATTTCTTTACTTTCTGAAGAAAACTCTAATATGAGAGTCGAAATGTTAACTAAAAGAATACGACAATATGAATAACAGTTCGAAAACCGTGTTCATTAATATAATATGATATAGGTATGTTCTGTCTATTCTTCCATACATTGTATTTTTATTCATATTTCATTCTGATTACTTCTCTAGTAAATAAGGAACACGTTGATGAAAGTTTCATCCAAATCACTTTAGCATTTTCTGAGATTAATATTAACAAACAAACAAACAAACCTACGAACTCTTTATTATCAACATAAGTTTAGATGATTAATTTAATTTAATTTATAAATGTATAAAAACTAATTATTCTCTGGCATTATTTTCTTGCAATTTCAAGATCTTCTAACTAATTAAATGTGGGATTTCCATTGTCATGACTGCAACAATAAATAAAAAAGAATGAGTTTCTACCTACCCGTTATTTGTACGAGTTCATGTAATATGATAATTTCATTATTAACAGAAACAAGATCTACGCCAACATAAGGTAGTCGATTTGAATGATAAAGTTACAATTGTATAAGTTATATAAGCAAAATATGAAAGGGTTTTATGGTAAGTTGTCTTTTTAATGCCCAGCCCCAAAACCAAAATCTTTTTTCAGTGTACACACCTTAACAACTAAAATTCGTGGGTACCATAACACAGCTGTCATTCACACTAGAAATACTAAAAATACTAGTCGAATGAGAGTGTGGGCTCGTTCTAGCCGAAGTCAAATAATTTTTTTTTGTTTATTGGTAAAAGCTATTAAACCAAGTTTTTTTCTAGACCCAATGAATTTTCATAAAACTTTACAAAGAGTTATCTACTTTCGATAGGTAGGTAATTTATTGATATTGTTGTTATATTCGTACCTTTAATTTCAATATTTGTGAGATTATTCGTTTATCCGCCTTTTAAGGTTTGGAAAATAAATGTAAAAATCACATAATTTTTTCCTACTGTGTAACACCCAATGTAGTAATCCTATACACTGCTTGTCACAATTAATGGGACCCTTTTTCAATATAATACAGTTTTGTTTAAAGTCATAGGTATTAATATGAAAATGTTTAACAAAACTGTGTTACATTGAAAAAGTGTCCCACTAATTGTGACAAGCAGTGTATAGTCATTACGTTACTGTATTATACCTATATCTAATCCTGATATGGTAGGAACAATTGCATCCTCCAGTTTTGTATTATAATTAAATTCTAATGCAAGATTAAGGTATACAAAAAGCACAGTAAACCCATAACTTACGATAAGAGTGGTTTCTAAGAAAAGAGATTAAACAATCTATGCGACGAGCAAATTTTAAAATTTCCCCAGTCCTCTTAAAAATAATGTTTAATTTTTAATTCGCTTGTGACTCAATATAAAAAAATATGGTCATTTGAAAAAAAGGACGCACGTTACTAATGACAGGATTATAACGTCATATAATTATAATCAATCAAACTAAAAAAAGAAACAAATTAGGTAATTGGTATAATGGTTAATATTTGCATACATTTCTAACATTACATTAGTTAATAAAGTTTTTTGTTTTAATTTAAAACCCAATAAAATCATTAGTAACTATCCCGATAATGAGAATTACTAAACACTTACAACGTGCTGGAAGTACGGATAATTCCTTATTGATTTGATAATCATCCACAGATAAAACAGTGGTGAATATATTATCGGATATAGGTAAGTATAAAAACATCTCAATCTTAGAATTTCCTAAAATTATCTGTTGAGATATTATAAAGCTGTAGACAAGGGCGGCTTTGACTGATAATGGGCTGATATTCAAAATATGTTAATTTTAAACTTATTCATTAAGAGCCAAATTACATTAATAGGTATAAAAGTTATAAGATTGAATATTTTTTGTTTATTTATACAATTGAATAAATATCAGTAAATTTTTAAATATTGTAAAAGTACGCTTTTAAATAATTTAAAATATACTTTATAATGTGCTTTAAAAAATGTACCTATATACACAGGGTGAGTCGGGAGGAATCTGTAATACCCCAGGAATGTATTGTACACGTGAAAATAATAACAAACTAGCTGTCGGATCCAATTTTACCCGGGGATATAAAATTAAACTATATAACGTAAACTGTGGGGTGCGATCCTTTAGGTCCACACAATCAACTTCCCAACATGGTATGACTTACAATACTTGAATACAGATTACTTATTGTTTCCATAATTAATATTACTATGTTATAGTTTGTAATTTTTTTTTTTTAATATGTATATGAAAAATTTTAATGGAATTTATCAGAAATAAAACTCACCCTTTGTATTATGAATATTAGTTTTCTAATATCCTAATAATGTCAATAATATAATGCACATTTTTAGAAAAACTAATCTGACAGTTTGAATGTTTGAATTTTGAATTGTGTTGTTTCCAAGGCAACATGAATTATTAGATGTATTTATTAGTATGAAATTCAAATTTTGATGGTGGTTTTCATCCATTTAATGGCTGTTTGGACCCATATAAAAAATAAATACTAAATACACGTTTCATTATTTGTATTGTATAGTATTTATTCTAAGTTCCGACTAAATTCGACCAAGAAAAAAAATAAAAATGAAAAAAAACACCCTTTTTACCCCTGTAGGGGTTGAATTTTGAAAAATCCTTTCTTTCAGATCATATTCACGTCAAGACGCTTCGATTAGCACCCCAACGAAGTCAATAGCATTTTTTGTTCGCGAGATTTCGTCCCGGAAAAAAATGACACGTACGTACGTACGTACGTACGTACATACACACACACACACACACACAGACATTTTTCTAAAAATAGTGTCAATATACTCTAATGCCCTTGAAACATGAAAATATGTTAAAATTTTTGATTTCGATTTTCGGACCAATTACAATAACTCCCTATTGGGAAGTTAAAAACCCAAATTTTGCTATCCGATTTTCATTTGTTTTTAAGTTATAGCTTATAGCGTAATTAAAAATTAACCAAATTTCATACAGAATTACTAAAAATTAATAATTCTCATAAATGATCAAATGTATCAAATGTTTTCGACCCTGGAACATACTTTACAAACTACTTTATCCATTTTTAGTTCTTCAATAATTACTGAAATTTCTTTAAATTTTATTTACGCTATAACTTAAAACAAATGAAAATCGGATAACAAACTTTGGGTTTTTTGTTATTATTTTCTTGTGTACAATACATTCCTGGAGTATTACATATTTCTCCCGACTCGCCCTGTATATTTATAAATGAAAAACTTCTTCAAACTAATGGTTTCTATAGATTAAGCTATCACAATTTATTAATTTTTTTAAGAGGCTAATTTTTTATTGTTTTTGATTTTTGATTTTGTTTTAATTTAAAAATTTTATTTTTGCCTGCCCGATCTCGTTAAAAGATTAAATTCTCTGCCCAATTAAATGATAAGGAAGTTAATATAAAATAATAAATCAGAGTTATATTACCTAAAACATGAATGGTGTTCCATGATATATGCAGATTTTATTCTACGAATTGTTTTAAAAACAATTATTGATATTTTGTATGTTTAGTGTAAAACCATCACTATACTTACAGTCATAGTATTGTTAATAAGATTAACTAGTGATAATGTGGTCTGATTGATTATTCGGTGGAGCTTCCATCACGTCTCCCATTCAATATCATCAGTTTATTCATTGCTTTCTTAAAATCTCGCAATCAGTAAGATCGTTCTTTTAAAATCTAGGTCTTACTATCACTTTTGGCTTTTTAAATAATAAATAAATCAAATAATCCAAGACATACCTGTTCAGCTCACAAATATAATGTGTGTAGCCGATTCCGTAAAACGATTTACTTTATTTGGTTTACACAGCTACAAGCGAGATAAGAAGCGCATGCATGTACATTGCCTTTATGCTTAATATGCATTATTTCGTTATTTATTATCGTTTGGGATAAAGGTATAATTTATCAAGTGAGTCGATCCTTATAATTATCAAAGTTCCCATTTTACCAAAAACATTAAATTTTTAAAATAAATTTTTGGAACTTTTATCGATTTAAATGTTTGTATTTTATTACTAAACATAAGTTCAAAAATATGTATTCAAAACCCTATACCTTAACTATCAAAATTAACGAAGTTATAGCATAATTTGAACATTACAACATTTATATATGCAGGGTGTTCCAGACCACCCGTCCACTATGTTTTACGCCCAAACTATTGAAGATAGAGTTTTAGGATAAAATATTTATTATATACCGGGTGTTAAAAAAAGAGTGTAAAATATTTAAAGAGGTAATAGTGTGGACCAAAATAAGCAAAAAACTTATAATAAACATGTATCCGGAAATTTTTCCCAAGGGAACTACAGCCCTCCAAAGATTTGACTCAAAATTAGTTTTTATTTAATATCTAGAGAACCCTTTCTGATAAAATTATGAAATTTGGTATTTGGTTTAGTGATAATAAGTGTTATCGATTTCTCGTATTAACCAATTATTATTTAGACCAGGGATGTATGGAGTCAGTGGGCCCATCGATTTTTATCTAGTATTTTTTTATTCTTTAATTTTTTCTTGAATAAGGGACTTATATAAGATTACATGACATAATATACACAAAAACGTACTTTGTTTATTTGTCATAGGATTAACCGTTTTCGAGAAATATCTATGTTAAAGAAACCATGCAGAATTTAACTTGATACAGATGTTTCAAATTACAAACAATAAAATTATATTTTTGTTCTATGATTAAATGTAAAAAAAAAAGTTCATATAAAGAAACATCCTAATATGAATCCTCTTAGATCTATAGCCAGTTCTATTACTGTTACAAGTACTTTACTAACTTGACTAAAAAACGAAATTAAAAATGGTTATTTGTTGATAAGGATGCATTTTTGTGATATACTTATGTTTTTCTTAATTTTTATCATAGAACAAGAATATAAATTTATTATTTGTAATTTGAAACATCCGTATTAAGTTAAATTCTGCATGCTTTCTTTATCATAGATATTTCTCGAAAACGGTTAATCCTATGTTCCTATGACAAATAAACAAAATATATTTTTGTGTATATTGTGTCTAGTGATGAGCAAACCAAGACCAAGACCAAGACCAAGACAAGTCTTGGTTTTAGTCTTGTTCATTGAGTCTTGGTCTTGGTCTTGGTCTTGGTTTTTAGAAGATGTCTTGGTCTTGGTCTTGGTCTTGTATAAATGTCTTGGTCTTGGTCTTGGTCTTGTCAAGAGTCTTGACAAGAGTCTTGGTTTTTTTTATCGTAAAAAATGCTATTTTTTTCGGCTAAACCGCTGAACCGATTTTGATGAAATTTGGCAGGGATATAGCTTACACCCTGAGAAAGGACATAGGATACTTCGAATCCCAAAAATTCATCCCCTAAGAAATTGCAAGGGGGTGGAAATATTTGTATGGGAAATATTTCACCCCCTGTCACATATTAAGGGTTGTAATTATTTTCATCCGATCCGGCGGCAAAAATACTACGGGAGTGGGGGGTTTCTAAGGGGGAAAACAACCCCCTATCTCTCATAGGAACCGAGATATTTACGATTTTGTAAAATGAATGGAAACCAAAACAATAGAAAAAATATATATTTCACCCGTTTCATATATGAAAGGTTGTAATAAGTTTCATTCGATCTGGCGGGAAAAATACCATGGGGGTGGGGGTTCCAAGGAAAAAAAACAACAACTTATCAACTTATAAGCCGAGATAAATTGATAAATGCGAAAGTGGATCTGGCTCTCTGTCTGTTTGCTATTTTTTCACTGCAAAACCGCTGAACCGATTTTGATGAAATTTTGCAGGGATATAGCTTACACCCTGAGAAAGGACATAGGCTACTTCGAATCCCAAAAATTCATCCCCTAAGAAATTGCAAGGGGGTGGAAATATTTGTATAGGAAATATTTCACCCCCTATCACATATTAAGGGTTGTAATTATTTTCATTCGATCCGGCGGGAAAAATACTACGGGAGTGGGGGATTCTAAGGGGGAAAACAACCCCCTATCTCTCATAGGAACCGAGATATTTGCGATTTTGTAAAATAAATGGAAACCAAAACAATAGAAAAAATATATATTTCACCCCCTTTCACATATGAAAGGTTGTAATAAGTTTCATTCGATCTGGCGGGAAAAATACCATGGGGGTGGGGGTTATAAGGAAAAAAAACAATAACTTATCTAACTTATAAGCCGAGATAAATTGATAAATGCGAAAGTGGATCTGGCTCTCTGTCTGTTTGCTATTTTTTCACTGCAAAACCGCTGAACCGATTTTGATGAAATTTTGCAGGGATATAGCTTACACCCTGAGAAAGGACATAGAAGACCAAGACCAAGACTCAAGACCAAGACTGATTTTGCTCATCACTAATTGTGTCATGTAATCTTATATAAGTCCCTTATTCAAGAAAAAATTAAAGAATAAAAAAATACTAGATAAAAATCGATGGGCCCACTGACCCCATGCATCCCTGGTCTAAATAATAATTGGTTAATACGAGAAATCGATAACACTTATTACTAAACCAAATACCAAATTTCATAATTTTATCAGAAAGGGTTCTCTAGATATTAAATAAAAACTAGTTTTGAGTCAAATCTTTGGAGGGCTGTAGTTCCCTTGGGAAAAATTTCCGGATACATGTTTATTATAAGTTTTTTGCTTATTTTGGTCCACACTATTACCTCTTTAAATATTTTACACTCTTTTTTTAACACCCGGTATATCGACCCTAAAGAATTTCAGGAAAATATTTTCAACCCCCAAAACCGCTCCTTGGGGGGTAGTTTGGGGGTTACATGCCGGTTTCTCAGTAAAATCAAATGGAACGGTATATCAAAAAGTACATATTTCAATTGTTTAAAAAATATGGCGACTTGCTCTAAAATTTTAGGGTTTTACTAAAAGTACTCTAATTTCGTTAAATATGAATAGAATTTTATATTTTTTTCAAATTTAGAAAGTATGTAGATTATTTGAGATTTTAATAGTTTAAAGTGACATACGCGACATACCAAAAATTCAAAAGTTCAACTGGAGATAATTCAAAATTTTCAAATACAATGGTATATAAATTAGTATTTTTTCTTAAAGAAGATATGCCAATTAACGACTTTTGTTAAAAAAATATAAAATTTAAAATTAAATTTTTAGAATCAAAAACTGAAAATTATAATTTATAATTTTAAATTTTCTTAACAAAAGTTGTTAATTTTCATATCTTCTTTAAGAAAAATTACTAATTGATATACCATTGTATTTGAAAATTTTGAATTATCCCTAGTTGAACTTTTGAATTTTTGGTATGTCGCGTATGACACTTTAAATTATTAAAATCTCAAATAATCATACATCTTTACAAAGATCATTATTTATGCTTTCTAAATTTGAAAAAAATATAAAATTCCATTCATATTTAACGAAATTAAAGCACTTTTAGTAAAACCCGCAAATTTTAGAACAAGTCGTCATATTTTTTAAACAATTGAAAGTATGAACATTTTTGTTTTATGAAAGTTTCTTATTTTTTTATGATCTTTACAAATATGTACTTTTTGATATACCATTCCATTTGATTTTACTGAGAAACCGGCATGTAACCCCCAAACTACCCTCCAAGGAGCGGTTTTAGGGGGTTGAAAATATTTTCCAGAAATTCTTTAGGGGCGATATATATGATAAATTTTTTATCCTAAAACTCTATCTTCAATAGTTTGGGCGTAAAACATACTGGACGGGTGGTCTGAAACAGCCTGTATACGCGCGCGACAAATTGAACGCGTTTTTTTTTTCGAAATTATGACGGCATGATATCTCAAGATCTGATTCGATTGACTTCAAATTTGCTGTGTACTTTCAGTACACATGCTGTTACCGCAGTAGCAGAATTGAGTAACGAAAGACTAAAAAAAAAAACAAATCTAATATTTACAATACCGCTATTTTTTTTTTTGTAAATTTCAATTCCGTTTTCTTTTTGCTTCCTGCTGTAGTCACACTTGCATAGAAAAAGAAAATTAATGTTTTTTTTTCGGATAACGGAGAAACTAGAATCATAGTAGCTATTTGGAGATATTCTACTCCATTCCAATAGTATGTAGAATCTTCCCTGTTTAATGAAAAAAAAAGAATTTCTGAACAATACGCACATACATTAAACTACTTAAAATTCTTGGAAAATTATTCCAACAATGTTATTATCTATCGATTTCGCGGGGTGGGAACACCTATACCTTCTTCATACAGAGTATTATAAAGCATCTTCACATTAGAACTACCAAAGAGTTGCAAACGTTGCACCATCGTCATCACGAGGTGTCATTATAATCATTACCGTTTTCAAAGCGAACACATGATTCGCGCGGTGCATTGTGGGTGTGCAGCCACCCAACTAGAGCGCGAGACACCAATACCCCATCCTGAAGCACCCCCCGACTGCCACCCACACCCCGTGTGCCGTTCACGACGCAACCGGCCGACTGTACAAAATGTACTCAAAGTAAAATTAGTGTTCCTTGCTTCAAGTAAATTTTCCTTCAAAGCGAACACGGTTTTACAGAGTTGTAAATAAAAACACCGTAGCGTGCTGTCGCGTCGTCATTATTATTTATGTTCGTGTATTTTAGTTGTTTGTCTTGTCTGGATATGTGTGCGGTTCATTTGTTATACCAGTGGTGTCCAATATTTATAGTTTCTTATAATCCTTCTACCGTAAATTAAGCCAAATTGCAACTTTGTGGTGCATTATATGGTGATTTTAACATATCACTATATCAAGTTACGTTATTTCAACTAAAGATATGTTTAAATTTAAACTAAAATATTTATATAAAATATATTAATAATATATATTATATTATAATATTATTACAATATTTGTATATTAATTTAAAAAATATATGATAAAAACCAACAGGCTCATAATGTCAAATTAAGTTTCCAGTAAAATAACTAGTAACTAGTAAAATAAGAGTGTCACTTCTGTATATATCATATACATATGTATGTATATATTTATTATTCTGTGCTTAAAATTTTGATTTTATTTCGACGATATCTTTGCTCACAGACGGTTAATTTCACAAAATACTCGTGAAATTTTTAGTTTTACCGATACATACCTTTAAAAAATCGAATTTGAATGACCTAAAATGACCGGTCCCTTCGATGACGTTATAACCGGTTTCTACTGTATTTTAGTATTTTCTGTATTTATAAATTATAATGTTTATGATAACGATATATAATGTTTTATTAACCCATATTAAATGCATAAGGCATTTAACTAAATATTTCAATATATACATTATGCAAGTATAGGTATTAAAACTAGCTGAAGTTAATATAAAATATTATTAATCTATTAAAATGTTATATTGCAGTACATTTTCAAAGCTCTTGTTTCTTATAATATCCTAGAATGAATATGTTTAATGTGTTATGAATTAACTATTAAAATAACACATTCTATGAGAAAAGAAGAAGAATTTAATGGTCACCACGGAAGCTCTGAAAACTATTAAAATAAATACATACGTCTGTACATATATTTTATTTTATTTTTTCAGCTATCGTTATACAGCGTAAACTACTACTTACTCTAGTACAAAAACGAACTCTGTTTTCACTCCAGTTCCGTGAGCAGCAGTGTTCGAGACACATAAGAAAATTATGAGCCTCACTTTGTGTGGCGCTGTCGTGGTATAAAGGAAAATTTAGTGACGCGGGAGGAAAATTCTTAGATGAAAATCATCACAATGCCGTTCTCCCCACCTTAGCCATGCCCGCGGCGACGGAGCGCGACCCCCAAGGAGTTGGGGGATGAAATACTGGTTCACTCTAAATGAATAATACCTTTGCCTTCATAATTGTTTCTATAATATTAATGTCACTCTCAGCGATAAATAAAATTTACTTGAAAGGTTTGTGTTGTATTGATTCGTAAAATGTGAAGGTTTTGAGAATAATAAAAAACTTTAATAAAAAATTTAGTACTTTACTGTCTTTACTTTAACGGTAAAAAATATCAAAATATTTATGTTGAAAATATATGTATGGTTTTCCGAAATGGTATATATATATTATATGCATACAGTGCCTTCCAAAAGTTCGGGGCCAGCTAAATTACTTTTGAATATGGTTTGAAATATAGAATTGAAATATATAGATATCTATTATTTAACCACAAAAATACTCACCTGCATATCTCCGGGAGGCGGAGGGAGCAAAGAAATCTTAAATGGCACATGGGGTTGAGTGAGGGCTCCTTCGAAAGGGCTTACCAAGACAAATACAACGCGGAATTGCAGAGGTCTTTACGATTTTTTTCAAAGAGTTATGATCATTTGAACACTTCTATTGAGATTAGTTAAATGCATTTTCAAAAATGTTATAAAATGAAAGAAACAAATCCAGTTGAAAAACTGATGTTCATCAGCAAGTCGTATCAGCATTGAGTCAAAAAATTCCACTATTCTGTTTTTCATTTAAAAAAAAAACTGAAAAAGTTTTAGTTTTTCCAAAAATTTTGAGAAAAATGTTCGTAACTTTTGAACGCAATACTAAAGAAAATTTTAATATTTCAACCCCTGTCACGTATATGGAGTATTGTAATTAGTTTCGAAATCCACGCGAGCGAAGCCGCGGTATTAGTTAGTTATTAAATAAAACATTGTTTTAGTATAATTTTTTTGTCATTAAGAGAATAAAAAAATGTGAGAGTTATATTGTCTTGGCCACATATTGGTCTATTTTTAATTTACGCGCTTTTTAACTTAAGAAGGAACTGCAAGTAGCTATAGTATTGGTAATTTTTTTATCATTAATATGGAAATATTTGTGAATATGATTTAATATGAAAGTTCACAACAAAAGTTAGAGTCGCGAATCACTGACGAATAGAATTTCAACACAAACAATAGAAATGAAAAGAAAGTTAGAAATGTCAAACCAGCTGGTTCGTTAATTAGTTTAACTGTCGAGGTAAAGTTTTCAATATTCAATGTGTTTTATTATTCATTACTTTAAGTTATGTTAACTGAACATGTGGATATAATGTTATAAATTCATCATCAAGTTCCAAAGTAGCAGTAGTCTAGCAAATGCAATCATGCTAACAAATAAAAAGTCTTGAGTGCAGGATGTAATATTCAATTGATATTTTTGTCTTGAAAAGACGTTTAGGTAATAAAGAAATTAAATCCTTTAAGAAGTATATGTTTTATTAATAAAATATATAAGAAATGATACATTATATTTAATTTAACAAGTTATTTTTTTAAATCTTTGATTATTATATATATAGTGTGTTAAGTAAGAGCGTGTATGGCGTTACTCGCAGTCAGTAAGTTATACAAACTTAAATCTTTTTTCATTAGATTCAAAGTACCCCCGCCTATTGCGCTTTGATGAAAAAATTTCTGTCTATGTCGATCTTTTGTCAGAGAAACACAGAAACCGCGTTTTGAGTGACGTGTACGCGAAACATTTTGAAACCGTGTTTTTTTTTTGCATGCACCCAAAAGGGCCAAAAATGTATAATGCAGTGGCGGCCAAGTACATTAAAAAGTCGAAGGCATTTATTTAGAAGTGGTTTAAAGAGTTGAAAAATATCGACGCCTTTTCAGATCGTACTTTCAGTGGGAAAATGGCCAAAAATGAGAAAAAACTGATCGTGACATTGTTTTAAAAAAATCGACATGGACTGAAATTTTTTCATCAAAGTGCAATAGGCGGGGGTATTCTAAACCTAATGAAAAAAGATTTAGGTTTTTATAACTTACCGACTGCGAGTAATGCCGTACACTGTTTATTATCATACTGATATATATGTACTAAAAACAATTTCTGTGTTAAATGTATAATAAGCAAAAAAGATAAATATTTACAAATGAATTTTTTTTCATTTTTTACATCTAGCAGAAGACCATTTAGCATCTACTTACATTTATATTCCTATACATTTCTTACTTATGTTCTGAAACAGAAACAGTATATACGTTTCTTTTGTGTTACATAAAAACAGTCCTTCTCTTTCAGACAACTCTCTCAATGTAGAGGGAGATTAAATAAAACCGCTATTTCCTCTCCAGCAAATGTAAGATTACGTTAGGTTCCAGCAATTTGACTTTCGTAAGTAAACAAAGTAGTAATGGTGTATATTTAGTATACGTGTATGTGTGTGTGTGTGTGTGTGTAATAAGGAACCATTGTTTGTTCTCTTATATGCGCACCAAAAACATAGGATTTAAATTGTTAAATTACACATTTGAATATATAATAATAACATGGTAAATATCTTCATGTTTTAAGTCGTCAAATATTATCATCCCCATAGGCGTTCTGTGGGACTGTTTTCAAAGTATACCTAATTGTTGTCTTACTATTAATATTTAAGGACTATTAAAAACCCGCTGCGTATAATGGGGTCTTTGAATTTTCATTCCAATCACACAGAGCTATTTAGATAGTACGTAAACATAAATATATTTTGAAACAATTAAGAGGTATGAATTATATACATATATGTAAGTGTTTATATATGTACATTGTACAATTCTTATTCAAAGAATGTTGATTATATTAAAGGGTTAATTTGGAAATAAATAATTGCTGTAAATACTTTTTTGTTATACTTTATTATATAATGTTATATGCGTACAGTCTGCGCGTTCTACCATTTAGAAAATGCGGTGATCTTGGTCTTAGTTTTTCATTTTCACGCTTGCGTAGCAAGTTTATGACTTAACTGTGCACGATCATGGCCAAGACTATGTACGCAAGAACAAGATTAAAATAAAAACTACTATAGTCTTGATTTCGCAAAATGTGTAAAATCAAGACTATATCTGCGTAGCAAGATCAAGATCAAGATTTCACTGTGCAAGACTAAGATAAATATTACCGATGTAAGACCAAGGCTCTGTAAGAACAATAACCACTTATTACATACAAAGTAATGGACAAGATCTTGCTTTCTAACACATCACTAGTAAAAAATATAATTAGACTAAATTTGCATTCTCTGAAATTTGCTTTTCGGTCCACATTTATTCTGATTTAATCAGTGACAGTTGACTATTCCCAATTATACATATTTATAACTTTTGTAATCAAAGAATAGACATTTGCAATCAGTTACTTTTCACTAAATCAGATAAATACATATTATCAAATACAATTCCTCTAACCATAAAAATTGTAAGAGTTGAGACATGCACATGTCAACATAACTGTTGTAAACAGATTAATGAGTATTGATATTTTTAAGGATGATTAGGTGTATTAACTAATCATTAAGTATGTATTACTAGTATTTGTCTTTTCTAGTGGATACAAATAAATGTTCTATGTGAATCCAAAAATAACATTGTTAATTTTTTTTACGTCTGGATAATTATTTATATTTTTTTATTTTCTATCAGTAATTAAACATTATTGTTATGATTTGCTATTAATTTCATTATATATATTTATAATATATTAATAAACCGACCCTTTTACAAAAAATTTTGCACAGGCTTATGCTAATACATTCTCGCGTAATTCAGTAACAAATAGAACTAAAATCTCTTGGCGTGTATATGCGGTGTTTACAAAAGACTGCGCGGTAAAGTTAGTTCTCGGAAGCTGATTTAACTTTTGTTTGTATTTTCAACGATTTCTCCCCTGCACCCTGCCCTCCACTCCGTACTCTTCTACTCGCATCGGCTCTCAGCCCGACGGCTTTTATTTCTAACTCCTCCTCGTTGCTGAATTATGCAAGGCTGTGCTCCTCGCCACTCTCTAAGATTTACTCTGTAAACTTAAGTTAAACATTTACGGAACTGCTTCTTTGCACAGAAAAAACTACTCTACACTGTTGTTAGTTTATTTGCATAAGGAATATATTGCTGGCTCACAAAGAAAATCCGCTAACTCAGCAAATTGTTACTTACGAATACACAAACACAACACATTCGCAAATTAATACGAATTCATGACTACAGTTTGTACTTCATACACAGAGAATATTTAGCTTAACATTAAAATTTCATTAATTTTTATTAAGTTATATTACTTAAGAATATAATTATTTATTTAAAATTGTTCATATTAATATTTATAGTACTTATAAATGCATATTACAATTAAAGGAAAATGAAAATATTATTTTTATTTGTATTTTCAGAAAATTATTATTTTTTATTTGATTTGATTTTGATTTTTAACTCTAGGTGTTATCAGGGAACAAGAGTTCATAAGGACGGAATTAATTATATATCTTACTATTTTCTTTATTATTAAATATAAATTAGCAGAAAAGTCTGCATTTTAGGAAAGGGTGGCAATTAGCACATGGTGGTACAAAAAGACATGAAGCACTCCTGTCTGATTTGACTTTTGAATTCCTCATACATCAATTAACTGAAAATATATCTACATAATTATTACTCAATTAAAACTCACATATTGTTCATATCAAAAATTCTTCTGTGTGAGTTATTTTTTAAGATATAACATATCTATTATAATTCAACATAATATGTTTAATTTAATAATATAAGTATATTATTTAGATAAATAATTTTATTTATACTTGAGAGTAACTGCGTTTATATGACGTCAACGCATATAAGACCAGATGCGTACCTTCTGGACAATTCACTCTGAAGAAGACCACGAGATGTTGGTCGAAACGTCAAGTGATATTAATGTGGCGATTATTTAATAATTACCAAAAGTTTATACAATTAAACAACCGTGATAGTCTTCGTTCAAATTTTTATTTTATTTTAGAATGTAATATTTCAATGTTTGAATAAATATTTTTTCAATAATTTGTGATTAGTTTCAACAATTTTTAAACATACATATTATTATAATAACAAAAAAATATCATGTGAAAGTTAAATTATTCTGATGTTATTTTATAGGTAGTAGGCAAGTGTACAACAGAAGCGAACTTGAAAACGAAGATTAATTGAAAATTGGTGCAAACCGCAAAAATTAATCAATAAACAACCCGGTTAACTGTAGACGCCTCTATACTGTGGCTTAATTAACTTATTAGCGGCGTAGGATTATATTAATGAATTAACGCCCGATAAATTGTTTTAAAATCGTGCATCTTAGAACAACAATATCGTCTATTTTTATCTTCTTAAATACGGTCATATATACAAGTATGAAATAAACTAAGTACAGGAATGTTTTTAGTAAAGTCTTTTTTAAAAGATGTTTTCACTTATTTGTTTTCGAATTATTTTTTAAATGATATGAATTAGAAAAAATATTTCACAAAGAATAATAATATCCCTAGTTCATGTTCTACTATTTATTCTTTTCCAAAAAAAACTTTTTTGGGAAGTAAATAAAAAATGTTTTAAAATGTATTTAAAATAATTTATAAAAAAATGTTTCGATGAAACCTTTAGGAGACATTATTTTTTAATAATTTATATCCAGTTAGTTTTTTTTATATTTTTGATCGATTGACAGTAAATAATTTATTTAAATGATATTTGAAACGGCTTAGACAAAAAAATATTTTTAACAAAAAATGTAGGCTTTTTTATAAAATAATGTATCATTAATTTTGTATACCATTTGTTGATTTTAAAGCAATAATTTAATAAGAAAAACAATCAATTTGTTCAGTCATGAATTTGATATAAGAAAGTGTTTATTCTAAAATATTATTATTTTAATATGTACTATCATACCCTGCGGGAAAGGTGTGATGTTGTTTGAAATATCAACGATATACATATTTTTTATATGTAATCAATCAAATACTAGATATTGCCATTTCTGCTTTCACAGGGCACATTATTTTTAATTTATATTAAAATATTTATTCAATTTAATAATACGTATGTATTAGGGTGTGCCAAAAAAAGGCGATATTTTTTTTTCTTCGCTCTCAGCCCAAAATATCTAAGGAAATGCCCAACCAAAGCTCCTGTTAAAAGCGGAGCTCAAAATTCCAATTTTAAGAGGTCCTCCACGGAAGTTGAAGTTTTCCCATCTAAATAGCATGGGAAACGGGGTTTTTTAACAGTTTTTTGTCCTGCAAAATGTGAAAAAATTATTTTTGAAAAAAATGAATGAATGGATCTTTTTGAGTATTAAATTTAGTACAAAAAGTCCCGTTGAGTCAAATTTCTATATTCAATATTTGATTTTTGACAGTGCTTTGAATTTCAAATTTTCGCATTTTTTCGCGTTTTTTGCATTTTTCAGCTAAACTATCTGAGTTAGAGCAAAATGTTAAGTAGCAAAATTGTAGTACGGTTGACATTCTATAAAAAAGTCTCCATCAACTTTTTTGTATTATGAATAACAACAAAGTTATATAAATTATTGGAACCAGCCTAAAAGGGATAAAGGCTACGACATTGTGCTTTTTATATTTTAATAATATGTCATGTTTATTGTTAATATATTTCATAATTTTGTGGAAAAATCATAAAAATATGACTAAATAAGTCTGTAACTTTTAACTACTGATAATACAAAAAATCTTATCCAATTTTGTTCCAAATTTGATGTACTAACAAATTTGCATAAAATTCTTTGTTCAATTATCGATATTTTAGTTAAAAGCGAAAATTTAAAAAAATAAATATTTATGGGTCTATAACTTTGTTGTTATTCATAATACAAAAAAGTCGATGGAGACTTTTTTATAGAATGTCAACCGTACTACAATTTTGCTAGTTAATATTTTGCCCTAACTCGGATAGTTTAGCTGAAAAATGCAAAAAACGCGAAAAAATGCGAAAATTTGAACTTCAAAGCTCTGTCAAAAATCAAATATTGAATATAGAAATTTGACTCAACGGGAATTTTTGTACTAAATTTAATACTCAAAAAGATCCATTCATTCATTTTTTTCAAAAATAATTTTTTCACATTTTGCAGGACAAAAAACTGTTAAAAAACCCCGTTTCCCATGTTATTTAGATGGGAAAACTTCAACTTCCGTGGAGGACCTCTTAAAATTGGAATTTTGAGCTCCGCTTTTAACAGGAGCTTTGTTTGGGCATTTCCTGAGATATTTTGGGCTGAGAGCGAAGAAAAAAAAATATCGCCTTTTTTTGGCACACCCTAGTATGTATATATTTAGTTACTTCAAATATGTTAACACAATTTTTAAGAACAAAAAATATAAATAGTTTATAAATAAAAAAATTGTTTCTAATCCGTATCTGTAGAAAATAAAAAAAAATGCAAAATAAAATCAACAAATGGAAAATTACATTTTTGTATTTTTTTAACAAATGAATTCGAACATTAGTCCAGTAAGGAAAGCAGAAATATAGCCCATATCGGGAACTATTTCGGACCAAAATGATTTTTGGTGGAAACGTTCTACTAGTGTCCCTGATCATCCCACAAAAAGTCCGAGCTGATCCGAGTTGTGTTACCGCCGCCATCTTGAAAAAATGGCGGACGGGTCACGTTTTTCCATAGTTTTTCGTATTTTTCTCTGAAACCGTTCATTTTACGAATACGGTGCACTGGCCTTTTTTTGTAGAGTATAAAATTTTCTTTAAAATAAGTCCAAGGTCGTTAAGATCGGTTTATAAATAACACAAGGAGTGCCGGTTTTTAAAATTACAATAAACGGAGAAAATAATATTTCGCATTTTATTTCAATTTTACTTGACTCTTAATGCTACAATGATAATTTTATATAGAATCTTTATGAAATATCATAAATTTGTGCATATAATAAGACCAAAAACATGAAGATTAACATAATGGTAACGGAAAGAGGGTTAATATTCTTAACCCCTACATTAGTGTGTACCAGAATAAGATATATGTCTACTACAGAACTGATGTAAAATGTTCAAATTATAATGATATTTTATTAAATATTGAAAATATAATACTTTAACACCATTAAATAGGTATTTGATGTTTTCAGAGACGGCTTAAGGAGATGTCTCAATCCAGGTGTTTCTATGAAAATTTGGCCCATTTAGTGCAAATATACTTTTATTTCTTTTGCAAATAACATTTTATTTCAAAATGACAATGTTTTTTTCTGATAAAAAATAAACTTTTATAATTTTAATGCAGAACGATGAGAAATAACAAACGTTTGGACGCAAATAAATCGATCAAAATTATGGTCGTATAGTAATACAAATAAAAATTAAATTGAAGAGAAGGTAAGAGAAATGTCTAATGTACAAATATAATTAATTATATTTTATTATTCTGAAGACAAAAAAAATTAAGTAATGATTGGAAACAAAAACGCTTAAGTTTTAAAACCTTATTTTGAAAACTGTTTTATGAACATTTTTCACGGAGAAACAGCCATTCAAAGATATCTTTAAAACGTTGGAAAATTAGAGTGACCCTTTATCTCTCTAATAGCAATATGGCATGTTTGATCGCTTACGGTACAAAGAAAAAAATCTGTGCGATTCAGGGTTTCACAGATAATTTAGGAATACTTTTAACTTAAAAAAAACATCGACACTTTAATGATCCCATTTTTTTAAACTGTTCTGCGACCATTTTTCGCGGAGATGCAGTTATTAAAAAATTCCTAAAAATATTGAAAAATTTAATGATCCTTAAATTTTGAATTTTAGTGTAATATGTAATTTATTACATGTTATGTATTTAATTTCCAGCTGAATAATATATGTATGTTAGTCAATTTTCACATGATTTTTTTAAGTAAGTAAGTACGATGGAATTATAAATAGGCTGGAATATGAGTGATATCAAATTTTTATCTTTTTCTCATTCCAAATGAGATTAATACAATTTTTGACTTCGCTGTAGTTAGATAGACATGGTTGAACTAAAATCGATTTTTTCTGTACTCACTTATATTTATTAAAAACATCAAATGAAGACTTGACGGCTTTATAATATAATTATATAATGATCAGGGTTATAAAATTCAAGTAAATTAATACAAAATCCTTAGCTATGCAAATTTTTTGAGAAACAAATTTGAAATAATTGAGAAAATATGTATGAATATGAAATAATATTATAAATATAATTTTTGCGCCATGTGTTTGTATCCATTTATTGTAGTTGCCTAGGTAAGTCCCTATGAAAATTGACTTACATATGTTATTTAACTGGAAATTAAATACTCAGCATATATAAATTACATATATTTGCACTAAATGGACCAAATTTTCATAAAAACACCTGGATTGAGACATCTCCTTAAGCCGTCTCTGAAAACATCAAATACCTATTTAATGGTGTTAAAGTATTATATTTTCAATATTTAATAAAATATCATTATAATTTGAACATTTTACATCAGTTCTGTAGTAGACATATATCTTATTCTGGTACACACTAATGTAGGGGTTAAGAATATTAACCCTCTTTCCGTTACCATTATGTTAATCTTCATGTTTTTGGTCTTATTATATGCACAAATTTATGATATTTCATAAAGATTCTATATAAAATTATCATTGTAGCATTAAGAGTCAAGTAAAATTGAAATAAAATGCGAAATATTATTTTCTCCGTTTATTGTGATTTTAAAAACCGGCACTCCTTGTGTTATTTATAAACCGATCGTAACGACCTTGGACTTATTTTAAAGAAAATTTTATACTCTACAAAAAAAGTCCAGTGCACCGTATTCGTAAAATGAATGGTTTCAGAGAAAAACACGAAAAACTATGGAAAAACGTGACCCGTCCGCCATTTTTTCAAGATGGCGGCGGTAGCACAACTCGGATCAGCTCGGACTTTTTGTGGGATGATCAGGGACACTAGTAGAACGTTTCCACCAAAAATCATTTTGGTCCGAATTAGTTCCGGGAAAAAGTCTTATTTGATTGAACTACATACATACATAAGAACAAAAAATATGTAGTTGATAAGAAAATATATTAATAGTTATTGTTAGTATATAATAGCCTTTACAGTCTTACCCCCTATATTTTAATTTAATATTTAATATTTGTAATAACACTAATCTTCAGTCAATACTTTGTTCCATAATGCAATGAATATATAATATATATCATTATATATGATAGTTACAAATAATGACACAATCCAAAAGACGCGACTTAAACTAAGGAACACAATAATACAATATATTAATTTAAAACAAGTTCTAAACACTAGGTACAACAAAAGGGAATAAGGCGAATGATCCCTTAAGGGTTACAATCTTACGTCACCTGAACTTGGCACCCTTTTAATGAATAGATGGTCATTACTATCCCTTCGAGCTATCTCTAAATCCAGCGGTCAGTTGTGAGCGCTCGACGCTGGTCAAACCAGATATATTTCTCACGGCTAGTTAGACAAAGCCGCTACTGGTCACTGTCTGCGATTGCATTAAGAAAAAACACACGGCGAAATTACCGAGATCCGTTTTAAATACATTACTTACCCTTTCACGTCCAGGCTTTAAATCTTAGAAATATATCTTTAGATTAAAACAGTGATACGGTTTATTTTTATTTATTTTTTAATTTAATTCGTTTTATTTTTTAATCATTTGTTATGATTTTGTTACAGTTTCAGTCATTTAATATTTTATTATTTTGATAAACTAATTATAATATAAATGAACTAAAAATTATAATGTAATATTAGCAGATATTTTTTTACACATCAAAACAACCCCGGATTTCCCTAAAACTCAATGAATATATATAAGTAAGCCACACTGGTAGAAAGGATTTCTCAAACCAAGTAAACCTTGTTTTGTTTATAACGAAAACAATATTTTCTTAAGATAAGTAATAATCTCTTAAACCAACTATAGTATTCTTGAACGAAGGAATAACGTAGTTGGATTAAGAGTATGTTTCTTATATTAAGAAAATATTGTTTTCATATTATTTGATTATTTCAGTTTCTTTATTTTTTTTGACCGAATTTATATCGGGTTGATTTTCATTCTAGATGAGATTTACTTTAATCCTGTCTCGTCTGGTGTCATGGGCAACACATTATTTATCATTATTACAATATAAATTGCGTTACATTTTAAATAAATTTTATTGGTCCGCCCTCTTCAATAATATTGATATCTAACAAAAGTGATATTTTATAATATTATAATATATTGTATTTTCAATTTTTTTTTCTGATATGCCTATTATATTAAATAAGTATTTTCTTTAATTTTTTAGCTTCAAGTAGACAGTAAAATTAAATTATGTATACCTAGTATTTTTGAATCAAAATTGATGAATATATACTAATATATAGTTACCTATAGTATTTAAATGCAACCATTCAAATATAAATAAAAGTAAAATGACTTATTCTTAAAAGTAGAACAACGTTACTATAAATTCTTCGCGACCTTATGCAAATTAGACCCTCCTGGTCCGTCTTCACTTTATCGCACAATAGCCTGAGGTACATCACTGACAATGTACCCCCTGTGATTTCCCACGACTGGCCACTGGTCAATCGGACACAGTCCAGAAAAACAGGTTCTTTGAGTTCGTTACACACGTTAGGACAAGCTTCGCGAAAATGCTATGATCAACATTGCGTTAGTTAGATATCTGACCAGGTGATAGAAGGATTTTGTTCAAGTTATAATAGCTTACGTTTAATTTGAAAGCGGTGCAAGTCCAAATTAAAAAAGTAATTTTAAAAAATATTTTCTTCAAAAAAATGCATATAATTACTTATTACGTTTAAATTAGTCAATTGTAACACAATCTCAACTTTTTTTACATTTTTTTGTGGTAAAACTGTGAAGTGTTTGTAAATTGTTTTCAGTGATAAATGTGATGTGTTAAATAACGAATGAAAAAATTATTGAAAAATTGTGTTAGTATAAGTATTAGTGCTGTAGTTTAATGAATTTCTTTATCTTTTTATATAATAATAATGCAGATGTTACATTTAGAAAATTGTGATTAGACCTATCGGTATACTAATTACATCATTAATAAACAGATAATTGTTAAAGCAGATATTAACAATTATCTAGTGTATTTTTGCAATTTATTTAAAACTGTTGTTATAAAAATATTTTCAATTTAAGTAAAATATTTAAATACGTGACTATATAGTTAATTAGAGCAGTTTTTTGGTATTAAATAATATTTGTAAAAATTTACAAAAATTAAATATCCGAACAAAAATTGAACAAGCTAGAGAGCTTTATATTTGAAGACTTTTGTCAATAACCAATTAAAATTTAATAAGATTATACCTACATGTGAACAAAATCACAAGACTATGTACATAATGGAATATAGTATTTATAATTACTTTATAAACCAACGAGTAAGAAGGATAGACCCAATACGAACAGAACTGAATGGAGACCATGAAACGTGTGGGAGGGGTGGTTTTGTAAAACTTTCAACGTAGGTGTGGGATGAAAACGTAAGACGTACATAGATGTAAAAGACGCGCCAAAATTAAGAGACAGGGTTGTGCTAGGTATAATTTAGTTTCAAGCGCGACTAGAATTGAAGATACGTGTCTAAAATACTAAATTAACAAGTATAGCGGTAGTTGTAGTAAGATGAATCCGTACGCCCACCCCCATACACCCTGTGGTGTTTCTGCTATAACCACGGCAGCCCCCTGCCCTCTCCATGAGCCCGCGGTACGTACAGCCACTATTTAGCCGTCGCTCGGGGCGCGAGAACGCGAGGCTGGCAATTACAGAAATTTACTGATATTGTGACATACCTATTTAGTTATAGAATATTATAGTGTGTGTCTGTGTGTAGGTGAATCTGCATGCTTTACATAATAGAGATTCTGTGTTTTCAGATGCTTAACCTCGAATCATTGTTTTTAGGATGCAATTAGTTTGATATATCTATAGGTATATTAAATTAAGTTGTCTTCGTGCGAATTGTCATGCGAAAATTAAATTAATTATTAAAATGTTCACTCAGGTTTCTCACATTCTTTCTAGCTTTTCTCAGTGACTTTGAAAGATGTTTGCTTATGTAGGACCATTTTTTTGAAAAAAAAAATGTATATACTATAGTTACATACCAAATCATTATATATACCTACCTATTATTATACATAATAATATATTTACTTCAAATTGCCAGTATCTTGTCGGAATACTTCTATTCCTTTACTAATGATACCGCTATACTAATAATTTTAGATATAAAATTTGTATAGTGAATTAAAAAACAGTAAAAAGAATAATATAATAATATATACATTTAACAAAACGAGACTAGGTATGAGAAAGTCTCATCTCGTCTCGGTCTCTCATAACAAATTTTCTCGATTTAATCTCGACCTCGTTTTATAAGCATGACCGATATCAGATCGAGAAAAATCTTGCTCTCGTTCGGATTCAAATATTTTGTTTCATAAAAAAAACTCAATTTATACATTCATTCAAACGTAAAATACTAACTATTAATGAAAATCTTTTAAAACAAAAATCAAGTTGATATCGTCTCGTTCCTAATTTGTCTTTAAATTTTTTAATGTATATAAGTTTTATATTTTCAAAGATAGCTATTAACAAATAACTCATCTCGTTTTATGTAAAACGCAATAGGTATACCAACCCCTAACCTTTGCATCTTTTGTTCAAACGAAAGCATTAATTTTGAAATATGCATTCTTAGATTGTTGAGTACATGCTTCGCACACGTTCACAATAGTTTCCTCATTCATCTCCGAGCTGATTCTGATTTCCTTTGCAGATGGCAGCACCGTATCTTATTTATTGAAAGTTCTTATTCGAGCCGAAGCGAGGCGCCACCATCGGAATATTAATTAGGTGCTGAAGTAACACTTTGTGTGTGTATGTGTGTACATATATGTGAATGTACTTTATTATACGTTCGAATCTCCATACATAGAGTCTCTTTATGCCGACATATTCGTTTATAATTTTCGAATTGTACGCGTTTTCGAATGTATATGTATGTATGTTAAATTTTAAATACGTATTGTGATGTATGTATTTGATCATGTATTATTAAAGTTAGTTTTCGTTCCATAGAATATTAAAAGTTAAGTGTACCACAGATTTTGATAAAAAATTTAAAAGTTTGACGCCTACAACTACACGATTTTTTTTTAAATTAACCTTTTATGTAAATGGCACGAAACTATAAATTTGAAATTCTGCATTTTGTAAAGAAAACAAATACATAAGTGTAAAAAAGGATTTTTATGGTACCTATATAAAATGTATTTTCAATAATTTCATTTAACGAATTCATATTATTGTATTTTCACTCACGAGATGAAACAAGACGAAAAGATAAATCTCGTCTCATCTCAGTCTCGAATAAACTTAGAGTTTTATTTCGATTTAATTTTGTTAAAAAGTCATCTCCTCTCGTAAGAAAATAAGTCGGTTTCGTATTGGTATCGTCTTGTTTATGTGGCCACAACCGAGAAAAATCTCGGTATCGTGCGATTTTTTTCCTTAAATAATATTTTTTTTATTCATTCTTATTATTTTAGAAATATAACGAATCTTATACAGGTTACTTTAATTATTGATATAATGATTAATATAAATAAAACAAACTATTACTGCGATAATAACTTATTAATAATGTTAACATCGTCTCGGTCTCGTATTGTCGAAATTTTATGCGGTCTTATCTCGTTTGAATTCAAGTGATACCGTTTCGATCTCGTTCCATCAAAATTAAAGCCAATTTCATCTCGATGTTATTTATTTGTAAAGCCTTCCTTCACTATTTAGCAAACCCTGGTTTCTAATACACCACCTGGTTTTGGTTATTACAAAAGCATATGAATATATACAAAAAATAATTTACTTGTCTATCATAATAATTTTTTAAATTAATTAAATTTAATGTATCTGTCTATTATAATCATTGTCTATAGATTTACTATAAAATTGATAAGGAATATCACTTATTTATACTGAGGTATTTCGACAAATAAAAAACATGGAATTTTTTCTATAAAAAGAGAAAAAATATTTTTTGGCGTGAGAAATATGGTGAGTCGACTCGCAATAGTTTTGATCAGCATTGCTATAAGTAATTATAATTTTGCATATAGGTAATATCTATATAAAATTAAACTTTGTATCCATTATCCAATTTTATAAATAACTGTGATTTTTACTTCAATGAGTTTAATAAAAATCTATTCAAATATTTTTTGGCGATACGGTGTAATACAAATAATAATAATAATCATATTAGAGTATATAAGAGACTGAGGTGAACTGGACGAAAAAATCATTAAAAACTGTTTGGTTATTTATATTTTTAAACATGTTTTTTCCCATATAATTTAAAATATATGAGTTACATCCGCGCTCTCCTCATGCAAATCGAAACAATCGCTATATACCAAAGCAATATTTAGTAGGTATTATATAATAATATATTACGATATATCTTAATTTGAAATTAAATTATTTAAATAATTATAATCTACGATAATTATTAATTAAGAATATTATATTAATAATTGATATTTTTATAAAACTATAGCAAAAGTTGTCAATATAAGATCTTTTTTCGCAGCATATTGAAAAAAAAAAACATTTAAAATTAATTTTTACGTAATCACACTGTGATTGTAATAATATGTATTACTCAAACCAAGCTTGACGTGATTACCGAACTCTCATAAACAAAACTGAATAAAAAAATACAGTTCTTGAAATGTGCCAAACACAGACGGGAAATTCCGTAATAGTTAGTTAATAGTTAGTTAAGTTTTTTTATTTATTTTTAGATAATTATCATTTTGAACCTTGCGATTTTTCAATTTCAAACGGTGATTCGTTTTATCCAAAATCGGGCGAATTGGATAATTCCGTTCTTTTGATTATTATGTTGCCCAATTTTATATATATATTATGTTAACATATTATTTTACTGTATATGAAATCTAAGCCAAATGTGAAAATATTAATAATAAAACTACAATATTAATAACTCTTTTACCATTGAAGAAAAATTATTCCAATTAACCACGATATATCTATACTAGGTATACTATATTAAGAAAACTTCACAAACACATTTTCTTTATTTATAAATTTATATGCAATTCAAAAGTTCGTTAGTCATTAGACTTATATGTCAATAGAGAGGATTATAGAAAATTTGTGAATGAATCTAGAAATAATAACAACTAGCAGAATGCATATTTTGTAATTTCACCTCTTGTTTTGTAATCACTTTGTAATGTATTTTCTAAGAAATCGATACTACTTTAAGGCTTAAGAAATGTTTGGAATTTTGTATGATATTCAATAATAGTATACGTTTACTAATACATTTACAAACTTACGATATATTTTTATTATAATTTGTAATTTGTCAACATATTATTCGATATTCTTTATTTTTTAATTATTTATTATAATTTGAGCTATGTTGAATATTTAAACATGTTAATAAAAATAAATAATAGGTATAATAATATAGTTTAATTGTTATAAAAGTTATATAATAAATGTAATAGTTTATTTTTTTAACATTTCACATCTTACATCTAACGAAAGCTTTTTGTAATATATCTAATTATAATGTATAATTTAACAAAAAATTATAGGGCTGCAAGGCGAGACGAGAATGCCTTAAATATGGACGATACGAGATTGATTTAAATTTATATGGGACGAAACCGAGACGAGATCGAGATGGTGTCTCATCGAGAGTATCGGTTTTAAATGATTATTAATAATAATTAGGGAAAATTAATAGTTTAAATCAATAATTACAGTAAAATATGTGAAATTCGATAGCTAAAAATTTATTTCTTTATTTAATAAAAAAAAATTGAGAACATGTTTTTATATAAATAGATTCATCCGAGAACAAACATTTTCTCGGACTCGGTATTGATAACGAGTACGAGACAAGACGATAGATTATGAAATTCAAAGCTGAGGCGAGACTTACCTGACTCTCGTCTCGTGTGCATAATTTAATTAATAATTATTTCTAACGCATCTTTGATATATATAAAATATGTATTTATTCAATAGAACTTCAACAACACACATACAATTTCATTGTATATAAAATATAAATATGAAGAATAAAAACCACCAGACATATTTGCGCCGCCATGTTACGGTCGTGCACCCTCTCAAGTTCCACCCCAACAGCCGCTTGCTGCACACCCGCCAATCCCCAACCCATTGCACAAAAACACAACAACCCTCCTCCATGCAGACTTATCTCTGTTTTACGTACCGACATTGGAAATCAGAACTCGGTTTGTTTCACGAGTATGCCATTTTTAACGTTGCGTCGTCGGAGTAGAAACTCTTAGTGGTCACATATAAAATAGGTAACGTGCTGTTTTAAAATTTTGTATTTGCGTTATTTTACATATGGATATTTTAGAGGGTTTAGGTTTAATTTAAGAATTGCCAGGGTTCGTATTTACATATTGTGTTAATTTTTTTATACTTTCTTATGTTAGTAATCCTTAAATTAGGGCCTTGTAGGTATCCTAAGGAAGGATGCTTTGTATCCCAAAAAATGATTAGATAAAAAAATAGAATTTCCACGCGGACAAAGTCGCGGGTAACAGCCAGTATGGTATAAAATAGTAAACATACAAATATAGTATATGAATAATAAGTATATAGGTTATATAGTTCCTATAATGATGGAACCGAATACATTATTTACCTATATATAGCACGAATAGTTAAGTCTAAAAATCAATTGTAGAAAAAAATAAAGTTTTTTATAACTATAAATAAATATTATTTGTATTGTATTTATGAGTTAGAAAGTTTTTTAGATAATTTAAAAAAAATCGTGATTCACAAACATTAAATCTATAGAGATATAAAAAAAAACTATAATATGAAATATAAAATTAGAATAATTAAGGGATTAAAATATTTCTAGATTAAAAATGGGTAATATTCTCAAGATTCAAAGTTATATTTATTTATATTAAAAGTGGTCGTACATAATAAAATTTAAAAAGTTCAAAATCTATATGTTTCAATAATTTACACATATTACATTATTCTTTCATTATCCCTGTAAAAGGTTTGTGTTTATAAAGCAAACACAAAAAAATTGCAAAAATTATTTCCAACTTAACATTAAGTATTAAATTCAAACAAAATTATATGAAGTTTCAAGTAACCTACTTTTTGATATTTATAGTACTTTTTAACTTTTTTTTTATTGACATATCTGATTTAAGGGGTTGCATACCTCCAGCACTGGTAGGTATAAATTAAGACTTTTAAGGTTGTATTTTAATTACCATACATATATTGTTCAATATAGATGAAATATTTATTAATACACATTATTTATTGTTCATTTAATAATAAGAAAAAATGGTTAACTATTTTTTTATAGATAATATGTGTCAATTGAGATTATTTAGGACACTGTTTTTTCTAATGTGCATTTGTTCTTCAACATCTTGTATAATTATTTCAAAATTTTTGAAGGCAAAAAAAATTTTTTTAATGAAAAAAAGGAAAAATAAATGACCTTAAAATTGAAGTTTTTTAAAAAAAAATTTATACAAAAGTTGTTCCCTTATTTCTGCTATAAGTACGAATCTGCAAAAAAATAAATAGGTTCTCATTTGAAAAAATTTTGTTGACCCTGAAATGACCTTAAAACAACCACTCAAGATCAAAATTGTTACCTCCATTGGGTTTTCCCTCCAAATCCTGAAACTTTTGTACCAAATATTTTCCGTAAAAATTCATGGTTTTCCAGATATTACGCAGTCTCAAGTTAAAAAACTCACCTGGTATAGATCTGAAAATTTTACTTTTTAACTATTTGATATTACACACAAAAAAACTGTATTGGACCAAGAAAATCTTGTTTTGTATATATCGAAAACAATATTTTCTTAATATAAGAAAGTACTCTTAATCCAACTACGTTATTCCTTCGTTCAAGAATACTATAGGTAGTTGGTTTAAGAGATTATTGCTTATCTTAAGAAAATATTGTTTTCGTTATATACAAAACAAGGTTTACTTGGTTTGAGAAACCCTTTCTACCAGTGTGGCTCAAGTAACCTTTACCTGTGTAGTCGTCAAATCAATAAATAAAGTAAAAATTATGAGATATGTTATATATAAAAAATGCGTTCTTCATTATATTAAAGCAAACGAAAAAAACATTTTTTTAATAAAAATTTTATTCGATAATTTTCATCTCGATCTCATTTCAGTCTCGATTATTAGTACGTGAATGAGATGCGATCGGTTTTTAACAAGACGAGACCGAGACAAGATGGTTTTAAATTCCAGGAGATAACAAACAATTTGAGATTAAGATAATATGTATATTAAATCGAAAAATCGAGACGAGACGGGAATTACCTGACTCTTGTTTCATTTCGTCTCGTGTGCAGCCCCTATTTAAAGCATTACATTATTAACACTGATTTTTAGCTATAAGGTATCAAACTTACAGTTCATGTTTATTCAGTATAATTTCAACAGATAATATTGTGAATTCTTAACTTTGATGAGTTACTTACAATAATTTTTTTTTTTCTATTGATGAATTATATGTCGGCAGAATCTCTTCTAGTCCGACAGCTCAGTTGTGTTTCTATTGCTTTTTGTTGTTAATGTCGTTTTTTGGTGTTTTTATTATTATTATAATTATTAATTATTTTTTTGGAGGTTGATGGAAATATAAGAAGGATTGGGAGTTTGCTGATGGGCCGATCATCGCAGGTCTTGGTAACTTAGAGGGCCAGGTGTGATGGATTTTGTGTTTAGGACATGTTTGTTCATAACTAATATTTTTAGTACCATTATATATTTAGGTTACAGTTTTTTATAAATACTATGAGGTGCTTGTACGATTTTATGTTTGAAATTAGTTGCGTGTAGTTATCACATTTTATATTGTTCTTATTTAATTCTTTTAAAAGTTCTTTTCTCTGTGTTATGTACTTCTTACAATTCATGATTATATGCTTCGTATCAGCTATCATATTATTGCAACAGATACAATATGGCGACTCAATCAATCCTATTCTGTGCTGAAAGTGTGGTGAGTTCGTATGATTGAGTCTCATTCTTATTAATATTCTTATAATATTTCTTGGTTCTTTGCTGTTTGCGAACCAAGGTTGTCTTGGGATCTTGGGTTGTATACTACCATAAAACTTGCCTTTTGTTAAAATTGAAGTGGAGTAATAATGTATATTAATGTTATATATGTATAAGAAACAGAAAAATCGTTAATTAATCACGATTTGATACTTTTTCAAAATTTAATTTAAAAAAAAAACATTAAGTGCTCCCAATGCGTCATCGCTCACTCAAAATTAGTAGCTTTAATCATTCAATCAATAACAATATTAATAAATAATAAACAAAATGACAGTGTATCAAAAATATATGATTTTTCACTAAAATAGTTTTATTATAAATTAATAGTAAATAACGAATAAAAGTAAGTACGACCCGTCTCATTACTTCAAAAATTTCATTTCTTAGGATGATCTGAAAAAAGTTCAAAATTATCCATTTTCTTCTCAAATTTCCCCAACTCAAAAAAAGATCAAGATACCTAAATATCCCCGCCACACATTTATATAAAGCTCCGCCTATTTCTACAAGATTTCACTAAAAATAAAATACCATTTCAGATCTCCGCCTTCAGTAAGACGAAGAATAACTTATGCATAACATATTTCATATAAGAGAGACGGAGTTAAACAAAGAAGAACAAGAAAAACATTCTAAGGTAATGTAGATGTAACTGGTATCAACAGTGAGAGAGTCAGTAGAGGTTCGTGTCTTAGCTGTTGAGTTCAGCGTCTGGCGATAGATGTCTCTCTTGTTCTCACACGGTTCAGTTACAACGTGTGAATATTTTAATGGTGCTTTAGATTTTCGTGTAAGGAGAAAATCGTTATGTGTTCTTATTTGTATGTGAAATAAGATGCGCATGCGTACATAGCCATACTTGATCGTTAAATATATTTTCTTGATTTATATTTTAATCTATTTCAGACAAACGGTTCACATACATATATGCTGCCTAAAATGTAGTGATAAGCAAAAAGTTTCTCACTCATACTACCTTCATGTTATATATACATGATATCAGTAACGTGCTGTGAGAAAGAGAGAGGAATTATTAATCATTAGTTTTTATTTTAATGTCAAATTTCTAGTCATAAATACCAATTATAAATTATTTCCACTAAAAGGAACATTACAATATAAGTGTACCTATTATATCAGAATATTATAACATTTTTTTTATATTTAAAACATTATAATATAATTATTTATCATCATTATATAATATTATATTAAAAATATACTAAAACAATTTTTTTTCATTACCAATCACTTGGTGAACGAAACTGTTAAATGATGTTTTAATTTTTATAAATTAAATTTCTTTCACTATTGCCTCCATCAAGAATGATAATAATTTGTAAGTATGATTTACCTCTTTTAAATATAGGTACACCTCCCTATTTTTTTCAACTATAAAGGTCTTCAGAATCAGTTGACCTTTTTAGAGAATGTACGTCGCTTTCATAATGCCACTGGTTACGAAGTTAATAAAAAAGGCTAGCTGAACATGCAGTTTAATCACCGGTCGATTTACTAGAGGAAATTAAGGAACTGTATTTTCGATTTTTCATTATTATAAAATCGCGACAATAAAAAATATTATTTAATCTTTGGTTTTAATTATTCTATTGACGATATATATATTTTATTGCTCGACGCTTGAATAAGTATACAATTTTTGGGAAAGTAAATTAAGTTCACCAAATTATGTACATTGCTAGTTCGCCTCACCAAGGCGAGACTTTCAGTGCCGGATTTACTAATAAACAAAGTAAGCAACTGCTTAGGGCATCTGATCCCGGAGGGTACCACCAGACTGACTATTAAAGTTAATGAAAAATAATGGGTAAATAACAACAAAAAAAGGTCATCAGAATAAAAAACTGATTAGTGATAACTAAAAAAAAAAAAAATTATTGCTAACGGGGATTTGAGATAATTAGTGCTTAGGGCACCACAAAGTCTAAATCCGGCACTGGAGACATTATTCGGTTTCAAAACGAGATCGAGACCAATGAAGGTGACTTAAATTCGGATGAGACGAGACAAAAACAATATTGGATTCAATTCGTACGAGACAAGACCGTTTGAAGTTTTGACGAAAATGAGGTCAACATTTTTTGTAAGCCGATATTCTCGTCCTAATAAGTAATAAAAGTATTATTTGATCTTAAATCTTTAAATTAATAATTAATTTAGAAATATGTAAAAATCATTATTACGGCTGCGAGCATGAGATAAGACAAGAGTAAATTTAGTATCGTCTCGTTTCATCTTGGTTTTTATAACTTAAGTCTCATCTCGATTACGTCTCATGAAAAAATATTTGTTTTATTTATTCTTATGTAATAAATGCAAAAATTTTGAAATACAATGAATCTTTTACATTTTGATTTAATAATAACTTTAAATAACAAATAGTAAATCGAGATTGTTGAAATATCGTCTCGGTCTCATCTTGTTTAAATTTCTAACAGTCTCGCCTCGCCTAACTTTAATCTAATCTCATCTCGGTTTCGTATCGTTTCGTTCAAAAGGGTACTCTATATAGTTTAAGTCTTGATTTCGTTTTGAGACCGAGGTCGTGAAAAGTCTCATCTCAAAGTGCAGCCTTATCTATTATTTTTATTTGTTACATAAATTAAATGGAAACAATATTAAAAAAAAATTCTACATGGGACCGAGTCTTTTTCGGTTTGTATCTCGGTTACATGTACGAGACGAGACCAGGATGAGATGGCTTCAATTTTCATGAAATGAGACTTTTAGTTCTAAAATTTAAGATCGAGACGAGACAAAACTTTTATAACTCTCGTCTAGTCTCGTCCCATATCCAGCCCTATAAGCAAATAATCGATTTATATTTTCACATTTTTTTTAAATTGTAATAAATATACGGCCCCTATGATTTTTGCTATATAGCTAGATTTCCTTGTAAACAAAATCTTTAAATTTATAGTTCACGCACTCATTTTAAGTTTTTTGTATGCAGAAAACATGCTAATTAATAAAGAATCATTTTTATGCAGCTAGAATAGAAAATTAGTCTATTCATTTTGAGTGTGAAAAAAAATTGATATACACAAACTGTCTATAAAGCTACGCTACCTATAAAATTTTTATCTTGAAGTCATTTTAATTTTGTATATTATATATATTTTTATCTGGCACCTTTCCAGTATTCATGCTGGATGTAAAAAGATAACTTTATAAAAGCCAGACATAAATGTGGGAGCTCAAACCAAAACCTTTTGATCTGCTTTCTTGAACTCGGTGCATGCTTAATACTGATATTTTAAAGTATAACAAATTAAACATGTAGTACATACATAGTATATTGAAACTTTATACACTTCCAATTTCTTTTATCAGGTGTATTAATAATTATTTTATACACGTTTATATTTGTACTTTTTTATAAATTTAAAATTTAAACTTAACTATGAAATTAGATACTTTTAAAACCTGCTCAGTAAAAAAATGTTAGTTGCTTTTCTTCAAAAATTTTGCTTACCATCTGCGTCATTTGGTAAATTAATATTTTATATTAATAATTCCTAATGATTTATATTCTATATTAATTATAATAATATTTTAATATCATAGATTAATTTTTTTTTGTTTATGTTCAAAACATATTTTCCCTTTGAATGTTCTATTTATCTAATAAGCTTAATTCAAATCCGGTAAATTGCATTGATCTATATATAGGCATAAGTTTATTCACAATTATTAATTGAAGAAAAAATTAGAGAAATATAGATTCAGTGACGCGTTACCTATACAATAGTCAACTGCCTAGGGGGCCCGAGATAAAGGGGAATCCCGAGTTGACGAACAGTATATAAATACATTAAAAATTGTAATGTACACGTCACGTGTACATTACACGTCACGATCTTCTTTTTTTGCTTTCAAACATGCAATTATACACACTGAAATTGTTTGAAAAGCAATAAAATGTCTTATTTTTAACTTTAACATTCACATCTGTAAATTTATTCTGCCTAGTGCCCCCCGACATTCATAATGCACCAGTGTATACTTATATCTCATAAGTAATAATTACAAAAATTTCAAAATATTTATATTTTTTGTTTTCATTATGATGATATTTTAATAAAAGATAAATATTATATTTTTAGTTACCTAATTAATTTTGATTTTAACTATAATTAAAAAAAAAAATTTGAGACTGAGTGATTTTGATTTTTTTTTGCCCGATAAAAAAATAAATCGACGCAATTTACACCTAGAAGTCAACATTACAAATCGTATTTGTACCATTAAATATGTATATTGTATATGTATATTATGTATAAAATACAAAAATAAAAATTATTTATTTCGTTTATGTTTTATTGAACCTTTTAAAAATACCTATTCTTTTCAATTATAAATTATTAAAATAGTTATAATTGTATTTTATTAATTTTAGAAATAAAAAGAAATGTTTGTAAACATTTATTTAAATATATTTAAATAATGGCGGTAATAAAATTTAGCGTAGCTAAGAACCTGTGCATATATAAAAGGATAGGGTTTGTATATTTGCTTGTAATAGCGGACACCGATAGATGGCGCAGTCCTTTGAAATTACAAAATCCCGATGATGGATTGAATGTATGATACCCGATGTAGTAAGTATCTAATAATAATATACAGACATATGTATTAGATGTACAAAATATGCTTATTGTTACAAAAAAATGCACCCCTATTACTTTAACTATTTTCATTGAAATTATCACTATATTCCGGACTAGAATCATTTGAATAAAACAACCTGAAAATGTGATTTAATGTATAAAAATGTTTGATATATCTATATCTATAAAAGAGTTTGTCCTTAACCACTCACTCACTCACTTACTCACTCATATATCAACGTACAGCCCAAATCCCTGGACCTAGAAACGTGAAATTTCTTCTTAGGTGCCTTCCTTTAATGATGTAAGTACCCACTAAGAAAGGATTTTTCGAAATTCAACCCCTACGGGGTTAAAACAGGGTGTCAAATTTTATATAAAAAAATATTTTTTTTGTTCGCATTTAATTGAAACTTATCGAACATTGTCTACAATATAAATAATGAAAAAATAATTTTAGCATTTCCCAAAATTTAATCCCTAAGGTCTTAGGGGGGGGGGGGGGGGGAATTTGTAAAATATTTTTTTTTATTCAACGGGGGTTGACAGGGTCTGTGTTTTTGATATGTTTATCTGCATAGCTGCTTATGTTATAATGGTGGAGTCGGGCAAAATAATCTACAATAAAAATATTCGATATTCAACCCCTAATGGCGAGGGTAGACAGGGGTTTAGTTTTTACAATTTTAACTAATATTGTAAGATCCGAGATATTTAAGTTTTTTTATAGGTAATGAATAAAAATCAAATGTTATATACATACCCTATAACGTATGGAGGGTTCTAATTAGTTTCGAAGTTTACGCGAGCGAAGCCGCGGGATTCCGCTAGTCATATAATAATCTGTTAAAAAAAGAGGATTTTAGATGAATTGTTCTTATTTCAGTACGGGTTTTAAATAAATTTACAAAAGTACAAATCGAATGAACTTTATTTTCATTGGATTGGTAATATATGCTAATTATACCTACATTTCAAGATATCATGAAAAAATTGTCAAAAACGTATAGTTTTGATAAAAACGGATTTAAGCTTTACGGTTTTATTGATGAAAACCCAAATTTTTTGGAAAAAAATATCTTATGGTTCTTTGTTTACACCAAAAAGAAAACAATTCGTATTTTGTTATCTATAATATATAGGTAGGTACTTATAAGGTTCGTTAACTTTTTGACCAAAACACGAGTTGCAGTTTTGTGTTTTTAGTATAAACACGCCATAATTGTTATATTATATAATGCTTATAGAAAAATTAAATGTAGTTAAAATAAAATAAATCTATTTTGATGACCCAAACAAGAGAATACCCCCTAATAACAATCTTTCCACTTTTTGTAAACGTATACAAGGTAGGTACATAAACGAGTATAGTACATAGGCATATTGAATATACCTTCAATTTGATTATATTTTGTGATTCACAAATTGAAATTTTATTTGGATTGGTGATTAAAACAGAATCTGTTGGTATATATGTGTATCTATCATAAATACATATGTATATACATACCTGCATGTTTGTTTTGAAACCTATTCAGTATACTTTGAAATTTAATATAAAATATAAATATTCATTTAAGATTATATTCAATATTCCTCTAATTATAAATAAACATTACTTATTTCATATTATCTTAAAAATATTACATTAAACTTTTTAAACAAATTATTATTCTAGTGTAAATATTTATTATAATGTGACATAATTATATTTTTAAGATGTTTGTATTTGATTATTTGTTTAGCCCAGGAAATAAAAGTAATTTTACTAAGAAAAAAATCCGATCAAGCTGGATTTCGGTGGAGACCTTTATTTTGATGTCCTAAACATACCCTAAAAAGTACCCTTAATTTGGATGGCGGGTTTTTGTTTTTTAGGGGGTAAAGGGGGGCTAATACTAGTTTTTTTGAAAATATCTCAAAAATTATTAATTTTTCGAGAAAAATAGTTTTAAAAAATTGTAGTTTATAAAATTCTACACAAAAAAGATACTTATACTTTTTTCGTATAATCAATACTTTTTAAGTAAACTGTTAACCCAGTCAAGGGTGTAGTGAAGAGTGCCAAAATCCGAACTTTTAGGGGCAAACAATTTTATGGTCGATTATTATAGATTTTGGGGCGTAGAATTCGAAAAAATTAACCCGATCTAGCGAAAAGTAGTGCAACACCCTGTAAAGGGATTGAAGGGTGAAAACTCCGTTTTCAAGATTTTTTTTAATTTTTTTCCAAAATCTAAATCGATGACGGGGTATTTTTGTGGTTGATATTTGTTGGGGACACTTAGACAAATCGATTGGGACCACATATATTGTATTTGACAGAAAAATACTCTTTCTAGAGTGTTTAAAAAAACGTAAAAATGTTTATTTCGAGGAAAATAATTTAAAAATTAATAATTTTTGTTCAAATCAAAATTGGTCTCAAATTGTTGCTGAAGTTCTAAAGAATACTGATCAACCATAATTTAAAAAAATATTAATATTTTAACTAATGAAAATCGCTAATTTTTAAGGATAGGTAACGTAATTTTTTTTTATAGATTTTCATTGATTAAAATATTAATCTTTTTTTAAATTAAATAAAAAATGTATGACCCAGGTCCAAACTTTGTGTAGTGAATTTGTAGGTTACATTATGAAGTACTAAAACATAGTAAAAATACCCCATATTGGAGGTGTTTTGGAGAAAAATGACATTTTCATAAAAATTTTCAAAAAAATAAGATATTTTTCGACTTTGATGAGCTATAACTCGGAACTAAAAACACGGATAGCAATAACCATAATACTGAAAATATGTTAGTTAATTACCTATGAAACTGATTTTGGTTGCTCTACGTTCCTTTGGAAGTTATGAGATAATCTTTGTTGTAAGAACTACTATGAAGGGATTTCTTTAAACAGCCTGTAGCTCAGAGGGTGTTAAAGATAGACCCACCCTTCCCGCACAATTTCTTTCTCACAATGAGTCAGGGAATCAGCTACGGACCACTCTGTAGATTAATATAACGTTATTAAAAATAATGAAATAAATTTGGCCTTCGAATACAAAAAATATTCTTTTGCTGTAAAAATATTAGCATTTTTACAGCATTATTTTAGAAAAAGGGGAAAAAATTAAATTAATATGCCTAGTAGGCAACGGTTTTGAAAAATTAAAACTTCAGTTACATCTGCATATAATTTCCCGACAAACATAAATTAAGGGCCTTCAATATCTATATTGTTAAACAGTCTGTAAATAAACTATTACATAATAATTTGTCTTTTTAGCTGTTTTTGAAACTGACCCAATTAAAAACAAAATATTCTCTATAGTTTCCCTACATTTTACATTTTTCAGTTAATGTTATGGTAGCGGACCGTTTTCACATTAGCGGGGGTTGGGGTGGAAGTGAAAATAAATGGTAATTTTTATCAGAGGGGAGGCAATATGATGATTTAAATAAATTAAATTAAATATATAAATTGTCTATTTTTGGGTTTACGAGGGGAAATGCCCCCAGTACCCCTGTTACTGTTTTTTTACTCTCTTCGCTGCTTCAATATACCTATATAATATATACCTACTGAATCGCAATCAAGAATCGATCTCGGCTAATACAAGTATAGGTTAGTTCAGGGCTGGCCAACCTGCTGCCCGCAGAGCTTTTTTGTGCGGCCCGCGACCACATATTATTATGATCGAATTATTTTTTTTATATTGTTTATTTTCAAATATTGGGTATTTTCGAATGTCATAAGTCGGTTTAAATTTCCCTTTTTTATTTTTATGGTCTCTAAAACTAAAACGGAGGATGAAACGACAGGGTGTAATTGTACCTACTCTTGTGAACAAAAATATTTTTAACATCTGGAAACAATTTAGTAGACTGTTCGCCTTTTTGGGAGAATCCCTTCAATAGTTTTGTGATATTTGAACCATTATTATTATTCGCAATGTTATTTTTTAAACAGGATTTTTTATATTGCATTTTTCCCTTTTTCTAGTAATACTCGCTTCCCTCTCTATAGGGTGGTTGTGCTAAGTTACCATTTTATATATTTTTAAATTATCATTTTCGTATAGCTCATTAATCTTATAAGTCTATTTATGTCATAAATCCAAAAAAAAGAGAATTGTTTTTCCATTTTAAAATTAGTATTAAAAAACAGCAACAATAAGAGAGCTTAGTAGCAATATTTTAGTTGAAGCAGTCGTAACTATTTAAGATTAACAGTGATCGAACACTTGCTTTCTACCCTTGCATAAAAAAAGTATATATAAAAGAGATTAGAAAAAAATTTATAAGTTAAAATTCGTTATACAGGGTGTCCCATTTTAATCTATCATCCCCCTATTTTTTTTATCTATCAATTAAATCAAAAAATGCTTCAAATAAAAGTTGTTTGGTTTGGAGGGGGACTTAAAATGGCGTTATTAATTTTTGATTTTTTGGGCGTCTTCATGGTCAAATAGGCCCAACTTTTTTTTTCAAATGGAAACCTATATTTTTTGTTACAATATCTTATTGTTTGGAAAAAAACAAGTAGCTTTTGTTTCAAAAAAATTTTTGTATGACTTCATTTTTTTTAATATTAAACAAAATAATTTTAGATTTCAGATTTTTACTAATTTTTTACTCGAAACCCATTAACTTTAGAGGAAAAGTGTAAAAAACAAAACATGTTTATTTTAATATAACTAGGAAAATTATATCATGATTTTTTGTTAAATTTTGCTCTTCAAAATATTAAAGCAAATAAAAAATAAAATAAAAAAATCTGAAATAATTTTCCTAATTATATCATATTAAAATATACATGTTTTGTTTTTTACACTTTTCCTCTAAAGTTAATGGGTTTCGAGTAAAAAATTAGTAAAAATCTGAAATCTAAAATTATTTTGTTTAATATTAAAAAAAAAAAATGAAGTCATACAAAAAATTTTTTGAAACAAAAGCTAGTTGTTTTTTTTCCAAACAATAAGATACCGTAATAAAAAATATAGGTTTCCATTTGAAAAAAAAAGTTGGGCCTATTTGACCATGAAGACCATTTTAAGTCCCCCTCCAAACCAAACAACTTTCATTTGAAGCGTTTTTTGATTTAATTGATAGATACAAAAATTAGGGGGGTGATAGATTAAAATGGGACACCCTGTATTGATATAGAACAAATTTGACAACTATTCATATTTGTGTGCGGCCCGCGGAAAATTTTGGGTCGTCAATGCGGCCCGTGGTGCAGTTTGGGTTGGCCAGGCCTGGGTTAGTTCATGGGTCGGCAAACTGCGGCTCTTTGGGTACGTCGCAAACATGAACTAAAATTGAAGCATTTAAAAAAATATAGCGATGTGTTTTGATTTTTTTTTAAATTTAATTTATTATTGTAACTTATATTCAAATTACTTATTAATGCTTACCTTATTTGTAAAAATAATTTATCTTTGTATTTGGCTCTTCTGTCACAAAAGTTTGCCGACCCCTGGATTAGATAAATATTTAATTAATGACATTATTAATTTTAGTTAGATTTGATTTAAGGTATGAATCAGTATAAATTATATTGAACTCAACAATGACACTACATATTTTAATTTTTTCCTACAAAATATTGAGCTATTAACTTAACAACAGGAAAATTATTTTTTTATACTGATTGTGAGTAAAACTGTACTGAATTTCGTAGCTAATATACGAGTTGCGAGTGCATACTGTACCTGAGGTGGGTGTATTTGTTTGCTGTGTGTACCTGTTGTGGGCGCGAGTAGAGTAACTACAATATTAAGTGCTCTTTAATTCGAGATTTTTCATAAAATAATTTTGCTTTAGCCGCTCTAGAAGCAGGATTTTGATTTTTTACAATCTTTATTTAAAACTAATCTATGTACATCTATTTGAGTTAAATAACTATCATACATACTAGTAAAAGTATCTATATTAGTTTAGTTCGAAAAAAAAATGTGCTTACTTTTTGTAAAACACTAAGCCTTAAAATGACAGGTCTACAAATACATCACAGATTTCGAAAGACGTATGAAAAAATATTCTGGGTGATGCCAACACGTCATAGTCATGATAAACGTTTAATAATCGGCGTATAAACTTTGGCTATTTTTATATGTAGTACCTACTAGAAGGTCTAGAAGGTACACTGGTAGAAAGGATTTCTCAAACCAAGTAAACCTTGTTTTGTATATAACGAAAACAATATTTTCTTAAGATAAGCAATAATCTCTTAAACCAACTATAGTATTCTTGAACGAAGGAATAACGTAGTTAGATTAAGAATATGTTTCTTATATTAAGAAAATATTGTTTTCGTTATATACAAAACAAGGTTTTCTTGGTCCAATACAGTTTTTTTTCTGTGTACTCGTAGCTTCGCTCGTGTGGATTTGAAAACTCCCATCCCTATGATATTCTTCCCTCCAGATCGAATGAAACTATAATATTACAACCCTCCATACGTAGCAGGGGGGAAATATAAAAAAAAATCTTTTTTGTTTTATTATAAAAAATTGTAAATATCTCGGTTTCTATGCAATATAAGGGGTTGTTCCCCCCTAAAACCCCTACCTCCGTAATATTTTTCCCACCAGATCAAATTAAACAAATTTTAGCAATTCCTATATGACTGGTGGTGAAATATTGTTTTTAATTTTTTTTGCTCTTTATTTATTATACAAAATCATAAATATCACGGATCATAGTTAAAAATGGCAAAACTCATCTTCTGTCTATCTCCACCATTAGGGATTGTATAAAGAAAAAAATTATCGAAGACTTTTTCTCCGAATTCACCATTATAACTTCGCTATTAGTGCACTAATATTTCAACATTCAACCATGGTTGAATGGTGAAATATTTATTATAATTTTATTTTCTGTCCGAATTTACTATTATAAATATAGTTATGTAGATAAATATATCAAAATTAAAAAAAATTAACTCCCCTTGCAACCTCTTAAATGAGAAATGCTGAAAAACCTGATTCATTATTTGTACTGCATAGTATCATATATTAAGCAGTTGTTTAATATATGATAGTATTTATTTTAAGTATACTCAACAAAAACATTTTTTCCCATACAAACTTTCACACCCCCGTTTACCCTTGTAGGGGTTGAATTTAAAAAAATTCTTTCTTAGTGGGTGCTTACATCATAAAAGGAAGATACTTAGGAAATTCCACGTTTCTAGGTCCAGAGATTTAGACTCGACGATGTTGAATCAGTCAGTCAGTTTGGACAAGAATATAATACTTATTTTGTACAGTTTATTTGTTATTTTTCAATAAAAAAGTTTTTCACACCACTATTTTTTTAACGTAAAAATAGGTAATGTATCTTTCAGAACGTGTTATTGGCGTTCCTTTGCGGTAGAATTTGTATTTACAAGTGTTTAAACCTTAATATGTAAGTAGTAATTTATAAAAAACGGATAAATAATAGAAGTAATAAATATAGTAGATAATATAATTGCTATTACTGAAATAAAAGTAATATACTTAAATGTTTTTAAATGAAATAATATTCATTAAAAAATTATCTTAAACCCGTTATTTTACAAAATACATGTAATAAGAAACATACCCGTTGTCTAGCAAGATCTTATTCATTATATTTTCCTCTACTTTACGGAAAATGAGAAAAGCATAATTAATTTTCTTGACAGATAAAAGATCTTTAAGATAACGTTACTTACAAGTGAGAAAGAACAATTATCGTACATCTATTCCATATAGGCTTGTCTTTGTTCAGCAGATAGATAGAGTTTACATTTCTCTTGGCATTTATTACATCTTTCTGCATAAGATGGAAACTGATCATTTATTTTGTATGTTTTGAATTGTTTGGAGTTCAATGGGGTGGGTTTTGCAAAAGAGGATGTGTTTTAATCATGCCTATTTGTAAAATGGTCAGGCTTTGTTTACAAGTAATATTTGTGTGTAAGAAATGATAAGTACATCTTGTTATTAACAATGTGATAAATAGGTTTCATTAGAAGTTACTTAGACTAAATTAAATGAAGACGTATAAATTGATCTATGAATTATCATGTACATGCTACTTCAGGGTCGTCTCAAGACATAGGAAATCTAAGCTTATATATATGAAGGGAATACAAATATACAACAACAAAAAAACCCAACGGTGTCGCGTATTGTCAGTAATACTTGTGCTATATATGTATAATATCTATTTGCAAAATGTATGTTCGATGTTCAAGATCTAATTACTTGAATTAATTAATACCTACACAATATAGACATGGAGAAGAAAATTTATTTATAAATAAGACTAAATTCTTAATGGCGTTTACGTATTGGTATATACCTACCGACTAATATAAAAATTTAACATCTAACACACAAAATGGATAAATAAAAAATACGAGTCAACCGAAAATGATGTAGTAAATTCAAAGAAAAGTCATTATAAATGACTCTTTTTACATTTATTAATAAATGCATTTGTTGTTCTTTGCAGTTAAATATATCCAGTAAATTAACAAATCGTAGGTACTCTTACTATAACATTAATACCTATCTAACAAAGTTATTTAATATTATCATTTATAGCACATCGTGTTTTCTTTGATTTTTGTGTAGGCGATGAGGTATTGGAGTTGCATGTATATTCTGCAACGTGTACTTTATTGCAATCTATTATTGTGTACTTTCTTCAGACTCATTGTTTACAGTGTTACATAATAAAAGGCGTGCCGTTTACTAACGACACATATCTGTACAAGAAATTATCAAAAGATCACGAAGGTAGTTTCTATCTATAACAGAAATGTATATATGCCTACAATATACTCGTACACCTTATTATAAAATCGACATATATGGGGTATTCGATGTCAACTCAGCTTTTTTAAGTTTTTGTTTAAATTGAATATTTCATTTATTATATAGTATATAGAGTACTACCTACTCATGATTTTTTTTGATTTTTTAACTCTGTTGCTTTCTATAATAATATTAATTCACGTTTTTTATGTTCTTTTGCAGTTTGAAGTAAACAATTTTTTTTAAATATGTATGTATATATATATATGAATGTCACTTGTGTTTTCTTTCAAAACATTATCAATAATAATGTTGTAAATTACAAAATAATATATTTAGTTTGACCGTAGATGAACATTTTATTCTATTTTTTATTTTGAAATTTCATTATTATATAAAAAAATTCTATAGTAGGTAAGTCAAGCGCCAAGTGATTTAGAGTTGAAGACATCAGACTGAATATTTTACTTTCTTATATCCATTTTTATGAAATACATAGGTATATATTGTATAAGTAAATATTGTTAATTTTTAATTCCGGATTTTGATGGAATTATCCATTTTGACGTTACCTTAATCCATTCTGACTGTTTACACCATGATGTATGCATGTTGATCTGTAGGTATATAGACGCTGTAACTCGAATACGATAAATCGTATAGAAAGATTAAATTTTATATTCATGAATTTTATATTCTTTCAACCGGCAACGGATGCTTACTGTTGCCAATCTTTGAATTATTCGTATTATTTTTGAAACTGAATATTATTATCTATCACATACATGTAAGTTCTATTCAGTTAAAAAAAAGTTTTTAAATTATATATCAAATGGTTCAAAATGGGGACTTTCTTATACGTATTACTGGGATTGAACAGTATTGGTGTTTTCAATTATAGTTATTTATATAATATATACATAATATATTATTTATATTAACTTCCATACTTACCACGGGACTTTATTTATGCTGTACTAACAAGGGAACCTTTTCAAGTGGAAATTTTATAGTCAAGTATATTATTATTATAAATATCAATAATTTATGGCCCATTCATTTTTTTCATCATTAATGATAAAGTAAGATTTTTTTTACTTAATTAATTAGAAACACGTACACTTTACACTTATTGAAAGTGTTAAGTGAACTTAACATTGGAGAAATTCATGGTTTATAACTTTTAACTGCATGTAGGTATTGTTTATGTTATATGTATATATAATAAACAATGTTTTTTCAATTATGAAAAAGGATCTGACTACCTAAAAATTTAACTGAAGGTTAAAACAAAAAAAATCGTACCATTGGGAGAGTTAGTAGTATTTTTAGATGCTAATAATATTATGTAAATTATATAATGATATAAATTATAAAAATTGGTCTTTTTCAATAAGAAAAGTTTATTTTTAAATTTTGTAATACATACAATAAAAGAAAAATATATTTTGAGTCACGAAAAATTTACATATAAAAATGCACTAGGTTCATTAAATATTTCAAGTTCAAAAAATAATCAAGTACAAAAGATCACAGAGATCCCGATCTCTCTATAAATAAAATAAATAATTTTATTTAATACCAATTTATTTTCAGTGTAAATATGATAAAGTTTCCTTTGTTAAAAATATTCAAAATAAAAATATCAAGCTTTATAATAAGAAAAAGCTCCTTATATAGGTGGCACAAAGTCTTACCTCTAGCGGATATTACTTTTTAAATAATTTAGTCATGAAGGGACTACATACATGTTCTTCTCTATAGGTATAGCTCTTAATTGTATGGTTACTTTTAATGTGTTATATTTGTTTTTTGTATTATATTTAGTATTATTGAAAATATTGATGAACAAGTCTGTCACACAAGTGTTATACAGGTTGATTTACAGCTTAACAGTGGATCGTGGATGTTATTTTAAACAAAAATACTTTATGTGAACATGTATCTGGATATTATTCTTGAGGGAACTACAGCACATCAAAAATGATTAGTTTTTATTAAATATCTAGAATCTAGATAACCCATTATAATAAAATTATGACATTTAGTATTAATAAATTTCGTTGTTTTTCAGTACCGATCAATAATGGATTAATGGACCTTGAAGATACAGTTCTTAAAAGGGGAAAATAAAAAACTTTTTTACAAAAAATAAAATATTTCAAAATGTATACCTATATTTCTTGTTACCTAATGAAAAATATTATTAAAAATATATTTAAATATACTCAACGCCATGCTGAAATTTTCCTCTGCTTCAATGTCGTATTGGCCTCAGTCATGTCTACCAACAGAGACCGATACGAGACAGATTTAAATTTTTACAAACGAGACCTATAGAAGAAAATAAGGGTTTAAATTTTTATAAAACGGTTGTAAAATAAGACACAAAAACAAGTTTTCAGTAAAAAAAAAATTGAAACGAGATTCACTTAACTATAGTTTTGTCTCGTATGCAGCCCTACTAATAAATTATGAAAAAGCAATTTTTCTAAAAATATTCTACATCACATTCAAAACAACTTATATATGTATAGGTAAGACTTATATACATGTATTGTATATGTGTGTAAGTACATGCATACTTCGCCGCCCGTTTACACTGTAATGTAGGTACCATACTTTACATACTACATATATATGAACACACTTGAGTGTATTACTGCAGAAAACTTGAAAACTTCATATCTATTTTAATCCATGCAACACCGAAAATACTGTGTGCACGGATTCGCGGTTTTTACGACTTTTTTAATATTATTAATATTTTTTATTATTCGCGATAATATGTGAAAGGATTTTTTTTAATTTTATTATTATATAAATTAAAATCAAAATAAAGAAACGAGCTTACCTATAGAATTAATACCAATTTAAAAATGTAATCCATAGTATTTTTATGATTTACTAACAATAAGAATTTAGTTTAACTTCAAATTTTATTAGTGCAGATAAAATAATAAATTTTACAATCGTTAGACATTGTAATACTTAAAATAATGTGCAGCGCGTGATATTTATAACATAATAAAAACAATCTCTTGATTTTGTAAACAATTTTTCTTCTCAAAATATTGACATAGTCTATTAAGTACAGCGATGGTGAATATTTTTTGGAGGAATTTTGATGTTTCCAATAATTGAACTCACAGTACCACGTTTGTATATTTTTTGTCTTGTATTTTTCATTTTGTTATTATTAAAATAATCATTTTTTTGTATTTTCATTGTGACTGTTCCATATCGTGTTTATGATCTACGAAATAAAGAATATATTAAGCAATTATTTATTAATTAACAGTGCATTTTTACAGAATAATCTCAGAATGTCAAAACTGCAACATATTATTATGAAATATTCGACAAAATTATAAATTTTTAAATTGGAAAATGTTCAAAAATGTTAAATTAGTTACCAAATGGTTACAAAAAAATACTTATTTTAAATTGATCATGATAATAAAAAATATCATCGCATGCTCAGGGCTTTAGCCTATGCCTGGTCTAGAAGGTTGAATTTTCTCTTATGAGTAGTCATATTTATTATTTAGATAATAATAAATATCAGTTTAATATTAATATCGATGATAACTAAAATTAAAAACATATATGTTTTTAATTTTAGTTATCATGGCCCATTACATATGTTATTCTTGATACATTTTATTAAATATTTCCATAATAATTTCGATTATTAACAGTGACCATTAATTAATCTACGTAATCATCCATTCTCTTGCTTACATTATTTATATTTCCTAAATTTCATTATTTATCTTAAAGAAAATAAATATCTAATCAACATTTTCATATAGCTGTAATTATAATAGTATAAAATTTATATTAAGTCTACAGTTTATTTATTTCTTGATACCTATATTACTTATGTTAATTTTTTTTTTAATAAAATGTTTAATGTATGCTGTGTTTTGTTGTTTGGAATCCGAGATTCATGTTCACAGGAAGAGTGTTAAAGCTGCTACTATTTAGACGACTTTCAAAAGCGTTCTAAGCTCACTTGGATTACCGACTAAAGCCCTACTTGGTCTACATTACTATGTACTGAAAGAGATTCTATACATCATGTGGTTGTATGCAAAATATGCAGTATTTTTTTATATTTAAAACATCTGATTTTGCTACGTTAAAAATAAATTTATCTAGCCTCCAAAATTTATAACGTATATTAAGTGAAACGTAGTCATCAAAGCCCTCATTTATTTCCAAATAGTGAATGTATAAAATTATAAATAAACAAATAATTGGTGAATGCATTTATTTAAAAAAAGTAGTTTCTCGAACTGACATTTATTAATAATTTTAAATTAATTAATTCATTTATAACAATAAAAAGTATGTTTATTTATGGCGATCATAATAATTCTCTAACATCTTTATATATGTGATTTGATCAGCAAAATGTTTTATATAATATGATTTCACATCAGAAAAATATAAAATTTTATAAATATCCATTAACTTGAGGTCAATATTATTTACATGATAATAGTTTAATATTATAATCACATATGTAATATATCAAAACATATAGGTACCAATACAAAAAACTATTACTTAAAATGGATATGTTCTTACCTATGGATATACTCTTCGAGTTAAAAAGAATATATATGGGTAAACGAAATATTATAAAATAGAAAAGATGGTACAATTTTATAATTAAATAAATTATAATAATAAAAATAATATTAATAAAAAAAATTATTCATAACATAGATCATATTGCATAATATAGAATAAATTAGATACAAAGAAAAACTACATTATAGTAATAATAATTACATATATCTACTCTAAAAAATAAAGAATTAGAAAATTAATCTTCGAAAAACTCTTTCATTTTTATATATAGTACTTTTAGTATTTATCTCTGAAAAAAATATGATAACTATAAATACACAAGAAAGAATTCAATGTGGTTTACTATAAAATAAATTATAGATACATAAAATAAAAGTAGATCAAAGCCTTAAGAAAAATTATTTAACTTCCATTTTAAGTTAGTTATTATACAATATTTTTGTTTCTTTGTGTCTACACAGAGATGAAGTAAATACATGGAGACACATTCAAATTTAGGCATTTAAAAGCTATGGAGTTTTCGTGATGATGAAAAACAAAGGAAAATATCTACGTCGGACTCGGTGACTTGCTTTCCTTCCTTTTCTATGTCTAGTTTGTAAACAGGGCTGAGAATTACTATGTATTATTAAGTGGTAAGTAGTTCTACAGTGAAGAAAAGCTTTCAGAAGGATTTACCTCTTTCAATTTCCTATTTTTCAAAATGATATAAATGTAGTACAGATTTTATAAATATTTTTTAGATATTAGGATCTGCCATGATCAATAAGTACATACATACATACATACCTACCTATGTATATTGTATAATGTATATGTCAGTATTATTTTATTTTCTTTTAAATTGTTCATGTTTAATATTTTTGAACTTTATTTAATTAAATAATGCCCATTGTGATATATGATGTCGTTAATTGTAGAAGTAATCTTTGAATTTAGTCAAAATGAGTCGTTTTTCTTTAATAAAAGCGACGAATTTTTCATCAAAGAGCTATAACGAATATACTTCACAAAACTTATATAATTTTTTTACTGATTTAAAATTAAATATTTAATAATTTTAATTACAGTCAAATTGTTTTATGTACAATTACATTTTTAAACGGATGATAGTAAATAATAAATTATATCAAATCAAACACACATTAAGTTTATATCTAAAGTATTTAATTATTTTAATTTTATAATACTTACTCATGATAATAATAATAATAAATGAATATAAAATATTTCATACAAAATAACATTATCACATTTACAGAATTTTCAACAGCCCTGCATTAAAATACATCGTAACGAGAGCACCTACAGAAAACATGGGACAGCAGCAGGGGTATGGTAAAGAGGCGGCGGTAGAGCGGGCTACGACGCGGCTGTGCGGGGACGGGGACGGCCACGCAGACTTGCGCGGGCGGTCGCGAGGCGCGGGGCGCCCGGTGAAGGAAAGAAAGCGTCGGTGAGCACGCCGCGACGGCCGGCGTCGTCGTATAAAGAAGTATTGAACGGTCTTGCGTCGAAAAAGAACCTTACACTCCAGCGCTATGATCTGCAGATGCGAGCTGGGCTGCGAGTCGATTCCGAGGATCTGTAATATTTTGAACTGAATATAAAAATAGAATAATTGTATCTGTTTGTGTGCATGTATTAAATAATTGAATATTATATATTCTTTTGTTGATTCTTTGTTGAAAAAATGAAATGAATGTTAATAAAAATTAATAATTTATGAATTCATTAATAGTTTTGTATAAATATCATTACATATTACATGCTATGTTGCCAAAACGATAATGTACGAATGTACGCGGTTTATCGTTATGCGATTTATAACAAAATAAAAAATAAAAATATACATATTCTAACTTTTAACTAATTTCTTTAAAGTAATGTCCGGTAATATAAAAGAGCTAATAAATTAACTAGTTTGCACACACTTTTAAATGGGGTATCAAACTTATATGACAGTTATCTTGGAGTATATTTATTAAAGAGTATTTACTAACATAGAGTAAAAACAGTAAAAACCATTTTACCGCGCATGCAAACATCTATTCAAAAGTCAAAGAGAACTATCATATAAGATTGGTATCCCATTTGAAAGTGTTTGGTAGCTAGCAAATTTTGTTAGTTTGTTTATAATACCGGACGAAGTCTTATAAAACACCTACATATATTATCGGTTGTTTAATATGCGAATTTATTCGGTTAAACGGTTCATACAACATTTGTATTTTTGAAGATAATTGTTAGAGTAGAAACCTATATTTTTAATCTGTGAATTTAAATAAGTGATAGATATGAATGAAACTGCTTTCAGAACAATGTTAACAACATTATAGAAATTAGCTCATGGTTATTAAAATAAAATAAAAGTTTTTTGCGGTTTCGTTGATAAGAGAATTTTTTATTGGAATACTTCATTAACTAAGCAACCAAGACATAGTTCCCTTTTCCAATAAACAAATGTAACAAAATCATAAAAATATTTTTTTTGCGCGAATCAAAAACGTCGATATCTTGATATGATCTCTGTATTGATTGTTACATTACTGCAAAACAGTGTCCATTTGATCTTAAACTCAAATATATAGATTTTAGATATACACGTTGATAAATAATAAATTAAATACATTTAAATATTAAATCCGAAACTACATCGAGTCCCATGTTGTCCGCCATTAGTAACGTAGGGGAAAATCTAATGAAAAATACATAGATTCAAGAGTGCTTTGAGCAGGGAGAGACTGGCTGGTCTAAAACAGTGGTCTGAGGTGTTCTAGAGCTATATATGCTCCAACACTAAAATATATAATAAAACCACTTACAAACTTGAGATATGGATACAATACAAGAAATGTATGTGTCGATTAACGAACAATGCTCTATATTTCTTGTAGCACTGCCATTTTATGTTGAGATTATATCTTTATTTTATTGGATCGTTTGTAGATTATATTGATTAAAGTATATACATCTATACCTATTTATTTTCCACATACAATGCAAATCAGTTGATTTTAAATGCAGTTTTATAGAGTACTTGGGGTTGAAGTAATGCTGATGTTTTAGGTAAGAATAATAATCGATTTAATGTTTTGAAGAACAAATAGGATAAAAACAAGAATACCTTTGTTTCAACAAATAAGTATTATTTTCAAAAAAAAATATCATTTTAATTAGATGATATCAAAATAAATATTTTATAAGTAAAAATATCCATATTAAGTATTAAAATATGTCAAATGCTTCTGTAATATGGTTATGGTCATATATTGATTATACTTTGTTTGTTAGCAAAAAACGATACTTGTTAGTAAATATTACACTATATATATCTCCGAGAATTTAATAATAAATAATCCGTTATACATATATATGAATAGCTACAAAATGTTAAATTAAAATGTATGGCCTATATTAGTTTTACTTGTATATATATGTATATAGTTTTTCTTTGAATGCTGTGAAATTCTTGTGTGTAATTAAATTATTTATTGTAGACTTTATGATATTAGTAATATGTTGTCAATATACAGTATTAAAAGTTTAAAAAATACGCATTTTTAATGATATTTTAATTAACTAACCATATCAAAGTCGCATAAAGATGCGGAAAAACGGGGTGATCGCACTAGAGAAGAGTTGCGATGAAAATTTATTTTCTACAAAGTTGGTTTTTAACGCAATTACTTGGGAATTAAAACGTCGTTTGGGGCTTTTTTGCTTCCGGCGCCGTTCCCCATTTCCTTGAAAATATGTTCTCAGTGATTAAATTTACATGGAATTATTATTTTCAATTTTTGCGGTTTTAATTCCGCTGCGATGTAAAAAGTGATTTATGCTTGTATTACAGCAGCAGGTAGTAGGTGTTGGAGTGGAATGGCAAGGGGTTCAGGGGGAAGATTTGTATGTAAAAGCTTTACTCAATTAACGCCTTTTACACCATTCTTCTAACGTTTTTTCTCCGTTTCGTTTTCTGATTATTTTTGTATGGTTTGTTTTAATGAATTTAAAATTCGCATATTTTTAATATTATGTTTTGATCAGCTTAAAGTTTGAATTTTTAACGTGGACGACATTACTATATAATTAAAACGAAGATAATATATTTCATGTTTTTAATTAAATATTTTAATTCAAATATATTTTTATCGAATACCTACTATACTTTTAGGTATCCAACATTTTTGTTGGCTTCAATTCTTTTTAGATATACACCCAGTACAAATCTATGATACTCAAATATTAAATGTTTTTCAATTCCTTTTTAAATTCAACACAATCTTATATTGCGGTTAACCCAAACATATATTTAGCAATGTATACAAAACCGTCTAATGAAAAAACTAAGTATATAAATGAGTTTTAATTTTTTTGTAATCTTTTAATTAATTGGAGATCAATTTTGGGACCCATTTTGGGGTGCCTATTTAGGTAAATTTAACAAAAAATAGTTATATTTTTTTCTTAGAAAGATACAATGAATTATGTTTTATCATTAGCTAATAGTATTTTCGTTGGTCACTACTATTTTTTCCTGCCAATATTGGCAAAGTCGCTATTCTATAATGTAAACATAATAATGTCAATTTTATAACATTATATTAAAAACTTTCTGATTTATTATCTTAAACACCCTCTTTATGATGAATATGTTTATTACGTGTAAAAGGGTAAATTCAAGTCGTATTATAAAATCCGCAAAGTTATAACAACAAAGAAGCATTACTCCCATTATGCAAAATATTTTCACTCGCTATAAGTAAGAAACGCTTTTATATTAATATTCATCTTCTTTTGTACAACCACGTAGACATTATACTGCATGATTACGCAGCCCTTTGTCAGTGTGTGTGTGTGTTTGCCCCTGCTTATTGGAAAGGCTATCTCGTCCCCGCATCCCCTTTTTATACTCGTCTTACCCTCACAGACACTTTTCTCAACGTTTTCTACGCGATAACGATTTTCCCAACCACCTACTATACCCCTTTCTACCCTTCCCCACTCCACTTCAACCGACTTGCTGCCATCCCCCTGGCGTATAATATTTTGTACCCTTTTCGTTAATTTATTTTGTACATTCTGCCGAGAGATTAAGTTTTATAGCATTTTACAGAGCTTCGGGGTACCCGGATTATGACTCGAAACTGAAAGAAAATGAGTTTTCCTGAACATTTATTGGTGAATGCGTTTCAGACGAAAACTTCTAATAATTTTGTAAAATGGTTATTGCTGGGAAATTTAATATATATTTTATATATTTCTTAATTTTATGTGGAAATTAATGTAACGTTGGAATACCTAAAAACCGACCTAAAATTACTCTACAGTTATACATATACGTATCTATTTGAGTAGTATCTATTCAAATTATATTGAATAATTTAAAAATAGCTACCAAAATATATCCATATTTAAAGTTTCTAAAACAACCAACAAATTATAAAAAATCAAACAATATATTTTTATTATTTATACAGAATAACTAAAATACATGAACTATATATGTATTATTATGTATATATAAAATACTCATAGATCAATGACGTGTTCATGTTGATTTCGATTTTATACTACTTGAAATTATCACATTTGATAAACGAGTATATACGATAAAAATTATTTACAATAAAAGAGATAATCAAGTTATTTGACTGATTAAGTCCATATTTGCAGAAAGAGTGGCCTATATAAGTTACCTGGAGGATTTATAAGGTGAAATTTAAATATTCATGAAAGTGCCTTGGCAGCAATCAGTCTTAATTTAAGTTTTCTTAGCCGGCACTTTGTATTAAGTTACAGAAGAAGTTGTACGAGTTATATAAAGAGAATTACACACAACTCTTAAATCAAGATAAATTATTCCACAAACTTTCGACAAAAGTTTAAATTTTACTGAAACTTGTTCTGCTAGGCGCTGGCTGTGTGCCGGGAATTTCTTATTTTCTCATCCAGGCGACTTCTATAGGTGGTCTGCCGCATTGGTCCAGAGGGTGGCGGATTGGCTGCGTTCTCTGTGCCTTGGAACAACGACCTGTGTTTAAATACAATAAATATGTATCTGATTGAATGATTGATTAGTAAACGAAGGATCTTTTTAGCAAGATGACATTAATAACATTATTTTTTTAGGTTGAACTAAAATATAGTTATTAAAACAGAGTACAAAATACTTATATTGTGAGTACTACGAACCAAAATATGATATATGTAGGTATGTGTTATACATTAAATGCATTTATAAATATGTATGCAGATTACTTTATAATACTTAATAAGGCATCACATCACGAGACTGGAATAACTATTTACGAGATAAGACGATATGAACATTATTCATAAATCTCATGCAAGAATTTCAATCAGAATCGCAATTTTAATATTTAAAAAATATTAAGTATAGTTAATATTTGAAAAAAGGAATGTAAATATAAAAAAGTGTTTTCTCAGTCTCTGTTTAAGTCTTGATCACGTGTACGAAAAGAGACTTTCGTTTGTAAAATGTCTTGTCTATATTAAATTAATTTATTTAAAAATTTTTAGCATTGTTCCAAATCCAACAAAAATTATATCCACTTTACTACTTATTTTTAGTTATGAATTTTGTTATCAAAGTTTTAAAAATCATACTATATTTAAAATTATTTAAAACTATATATAATTATAACGTAAAATAACATTTTTAATTACGAATATACAGGTACAAAGAGTATTAATAAAATATTTATTGAAACATAAGGTGTAATTAGCATATCATCATAAAAAACATCTAGAATATGACAACAGTGTATGATTAACGCGAGTTAGTGCGTGTCGCATACATTTATTTCAATTTCAACCCCAAAAAGTGAAATAACTATAATAAATGCCAAGCTACAAACCCTCGCTAGAGTACAACAGAAATTATAAACACAACTATGGAGACAACCTATTATCTGCTTTAAAAATACGCCCTCGAAAAATTACATATCATCTTTTATAGAAAACCTTATCGGTACAAAGAAAGACAGAAACATACTATAAATATATTTGAATTTAAGGGTTATTTTTTAATGTGTGGTTATAGAAAATGGTGGTACATACAGACTTGTCCAAAAGTATTTGCCACCCAGGTTAAATAAATAATACCAGTTGGTGATAATGAAAATATTTATTATAATAAATTAATATTTTGTACAGATACCTACCACTTATTATGATAACACAGCAGTTACTCTTTTTTTTAAACTCGATACTAAGCATCGTTATTATTGTGGAGTAATTATTTGCCACTCATTAATCAAGATATTGTTTATATTTTTATTCGATGTGATAGTTCGTTCCCTAATCGTGTGCTTTAGTATCGACCAAAGTTGTTCAATGGGGTTGAGGTCCGGTGATTGAGGAGGCCAAGACAGGAGCTCAATCCCATTATCTGAGAACCACTTCATCGTCACTCGTGATTTGTGACAGGCGCGTTTTTTTACTGTAAACGTGCGCTATTCATGTTGGTATCACCGAACATTTTATGAAGAGATGGTTTTAGCGCAGTTTATAATACTTGGATGTCTTTTTTTAATCCATTTGGTGCTTTACACAACACGATTTCGCCCACTCCATGTCATGTGAAAAAAAGTTACATATCTAAAAATTGACGGGGGTGGCAAATATTTTTGACCAAGGCGGTACATAACGTGTTTTAATTTCTTTCATCTGTCCCTCTTAAACTGAATTAGTAGTTATTTCACTAATTGAATTAGTACTTTAAATTTCACTAAAAAACAGTGATTTCGAATTAAAAATGGTGCTATTACGTAATTTATTCTTACTTCGATTTATCAACGTAAACAAATGAATTGCTTTGAGTGAGTTATTAACACAAATCAGGTAAGTTTATTTAGGTATACAAACCTTAAAAAATATATTTTGCAATAAATAATTGAAATTGACATAAAATATTCATAACTGACTTGAAGTAAGGCTATGAATGATTATACTCATGTGTGGTGATTTTCTATTTATTTATGCTTATTAAATAATCAATGAGTTTTATTTAGATTGCTCCAGTTTTTGACATCGAAAATAAACAACATAGAAACCATACATTTTGTCATAGTTTAAAAAGTGACTGTTCACTAATAAATAGTGATATACTTCTAATAATAAATATTACTTAAACATTCAAATAAAGTAGTAATATAAGAAAAAAATATTAGTTGAAAAATATGAGAATATAATTAAATGTTTTATTCAAAGTTCAGCGAACATGATTTTAATAATCCATTAAAAATTGTTACAGGTACATTGGGTGATCAAATTATTAGAACCACTTATTATATTTTAGCAAATAATTTTAATTCGAAATTTCTTTGGTAAAACAGAGGAATTAATTTGTGTGACTCATGTTAGTCCCATTAAAAAAAAAAAACGTTATCTTCACATAGACACTCTCCAGACCTCAAACATGTAGAAAATTTTTCAGAATTCACGAAGGATAGCATTTTCAGGAAAATTATAATCAAGAATCATTCGAAGGTAAAAGAAAAGTGTTTGTAGAAGCTGTTATAGCTTATAATACAATGTAAAAATATTGACATTTATCCATGTTAATATAATCGTTTTTTTTAATAAACTAATTGCATTTAATTATTATTATTTGTAATTTTTTTTCAACATAAAAAACTTCAAATAAAAATTATAGATAATTTAGTGCTCCACAAGTTTGCAATTACATATTATTAATATCCGATCAATAATTAATAACGAGGTATATAAAAAAACTTGTTTGTAACAATGGTATACTGAAGCTTTTCAACTATTTGTCGTACAAAATAACGTATATGTGACTAAAATAGTAGATAATTCAATGGTCTACACTACAGTCTACATGATTGCCATTTGATATTTTAATGTACAATAACCAGTTTATGAAATGATTCGCAAAAACTATTTTTTACAAACCTTATTGCGCTGTAAAGGTTAGTTCTACAAGGATCGATATTTTTTTTATAGAGAATTCAGTCGTGAATATAAAAGATCCTTATCATTTTTTGTAGCATCGATGGTTCCCAAAATTTCGCAAAATTTGTGACAAAAACACCCCTTCCTCACGATCCACCAGCTTAGTGGAATACACATGAGGCACCCCCGAACACATAAAAAAAATACTTACGCTATTTTTGTATTACAAAACCGCTTTTCCGCTGTAATTATCTGGTTCAATTGAAGAACTTGAGTAATGTAATACTTTTAAAAAAGCATGGAAAAACGATTTATTTTTAGTATGTATTATAGTATTTTAACTAAAACATCAATCTTCTCAATTATTTGGTGAATGGATTTACAATTACTAGTTTTGTCTTCTAAACTAAATACTATATAGACGAAGCCTTCTGTATGGTAATATATTTTCTTTGAAATACTTCTAAAAACTGTCATTAGTCTTCAAAAAAAATCCTCCTTGAACATTCCCCTTCGTGAAACTTTATAATTACTTTCATCTAAATAATGTCTATTTAAATAAAGACAAAGAATTTCCAATACAAAATACATGGGTGCGATAAGAAAGGAGAATGCTGTTTCTTATTTTAGAAGAGGGTTGCAAAGAGAAATGAGAAAATTAAAATAGTGGAAGGAGGGAAAAATGTCTTTTCTTGATCGAACAGTGGGCAGAGCTTAAAATGTTTTCATGAACAGCGAATAGCGGGTCTTCTTTTACCTTTTCTATATCCGTTTCACTTTTTACTCACTTTTATAAATACAGATATCTTTGTTGCACGTTGGCAAAAGAAACTTAATAAATATATTTGAAATATTTTTGCTTTCATTAATGAAATAGGAAAAGAGTAAGCTAGATGAGGACGGGAGGTAAGATGTTAAAAGCTTTTATCTAAATATCTCTAATATTATCTTATTAAAATTACTTAATTACCTTATTTTTTATAATATTGTAATAATTATTTATATAATTTCGTACTAACTATTTTACTTTATTTTTATTCCAATTAATTTGTTAGAAAATTACAAAAAACGTATATTGTATACTTGCTGATATTACTTTGATTTTTTTTTGTATTTTCTACAAATAAGGATAACACTCTTTTTTTATTATTTATAAATTATTCCTCACTTTCACAATTCTTGAAGAGTATATTAACATTATAATTTTAACTGCAAGACGGATAAGGTTAGATGGAAAATTAACTTCATATATGTTAAATGTAATTGTAGTTAATAAAATGATGGGTTAAAGTGATGCCAAATATCAGATGTGGTCGTTGGCCAACTCTTTGTGTCCAGTGAAAATGGTAATGTCAATACTGAAGCGCTAATTTATATATTTTGTAGTAACATATATTTGAATACAATTATATATAAAACATAATTACTCATTTTGCCGTAAATACTGTCCTATATTACCGCAGGGTAGAGGCAAGATGGACCATTTTTAAAATAAAATTTAAATAGTATTATTTTAAAGTTAATGATTTCTTTTACTTAATAAATTTTTTTTTGTTTTGGTAAATTTTTTTAAAAGGTAATTGTATTGTCAGAAAGTATTTTTTGTCTTTCTTAACATCTCTGCTTGAGCGTACAATGCTATTTAATCGTCAGCTTATGTATAATATGAATATGTATTTTTTTAGAAAATAAGTAAAAAATATACTAATTTTAACTTGCATACTTTTTTAATTTTGCATATATCTACTTTTTCCAATATTTTAATAATAACATTATACAATAAGGACGACAGAAATTATGTTCTATTATTCTATTACATAGTTTCCAGTTTCAATTTAAAATATTTATTTCTGACAAATGAAAGAAATACTTAAAAACATCTTACAATTAGTTGAAATTCCCAAATTACTGCTTACTCATTGTTTTGTTATTAAATATCCCATACCTTTACAATTTAATAAGAATATTATATGTACAATTTAATATATGATTTCTGTGTAAAATATATATAAAATACATTTCATATTACAAAATTGAAGCCAAGTTTCTGCCGATATTTGTATTTTCTATCAAATATTATGTGGTGGGTATAATTTTAAAATTACATTCACCGCTCTTATATATTTCAGTTCTTATCGCAAATTCATTTCTTATTCAGATTGCCGCTCCGCTTTGTAAACATCATTGTGAAAACTCACAAGAAAATTCAAACGGAGAAAAGTCCACATCTTCCATTTTCTCCAACGGCTCTCATAGGACATCTCTGTTTAACACACCATCTAAACATTTACTATCTTCTTTTGATATGACCAAATATAGAAGGTAGACGTAAATCCGACTCAAAATGGAAAATTTCAAAGTTTGCTTGGAAAACTCTCATTAAAACGTGTTTATATCCCCGCTGTCGTTTATTCAAAGAGCTAGGAAAATTGTGAAAAGCAGAGATTTATATATACCCGAGGTATGAAATATAAGAAAAGTTTGCGGCAAATGCTGTTTGCCAAAAAAGTTTAATTCATTTTTAATGAAAAATGTGTAATTAATGTTTATTTTATCTTTTTCTGCAAATATAACTCTTACAAAGGTGTAATTTACATAAATATACTTGTTACATAGTTATTTTTAGGTATATACAAATATTTTTACATATTTTATTTCTTCAAAATTGCTTAATTTGTATATTATAAATAAAAAATAATAAAAAAAAAATTAGAACTTAAAAATTTAAATAATATGGCTAAAACAGATATTAGGAATACAAAAATGTAAAAAATAATATTGTTGGTAAATAAAATTTTCTATTTTATAAATAAAAAAAATATTTTTTTTATATAGAGCCACATTGGATATACACTAATATAAATAAAAATACATAGGTACTATATCATACCTTACAAATAATTAAAATACTTACATATATATGTATTATATAATACATAAACCTATGTAACTTGAAATATTATTTGACATTATAAAATGTATACAACCACAATTAATGTAGAACTTTAACGATTCTAGAAAATTCTATTATAAGGTTTTTGGTTTGAAGAAAACGTCATTCCTTTGTCACTGATTTTCTTTATTCAATCTGTTTTCATAATTAATATTTAATTAAAGAAAACTTCAGACGAAAGATTAAATGTATTTTCTGATATACAAATTCTACAATGCTTACAAAAAAGTGTTCTTAATTATGAAATCGAAAATCTTTTGTCTGAAATAAGAAAAAAACTGAATAATTTTTAGAAAAATATCACTAGGTACGAGTAAAATATGTGCTAAAATAAAAATATGAAATATTACTATTTTTTTAAATATTACACTTGTAAGATAACATGAGCGTTAATTAAAATAATAGCTTTAATTGTTTCCAATAAAATGTATTTACAATAGTTATATTATCTTAATGAAAATCTTTGGCATAAAGTAGTTAGAGCTATAGGTTCTAATGCGGTGTTGACACCGAGAAAACAAAACAGAAACATGATGTTTTTTGACAAAAAAACAATAAATCCTATATATTTTTAAATATGAAGTATTTTATAGACATGATGTTTTTGTTTTGTTTTTTCGGTCTAAACACCGCATAACATGCTGACATTTTGTCCATTTTCACTTATATTATTAGTGTTATAGATTTGTTAGTTCTTTGTTCGATCTACATATGGTACATTTTTTACTTCGAGTAATATGTTAAAATAAATGTTTATTTAATATCTGTAAAAAATGGAATTCTTCAAAGTTATCATGTAATAACCTAAGACCAATCTCAATAATTCTTTTTAAAATCGGGAGAAATTTAAAGACGAAACTTTTTCTATTATAAATAACTGACAGAATTCCCGATGTTATAAAATGAAATGTTTTTTATTTAAACTTACCACTTTAAACAAAAATAAGTATCGAATAATATTTCATTTGTGTAAATATTTTTACGTGCCCTGGTTTACTTTGCAGAACCATTTCTCATTTTCCCCGTTTTCTTATTCTTCTTCTTATTCCGCTGAATTCATTTTCTTCAACGGCGAAAAGCAATTTTCACAAATTAAATTCATTCTCTCACAAAATGCTGGCGCAACTTTGAATCATCAGCAAGAACTTTTCATCAAAAACAAAAACCAGAGTATTTCTCTTACTATCGTTCGTATCTTCTCACTCTTTCACAAGTCGATTGCTTTTTTTAATCTCTGAAACAAACCAATTGCAAATACATTCGTTATAACATATAAAATAATTAAATTTATGTATTGGTTATGTAATATAATATTTCCCTACAATTACATCAGCATCTATAAAAAATACCTTAACTTAGGATAAAAATGTAGACCTCACTAGATAACTATGCTATTTTATCATTGATAGTAGAAATTAAAAAAATGATACTCTTAATTACAGGGGAAATAGGGAAAACCCATATACAAATTAGAATGACCGACCAAATTGGAATTTTATTACTGAAGTTCAAATCACATTGCAAATAAATGATAAAAAAATCTGTTAGCAGAGATATAGTGAAATATAGCTATATATTCGCCATAATTACATTCTTATTAAAACTAATAACGATACAAATTTAATCTAGCACTATTCTTATATAAGAAAAAGTGTCATTCAATTCCTCAAAGTAGGTATTCCCTAAAATCTTGAATTAACCAATGACATATTGGGAACCAAAAAATAAAACTAATTTATATCAGTTTGATAGTAGGTATTGAGAAAATGTTTCGAAGATCGAATTATTTGTTATTTTTATTTAATTTTTTTGCCCCCAACTCTGAAAATTGTAATCTACCCTATGTAATAATGAAATGTTTCAGTTAGAAAAAATGTTTAAACTTGTATACCTATAGCCGTTTGTTTTAGACTGTTATGTGTATAATATGATCATTAGTTGTTACCTTACCTTACCTTTCTCAATTTTCCCTGCAAATAGGAGTCATTTTTTATTACTACAATTAAATATAAATATAAAAACTTTGTTACAATTTTTTTTAGGAGTTTATATAAACGAAGAGTTATTATTAAAAACATGATATAGTATAAAAAATAAAATTGAATTTAAATTAGGTATAGTATGTAATTATTTGATTCCAAAAAAAAATCAGAAGAAAAAATTTTTCAGTCATTAAAAGTTAAAAAAAAATTACCTCGAAAACAGATATGTTTTTTTATAATCCCATTATAGTGAGGTGCTAAACCGAAATATTCTTATCCTATTTAAATATTAAATATATATTAGAAATAATAAATCTTTGTTAACCACAATTCAGTAATTATGGCTAAAATGAATGATTAAAATAATTTCAAAAACAATATTTCGATTTAAATATTAATATTTTATTGTTTATACAACTTGTTGTGTAAAACGCTAACAGTTGCAAACGGGTTGGGCCCCATCTCACTTATCTCAGGACCTATATATATGCATATAACTGTACTGCATTCTATATTCACCGTGTACAAATATTTCACAACAATTGTTAGATATAACCCTTATTTACGCACATCACCGTGCACTGTGTGTGTGTCCATATCCAGCCAGTTATTATACATATAATTAAATGAATTAATATACATGTATTTATATGCAACTAAAGCTATGTTCATAATAGTTATTTTCATATGATAAAATGTAATGCTGTTGTACAAATATAGGCACACAACACTAGTTATATAATAGTAGGTGTTGTTTAGAATTGTTATTGCGCGAAATTTGGTTTGTCATGTGTTATTGTTTAAATGAAGGTCATTGTGATATGCACTTAATATTTTCAGGAATGAAAATTTAATTAACTTTTTAAGTATATTCTCTATTATAATTCTTTTAATAGAAGACTGTATATCCCTTTAAGTAGTCTTAAGACACACAGTAATTTAATATAATATGTACAATTAAGCTTATTTGAGGTTTTCAAAAATGAAATACCTAATTATTTTTTTTTTAATATGGAAAATAATATTAAGACGTTTTATTGTCGAATAAATCATTTGTGATAATTATTAGAGTTGTAGCAAAAGTACTTACTTATACCAAAGGCGAATACGAGTGCGAAAAAAATTGTTTTACGAAAGCAAAAATCAAAAAATGCACTTCTTATGTGTGTACGATGATATTGACATCTAAAATAGTAAGAATTGGTAAAAACAGTCATAATGAAATAAATGACCAATATGATAATTAGCAGTATTTTAATTTTAGTTTAATAACCATTACCTATTTCTTTAGTTGGATCTACTAAAAAGTAGCATGAAATTTTAGCTTAACCTCTGTTAAAATTTAATCAAATATAAAAAAAAATACCACACGAGAATGAACAAAAAAAATATAACTTCTTATTAAAATTAAGAAAATCAATTTAAGGTAGAGACTGCTAGAAATATACATTATACATATTAGTTGAAATATTTAAAATTTAGTTAATCTGCATAAAAACTTTTGCTAAAACACTCGCAAAATAAATCCAAAAGTCTCGACTTCGAAATTGCAAAAACGAAAATTCGTTACAACACTAATTATTAAACTAGGCGATTCCCACTTGTTGACTAAATTAATTTCACATAAATAACATTTTTCATTCAATGTGAAAGGTGAATTTTAAAAAAAGCATTTTTTATTTATTTTTATTTAAGTTATGAAATCAAATCACTATAACACCGAAATCGGAACTCTCAACGATATAGTTGATTTTGTCCCGATCTCATCTTAAAAATTCAAGCATCTTGGTCTGTTTTCATGACCAAAACCAAAAATCTCGTCTGGGCGTGCAGTTCTAGTCCCTAGGCGTATATAACATAAATAACTCATTTAATGTAATTTTATGAATAAATAAAAATATTAACTAAAATTTACAAAGTAATTACAAAATATTCGAAAGTATAAGCGTAGCAAGAATAACAAATTAACAATCTTTTCATCAGACTGTACCGAAATAAATTAGCTATGTGCCTTGGATCTCTAAAAGTACGAAATAATAAATTTCAGGCGCAGAAGACAAGAAGTCGGTAATTTAAATTAAAGAAGGGACTTCGTTGAGGGCTGAGGGTGGAAAATGATGAAAACGTAAGAGAAGAAGGGGGCTATAGAAGGACGTACTTAATTGTGTTAGGATCGGATGTAAAATAAGGGGTGCTTAAAACATAAAGATTTTTTAAATTTCATTTGAGATGCTTGTTCCACTACACAATCTTAAAGTAAAATTCGCAAATATTTATATTTAATTATGTGTTTGTTTCTGAAGTATCAATACTGTTTTTTTTTTAAGTTTCTAATTTAACACCATCCTTCTATTTTTATTTATTTATAAACGAAAGTCGCATAATGGACTTATTTATATATTAACACTTCCAGGGCCCCATTTATCATGTAAGAAAACTAGAGCTCCCCAATATAAGTGGGCCTCCACCAAACTGACAGTAAAAAATATTTTTTTGTTAAAATAAAAAAAAAGTTAATAAAACAAAGAAAATCTGAAAATAATTATTATAATTTCTAATGAGTTTCAGAGTCATGTCATTAATTTGATAAAATTGTCAAATTCACATAAATTAGATCAGATATTGATAGATCTTGACTATCTCTATAAAAAAAACTATGCTTTTCTTATAATAAAAAATCATTATATCTACATATACCTATCAAAAATCTAACTAAAAAAACTTTTCAAAGAATTAACTTTTACGTTTATGAAATTTAATTTCTTCGTCATTACCAAAAAAAGTGGGCCACCACCAAATTTTGCCAAGTGGTTTTTGAGTACTTTTATGCGACTCTGAATACATTTTAAATATTTGACTATCTATATAATATAATAATATTGTGGCATACGAAAAGCATAAACTGTTCAATAATATAATTATTGAAATTTTTGAAAAAACATAATAATTTTTTTGGTGAAGTGCAATGCACATAGAGGCAGAGCACCTTGTTAGTTTTATTATATTAATACATTATAATGTTAAGTGTTTCTAGCATGTAGTAGGTAGGTATCTATCATTTTTTTCAACCGATATTAGATAGTATTAGGTATTTTGTATTATTATTAAATAATTGGTGATTGTTGTTATCATCAGAATAAGAAAAAATTGCCTTGCATGTTCTATTCTATTATTCTAATATTGTCTTTTTTATAAAGGAGAAAAATGTGTATCAACTTTAAATTTATAACATTTGATAAAAAATATAAGATAATATTTATATAACAGTTAGTTCTCGATATCAAAATATCAAAACTTCTACTATGTTGAAATGGTGAGCACAGAATAATAATTAAAATAAGAAAATAAAAACAATTACAAAGATGAGTGTGTATATATCCGAAGATAACAAACACACGTATGTATACTCGCGTATATGATAATGTTGACAAACACATCTACGACATCTCTTTCAAACAACAACATTCAACCCCCGTCCACCCACCATCCTGCTATGATAAGACCTCATACTTGTAGAGCACGACGTATAAAAATCTACCCTTTCTTTGACATTAAGCCGTCTCGTAACCAAGGGCTGCAAACGAACGCGAAAAGAGAGAATCTCTCACTAAGGGTTTGTTAAACAGTGGGGGATGAGGTGTGGTGGTATAGGGGAGTCGAAAGAAAACACCTCCCTCGTTTTAATTTACTTTTGCTGCACGAAAGCCGGGGCCGGTGACGGTTGCGCGGTGTGGGGCGAAGCGGGTGAGTTAAGATGGCCGGCGATTCTCGCCCGGACCCCCTCGCCGTGCGCGCTCCTCAACCGTGTACAGATATAATGAAGAGAACGAAGAAAAGTAGGCGTTGAATGAATATTGCATAAGGTACAGTCAGGGGTTGCTTCAAGCTTCACTTTCACTTTTCAATTTATTTATGTTATAAAAATGCAAAATGTTAAATTACCTATTTTCAAAAGAATTACAGATGTTGGTAAACGTTATCCAGTAGTTATAAATATATTATATTATTTTTATATGAAATTCTATTATTAATATGAAAAATGTTAATTTAAACTTTGATTTTTCTTAGTTTTATAAAATACATGTAAAAATTTATTGTTAAATATTATAATTCTATATTCTTCGTGATTTTATTCACGTGTATTTAAAAACCGTACGAATTCTCTAATGCGTGTTAATCACATCTCCACCGGCACTAGTGATTGATTGATTATATCAGCATCACAGCTGCCATTGAATTTATTAATCATTTTAATATATTTTATTAGAAGATAATAATTTTAAATTTTCTTAATGCAAACCTGCAGTAAAAATTATCATATAGAGTAATCTAATTGGTTCTATAAAGTCTCCAAAATGAAATTTAGATAATATATTGCCTGTTTCACATGTTTCACTATTACCTTTATTATAATTATGTTGCTATTAAATATATGTATATATTAAAGCAAGCTTGCCAAACCCGCTGCCATCGAGTATCTTTGCTGCGGCCTATATCGGATATTCTTTAATAGGAAAAAATTAAATAATTAAATATTTTAATCAATTAAATTAGGCAACAACGAAAACAAAAACAAAAAAAAAGTCTTCAATTTTTTTTCGTATAAAATACACAAAAATTATATGTGCGGCCCTTGATAGACTGAGTTTGTACTATGCGGCCCAAAAAGTTCAAAAGATTGGACACCTATGTATTAAAGTATTAACAGGTTACTGGAATTACTAAGAAATGTCCCTGTATCTATTCAAAAAAAAGTTTTAGAGGTTTATTGTTTATATACATAAATAGCTCATTTATCGTATAAATATAACTGAAACTAATTGACTTTAAAAACTTACAAGACAAAAATTACAAAATTGTATGTAATATAAACAATTAGTTATTCATGAGATGTGTAAGAAAAGCGAGCGTTGGTAATATTTTATATTAGTACAAATCCCATAGGTATCTTCATACTCTTTCTACGCAGTCTATACAAATTGAGTAAATATATAGCAAAGTAAAACTCCTTTGTATTTTCGTTGAAACTTTACAAATGAATCCAAAGAATTTTCTGCATTTCTTAAACAAAAACAGCAATATAACGGATCGACACTATTTCAACGTGTTATCTCTTTTCAGTATTTTCCTTGCCAGTAAAATCTAATTGAAAACACAGCGTTTCGTTTTATTCGGTTGCCATGACAACGTGACGTCATTCAAAGCGATTTTCTTTTATTTTCCGTCGAGAAAAGCAATTCGTTTCAACTTTCTGCTGAGGTAGAGAAAATTATGACTCCGAAGAAAACTTATAATTATATAAAGTAAAAGAAATACTCTCGTTGAATTCTGCACGTTCTTCGTAACATGCTGATGAAATATTATGTATGTAATTTATTTTGTTAATTGAATTTACTTTTCTAAATTGGCTGATTTATGAATGTTTATTCGATGCAATTGAGTTTGGCATATGTATATTGTATATTGTATATATATGTGCAGGTGTAGAATCGGATATACTATGATATATTTGTGTACTCGTGTATTTTATTTTATATTTACATTTTAACCATTCAAATTTATATAATGTTACAATTTAAACTTCATTTTAATAAAACGAACTTAATTAATATTATTGTTGGCTATTAACTATTCATCTTATAAACTTACCCTTTTTTATTGTACACTAGAAGAAATGTTAGCTTTCGATTCACAGAATCATGGACAAGTTTTTAAAAAAGAAGAAGAAATGAGAAAGATGTTATAATATGAATACAAAAAAACTACACGTAAATTGGATAAGCGATTCCCGAATGATAAGCGCACTAACGGACAAACAGGCAGAAAGACGTGATTATACTTAATTTGATTATTTAAATTAATTTTACTATATAAATTATAATTAATTTATTGTAAAGAGACTATATTTTATTAAAGAAAATAAATAATTTTAAAAACACATTTTAAAAACTAATTTTTTATGAAATAAATGAAATAGTATTTGCTTCAACTTTTTACTTCAATTTTTTTTTTACTAATGTAAGAAGATAAACAAATAATTAAATACTAATTATCATATGTTAAGAAAAAAATAATTTGATCTAACAATAAGCATTTAATTTAGTTTTTTTTAACAGAAATGTGGACACAGCATGTAGTTTTTATAACCCTATTGTTCATAAAAACCTCCAGCAAAATGGTCTAAAATTCATTACATAACTTTAAAAACGCGATGATTATATAATTATATGGTGTCATATGGCGTGTCCACTTTTTATAACTTTTTTCACAAAAAAATATTCATATACTTACGCATTTTGTATCCATTGAGGCGTAACTAATACAGTTTTACTAGAATATGTTTTTAAAAGCATACATGCAATTATCGAGTCTATATAGATCATAAAGCAGACAAAATTTCGCGGCCGCCTTTACATATATACACTGAAAAAATTTAATGTTAGTAATATTTCATACCAACAGTATCAATAATTACTATACCGTATTTCATTAACATTTTTATTTATTTACGGTGCGTAAGAATGGGAACGAAATAAAAAAATCCATAGATTGATGAAAAAAATTTTGATCCTAGAATTTTTAACACCCGACATGGTAAAATTTAAAAGAACGTCTACTACAATTCAATATACTGTATAGCAGTTTCTAATACGGCGATAGGTCAGATATGAAAAGTAATATATAGGTAGATACATAGTATTCATAGTAAAATTATAGAGAAGGTACATGAAATTTTCATATGCAAGAAATTAAATTAAAGAATAGCGTATATTACTTTTTCAGAGTAAATAAATTTTAATAGGTACTATGTTAAAATTTACCAGTATGTCATTGTAATTTTTCATTTACTTTATTTTAAATTCTTATACCGCCTTTTCTGGTAATTTTTTCAGAAAGTTGATTCTGTCCTCAGGTTCACAGCATTTTCTGTTAATTTTTAAAAGAATATTCTCTACGTGTACATATTAATTAATACATTTTCAATAATAATACTAGTATAGACTTAAGAAATATGTGTTTATTATCATAACTTTTTAATTATTTTTGGTTATATCGCGAGCCGGTATTTTATTTTAGCAAACTGATGCGCGGTGCCCGTACCGGGTTGCGGATTACACTGATAAAAGCTGATCTAAATAATATAAGCAAATGTGATCACAGCAAATTTTTTTTATCATCATTTATGTTTAAACATAACTGCAAATTTAAATGTATACTTATTCAACAATATCACAAAAATGATTACACTTTCACAATCAAATAACACAGTTTAACGAAACAATCATGAAGATTAAAAAATAGTTCTACTTTCTATTTCCTGTCCAAAAAACGATTTTTATAAATTATTAACGTTATTAAATACAATTGCAAACTTAAATATATTTCTTCACTTTAATAATATTACAATAGTAATAAATTCTTCTTTCATAACCAGACAACTTGAACTATCATAACAATCATGAATGAATTAGTAAAACAATAATTCTACTCTTTGGTTCTTAGAAAATGATTACAAAAAACGTCAATAAAAGTTTTTTTATGCATCGTTAACGTTACTAAACAGAATTACTATTTTCAATATCACAATCATAATTCTACTAAGTCTCTCAATCAAACGACATAAATATTATCAAAGCAGCAATGAATGAATTAATAAAATAATAATTCTACCTTTATTTCTCAGAAAATAATTGCAAATCACGGCAACATAAAGTTTTTGTTCATCGTTACGTTTTTAAATAGAGCTGAAAAAATGTGTGTCTTCATTTGAATCAATATCACATTAATAATTCTAATGTCACAATTAAACGACATGAATTATCAAAACAATCATGAATGAATTAATAAAATAATAAGTCTACCCTTTATTTCCTGGAAAATTATTGCAAATAACGATAAAACATATATGTATATGTAATTTTTATCCAAAATGAGCATCACTATATTATATGGACACTCATATTTTGTTACTTAGATTGTATACTGTTTATTGTTGACTTATTTTGTTAGTGAATAAAAAAAATTACTGTATTTTTATAAAAATTATTTTTAATTTTTATCGAAATTTTGAATTGTCGAGATTCTAATTTTTAGTACTTCGATCAACAACTACGTTTATTGAATGTTGTTATTAAACATTTTTTTATAATAAATAGCGCTTCTGATGTTTGTTTTGCCATAATTGCAAAAATACAATGTATTATTTTGAACGAACAATTCTGAATGTTAAAAAATATATCCTACAATTAGAATATCATTTGGTATTTTAGTTTTAATTATAAAAATACAAATGCAAGAGGCGTTCACCTCGGGCCCCTAAAACTCATGGGCCGCCAAATTAACATTTATTTCATTTTAAAGCTTTAACTCACAAATTGCTGTTATTATTTTTATGCCTTGTTTTATTTATTAATTTAAATTAAATATTTTTAAACTTTAAAATGAGTACCTCAAATTTTATTTCCAACTCGAATTCATACTTCTTTATTAACATAAATAAATAAAAACTTTAAAAAAAGTTTTTAAATTCCACATTCTAATTCAATTTAAAATAAGATATATAAAAATAAATTAATAAAGTACATTTGAAAAATATTGGAAATGGCGCAGCAGTGTTCAGATCGATTAATTGGTAGTCGTTCGACAACAATTTTCCCCGTTCAGTTTTCATACAAAGTATCGCAACGTTACAATAAAGATTCTGGCCTTGATATAAAACACATTAAAGTTTTGAATTGCACTTGGAAAATATGGCAATTCTGTGATGGCAACTGATAAACGTATATACCATAGAAGCTTTCGGGATCAGCGGGGAGTAGGTGGGGGTTCTGCAGATTAAACTCAGTTTTATCTTTTAGCCGCGGGACACTTTACCTTCCTCTATACTTCGGGTTCAACTGCTTCGGTAGATCTCTTCTGCGAACTTTTATTCGGAACTGAAACTCTCATCTTGAGAATGTAACTAAGTCGTTCAATTTAAAACGGTAATTTTTAGTTTATATTAGTTGCTATCGATTAAATGTTTGTGATATAAGTAGTATTTTATTAATAGATATTGTAAAGTATGTTATATTTAACACTACCTACACTCTTTGAAGATCCCGGAATTCTTTTACAAAGAAACATGTTATAATACAGATTATATTAATTTATAAAAATATTTAAAAAAATTAATATTATTGTTTATTATGAAAAATAGCTCCTCTCCCTTGGATGTTTTTTTATTTTATTTTTATAATAAAATCATAACCATATTATATGTATTTGATATTGGATGTGAAAAGATACATTTTGTGTAACGCTCTCAATTCAAAAAAAGTTAAAATCGATATTTTGACACGATAGGTCTCATTTTCCATCCGAGGTCACATATATTAATCATTTCAGTTCTTTTATCAATAAATTTTATATCTGTAGGCACATTGTATTGTGATAAATAATTTATAAGAAACGAATGAGAGTAGGTAATTTTTACGGGCGCTTATCCACGTGCTTATAATAAGTTATTAATTTAGTAATCCATATTAAATAATGTGCACCATAGGCATATTCACAAAATTATATGATGACACAATGGTTTTAATTACCATAGTTTATATGATAATATACTGAGCACACACATCGCATAATGACAACATTGATTTGTTTATACACACACATATACACACATAAAGCGAGTATGTGAGCGTGCCGAAACGCTTGCAATTGTCCAAAATTATTTTCAGCGGTTGGTTAACACTTGTTATTCAAAATAAACTACCATTTTATATGCATACGTATAATATGTATATTATATAATATTATATTTATTACTCTGTATTAATACAATTGATGTTTTATATCATATTTATATGTGCGAATGTAAAACAGATAAAATGTATGATATTACTCTATTCTTTTAGTAGCTGAATTTGTTATTATTTAATTAGTTTTTTGTTGAAATCACTATTTATTTACCTGTTCATGTTTTCATATGTAATGTATATACCTAAAATTAAAATCATTTATGCATGTTTCCATTCACAGGTTCCAAAATTAACGAGTAATGCGGGGTCAGTTATCAACAAATGTTTTTAGAAAAGAGGGCAATAAATATTAGTTAAACACAATAATAATTATACTGTTTGAAATTAAATTTTTCTCACATTTAATAAATTTTTTTACAAGAAGTATACTTGTATTTGCAGTACTTTTTTATCCGAAAGAAGAAAAAATTCTTAATTTATTAATAACAAGAATAGAGCTATTACAGCTCTTCTTATAAAATGTATAATCTCGTGATAGTGATAATATGACTGTAATATATGTATGTAAAATAAATAAGTAGATTTGGATAAATGGGGAATCTTCTTTAACTAGAATTCATACTGAGGTCCCGTCACTTTTACATTTGCACCTCTTTAAATATAACTACGTAAATGGGATACCTCTTTAACCTCGGGTTGCACAAAGTAAAATAATTCACGATTAGCTAATCAGTTGTTTTAAATCCATAATTAATGTTTATTGTAAACTTATTCTCAATTTGTAAATGAACAATTCACTAAATATGACAATTTTTTACCTTATAATTTGTATCATAACCGTGATTGTTTTTTAGAATTGACGTAATAAATCTTTGAAAACAACTGATTAACTAATCGAGAATTATTTTGCTTTGTGCATCCCGAGGTAAGTGTGATAAAATAACTGGTCCCTTGAGATTTCAATTACCCAGATTTCACTGTTATACAGTTAAAAATTGACAGGCCGAAAATCTTATTTTATGTATAACGAAAACAATATTTTCTTGATAAACGAGTAATATAAAAATATACTCTGAGTCTCTGAATACAACTACCTATTGTACATACTGGATGGGCCAACTTGGACTGACTGATTTAAAATGCATATAACTTTCGTATTTAAATTTTTTTTTAATATGTTCTTTTTTTAAATGAAAGTGCAACTTCTTAAATTTTTTAAAATCTAATTGTGAAAAATAATATCCCTTAAATGACTTCCATTTTCTTATTGGCAGTTAATGACTCTTTTTAAGCATTTTGCATTACGGTGTGCAAGGTTTCTGGCTCATAATTTGCAATTTCTGTTCGAATATTCTGCTTTAGTTCCCGAATGTTTTGTGGTTTGTTCACGTAAACTCGTTCCTTCAAGAAACTCCACAAAAAAAATCTCTTTAAAGCAATATTTTAGGAAAACAATAATAGTTGGTTTAAGAGTATATATTCTTATATTAAGAAAATGGTAATTTCGTTATATACATAACAACAAATTTCTTGGCGAAAATCAACGTTTCTACCAAAATTATTCAAATTAATATTTTTTTTTAAAAACAATAACAAGAATGGTCCCATCAGATACAGACCGTTTAAGGAATGTGCGGTGAAAATTAAAAGTCTGTTAGATAAGTTTCTCTACTTCTTTACTTTAAATATTAAGTGGTCATTATACGTCTACAAAAATTTACGTTTAAATAGGAGTAATAAGTATATGTACATACAAATTACCATAGGTGGGCATTAACTCGTTAATCCGTTAGTCGTTAATTAACGGAGTTAACAAAATGGTTAACGGATTAACTTTTAAGTTAACTCAAAAAAATGTTAACGCTTAGTCAGTTACATTGGTTATTTGATGAAAAGTACATATGAAAGTTATCGAAATAGTAAAAAAAAGGTTTTCAAACATTTTGGATGGTTAACTTTTTAACTTTAATTTTCTTTAAATTTTTGAATATTCGGTTAACTTTAACTTCTGTTACATTTTCGGAATTTTAACGCTTTAACGGTTAACGAAGTTAACTTTTTTATTAACGGATTAACGATTAACGAAGTTAATTTTTCGATTAACTGTGTCCACCTATGCATATTAGGTACATATGTATGTACACATTTTTTTACTGACTCGTTGAGTAACTACAAATGATTAAAAGTTTCTCTTAATGTTCATTAATATGTACCTCGAAATTAAGATTTACTTTTAATTATACATATATAACTTGCACGGCAATTAACCTAAAATCTTATGATCTATAAAAATTTATCACGCAAGGAGGTTGAACATTTCTATTTGGTAGGGTACTACTGTTGTAGGTTTATATAAGATATCATTTTTCCAAATTATAAAAAGTAAGAAGAAAATTAGATTTAGAGATTATTTAGATCTAAGCTATCTGCTTTTAAGTACTGAAAATCTTATTGTTTTCAGTGTTTATCACACTTAACATTATCTACCCATATAACATAAAAATCCAAAGTAGTCCATAAGAAGTATACCTATATACATTAATGCATAGAACATTTGTGTATAGTATATATACACATAAAAACAGTTTCGATAAAGGTAACAACTTCTTACACTGGCCATCATCACTACCGCCCCCGCTACGGAGTAAACATGTTTGAACACATTTCGGCATTGTCTGAACAGTGGTGTGTGAGAACTCCCTGCGCGCGTGTGTGTACGTACTACATAGGTATGTGTTTTATTAACTACTTAAGCAGCGGCGGCGTTAAACCGTGATTAAATAACACAAAACCGCAAAGTTTCCCGCGACGCTTCAAACACACACACATTCATATACACACACACGGACGTGTTTGCATCCACATACGCGAATCAAGAACATAAGAGACTTGCAGAGTATACAGTGTGTGTATACTACAGTGTGTAATCGATAATTTGAACTAATGTCTTACCCTGGTGGATTAACGTTTTTATTTTTATTTTTTGATCAATTTAAGGAAGTATCGCATTGTATTGGTTAAAAAATTGCAAGAATTATTCGTAGAAAAATATGAGAATTGTAATCAAAACTACGTTTTTCGTACTGGTTTTCATATCTTAAAAAATAATTCAAAATTAGTTTCGTAAAATAATATTTATAGCAATTAGAGACGAATCCGCAGGGAAAATTTTGGTGGCGTTTATAGATTTTTTTTGTAATTAAATATAATTATCATTTATTTGTCTTTTTTGGTTCGGGAGGAGGAGCGGTCTGATAAATATAATACCTAATATTCATTAAAGAAATATAAAATTTAAAAAAATCTTAATATGCCATCATAAAAGGATGGCTAAATATTATTATTTGAGAAACTATACATAATATATTTTTTCGTAATAATGTTTAATTTCTATTGACAATTTTTTTGCTTCCTGATAACTTCATCTTTCTCTAATCTGGCTTTCCGCTTCTCTCTTATTTTTTTTATAAAGTTTTTTTTTAACAGACTTCATCAACATTGGATATCACAAATATTACGAATCATTCAAATATTATTATTTAAACTTTAATCATATACATACATTTTTTTATTTATGTATATAATTTAGAAAATATGTACCGCACATTGACTGTAATTGCAGTGTATTTGCCATGTGACGTGTATTGTAATTAAGTATTTGAACTATAGTATAGAATATTTATATACATAGGTTATTTTCTGCAGTGTATATTACTGTTTATATCATAAACATGCACTTGTTACAGAGATTGTAATACCACATCCTTAAGTAAAGAATATTAACATTTGTTGTTCAACAGGTCTTAATTGAATATAGTTCATACAAGTAGAGATCAAATTATCGATTTAATTTCAATAGATATTTAAAAAGTGATAGTCTAAAATATTTTTTTACACATTAAATCAATAGCCAATAAACATAAATTCAGTATAAAAAAAAACAATTTGAAAAAATATATATTAAAAACACAATTTCTAAATAGTAATTTATATTCAAACATAATTGCATTAAGTATTAAGTACTACTTTATTCATTTATTTTCATAAAACTACAAAATAATTCCTCAGATAATTTCATTGCAAGTATCGTCCATTTTACAAAACTACATTTATTTACATATTTCTGTCTATCTCACTTCTATATTATCTTCAATAGCATATGTCCAACAAAGACACAACTATTTAGCACGCAATGTTAGTGGGCTATCAAATATATCGTGTTACACACAGAAGCAACATAATATAGTAGGGGGTGGCGCAAAACCATAGGGGATGCTGCAAAAATGTGTCAGATGCCGTGAAGGGTTCGTTTGAATGCAAGGGACTCCTGCACTTAGTCATTCTAATATTATTTTTTTACAAATGGCTGCCAGTTCATTTATATGTATTTTTATAAATTATTATTTATATAAGATTTAAGACTGCATAAATGCGAATGTCTCTAACTGTAAGATGTTTCCATTTTTTTATATACCTAAGAGAAAATTACTAATTTCGCGTCATCTCTAAAATGTAAATTTATTATAAAATTGGATGTATATGTACGCAGTTGTACAGTTTAAATTCGACTAAGAATTCATACTTGAGGTATTTATTTTAATAAATAATCTTCATCAACAAGTCATCGTCGTATAATTATTTAATGTTAATATATCTACCGGTAAATTAAACATTTATAACGAAGATTCTTTCTAACAACTTATATTTTTCAAAAATATAAATATAAAGAATATTTATTTCTTTTTAAATTATTATTAAAATGAATACCTTTATGGTACATAAAATGCGTTAAAAATTTACATACCAGTTTTCGTTAAGTTTTTAAAAAGAATAAATGAGAAAGGTATTATAAATTTCAAAATGTTCACTACATTGAAAATTTCTGAGACATAACATTTTTCTCATTTCTTCTTCTTTTTTAAAAGCCTGACAATAACTCCGTGAATCGAAAGCTTAAAGGTATTATTATTGTTATTTTAACGTCACTGTTTTGTATAGATATTTTTTATGTATTTAAATAATGATTTCTTAATATAAATTACGTTCCTAACGTGAATAACGTCGAAATTGGATCAATAAAAGTATGTATCTATCTACGTATAAGAGTCAATAAAATAATATTAGTTTACTTAATATAATATATATTAACATAGATGAAATTATATTAAATTCCTACACCCACTTACTTTAAAATATAATTTATGTATAAGTACTCTAATAAACCCATCCTTTTAATTTAAAATTTAAATCCAATTACCTAATAATACATAAATATTAGTAATACTCAAATCGATGTATCCACATTATTAATCCACACATGACAAAAATAACTGAACGTAATATAAATAAATAAAAACACAAAAACAAAGTTCACAAACATCACAAGAAATATCACATAGTTGAAGTTTTTGTTTCCAAACTTCCGGTCTGATCAAAGTAAGCAATGAAACTAACAGAAGCAACAGTGCGGCGATCTGAGGTAATGTCCAAACAGATTTTTTTCGCAGTGTCAACCGACAACCCTTTGACCAGTTTGACCGGTTCTCACGAAAAAATCTGACCCGGATATGAAGGTAACAAATGTGAAATAGCCAAGGGTCAATGTATTGAAATGAAAAGGGTGCTCGACAGTGACGGCCTGCATATAGGTACGAGTAGTGTAGCTATATAAAAGCACGCGAGGAAGTGAAACTATTTTAATTACATGTATAAGGTATAAATAGTTCCAATAGGGAAGAATTAATACACATAACATAAGTATATGCATTTAATATATTCATAGAAAGTGAAGGGTTTGCGAGTTTCGTATATATGGGTTAACATTTAATCTAGAACATACAGTGTTTCACAAAGTGGGTTCAAAATTCAGGCCTTACTTTGATTATTTTTACAACGTTTAAATCTCTAAATTAAAAATGCAAATATGGTTAGAAAAAGTTCCACTTTAAAAAAATCGTGTAAGGGTTCCGAACTAGAAGAATGTTTAAGGTATTGCATTGTTTAACAAATTCAATTGAACCTGCAACTAAAAATTTAGAAGGTGTCTAAAATTTATAAAAATATCAAAACAACACAGATTACACCCAAAAGTCTTAAATCATTTTAAGATCACCACGGAAGTCTTAAAATTATGTAAGTATGACATGTAGGTATTAATTGAAAAAAAGTTTATTTACTTTAATTTTAAATAATTATTTTTAACTTATTTATTATTATAAATATATCTAGTCACAATAAATATTATTTGAGGCTTCTGTGGTGATGTCTGTAAATAAATGAGTTTGTAAGTATAAACCACATCATATTGTGGTAAACACCATACATACTCCAAAAACCCATATCATTGTAATTAATATATTTAAATATTGATAATATTTTATTGGTTTTATTATACTGTGATGAGTTTATTTTTAAATATTTAACCTAATATTTCAATCATGCATACGACGCGAACGGAACAACAAAGTGTTTCAACATATTCAGAACATCCTCAAATTTCCGAAACGGCCGCCACTGGTTGTTGGTGGTGATAATCTCTACAGGATATGTGTTACCTTAGGACATGAGTTCAACGTTGTACTGAAATGAGTACATGTAACAGTTTTTAATTGGGCGTTTTGCATGTGTATTATTATTTTTAACTGCATGGTTTTTGTTGAGAAGGAATTATATTGTGTTGGTACTGAATTATATTTAAATTAACATATATAAATGCGGTTTTCTCTGCATGGGGTTCCTTTTTAGTATTATTTTTACTCATACATATAATTAAGATATTGTATTTTTGTTTTAATTTTCAAATTGGTTTATAATATAAACATGTTTATATAATATATTCTTAGAATAATTGATAAGAAAAGATGTATAAAAAATAAAAGAAATTATTTAATTTATATTAAACAATAATTAATTAATAAATCTAATTTTCAGTAGTTGTTTAGTCTAGGATAGTGAATATGCCTCAAAGGTATGTCACCTTTGGTTCCGGACTCTATATGACTGGAAAATGTGTGCTAGTCGAAGCAATGTTATTTTATATGTATGTTAGAAAGTCGATTAGTTTATGTTACTAAAGTCTAAAGAGACGTAACTTCGAAGCGAGCGTCACATCTTCGGGAATTGGTGGTTTGTAATTAAAAATATACTAAAATGCAAAGCGACACTCATCAGGTTGGTTTCTGGATATAATACATAACGTCTTAGCTATCGCAGACTAGACATCTTTGAAATTCGAGTAACCAGAACTTTCAAATTCAATTTATTCTATAATTTTTGTAGGAATTTGGATACATTGAAATAAAACATTTTATTTAAATTTATATAAGATCTAAAGGGGAGTAAGGGAAGAGGAAAGGTAGAGAAGACAAAAACATGTTTGACCGATTAAACGAATTCGTTGCATCGTGATACATTCAACAAAACCCAGTACTTCCGTACCACAGTAAGCATATGCTTACGTATTTAACCCTTTCGAAACATATTTCACTTAATTTATATTCAGAATCACGGTCGCATATGCAACTGGACAGTGGTCAAACTAGTTCTTACCCCTTTTGTAGTACCCCTAAAAGGTTTCATATTCAAATTAAAATATAACGGAATGCAACAGCGATAATTCTAAACTGCGTACAAAGAAAAGGGTGCCCCAAGGAAGGGTCAACTAGGAAAAGATTTGTATTTATATTTCGCGGCGGTTTTAATTGCTATGATATTTTATACTTTTTTGTAATTTAATATTTAAAATTTCTTCGTATTTTATTTTATAGTACATGTATGTAAATATTTATTTTTATAAAAGGTACATATATTTGGGTCATACAAAATTATGGTCAAATTTTGTGAATTTGAATATAAAATTTTAGTGTGGGAATTAAAAACCGATCGTAAACGTTAAGTAACGTTTTACTTCCTGAAGAAAGCCGGAAATTTAATATCGTTTACAATTTAAATAAAAATATACAATAAAACTTTCCTAAACTGACTAACTATATAATTATGGAAAGTTACCCCCCCCCCTCGCAATGTATATTTTTATGTGCAATCGTTTGATGGCTGGTCTTATTTTTATTAACTTAAAAAGACAAAACAGCAACACGGTTTTTTGCTACAATTCGTATTTAAAAATGTATAAGGTTTGTTGCTATTTTGTTAAAAACGAAGAGTTGCTGTTTTGTCTTTTTAGTCTAAACACGACAAAATAAATATTCCTTTTAATTAAAATTATATATATTTTTAAATAATTAAGTCTTTTTTTCTAAATATTTTATTACAACTTAATTTTTATGTTAAAAAAATTTATATAAAATAATATATGCATTCTTAAAAAATGATACTCCCATTCATATAGCGATACTATCAATCATTATATCGACATATTATTGATTGATTGATTATAGAATACTTTTTTTCTGTAAAGAAAGTGAAAAGGCCAGACAAGATAAAAAATCATTGTGGCATCAGCACGTAATTGAAAATTACCGCTGCGAACAAGGGAGGTAACTGGAACAAGCGAGCAACGATGGACAGTTGGTAGATGCGACCACAAACAACCTGGTGACGTGATGCAGATACTGTGTAAACTTTATAAAAACACTACAATAGATCTTCAACTCAGGAGCGTGTCCAGAAGGCCGAAGTCTATTCTGTCTCTCTTCTTTTATATTATAATTATATGGATATACTTATTTTGAGTTTTTTCTTATGTCCCCTTACTTCCCTTGCAAAATAAAATTGGCTGTGTATGTTATTACATCGATGTACAATATTTTATTTATACAATTTTTTACATATGTTTGAATATGGGTGTAAATTTCATAATAAGTTTTTAAGAAATTTGAATATTTTCAATCAAAGGGTCAAATATTTTTTAGGTTTTTTATTTCAAATCTATAAAAAAATATAAAAATGAAAGTTTATTTTATTTTATTTTTAATATTTTTTTATTTTAACCTTTCGTCTCTGCTATTAATAATGAAATCAAAGTGGTCCTTAGTCAAAAAAAGATTGGGAACCACTGATTTATACGGTTAATTAGTTTCATGAAAATAACGTGTAAAAAACTGCCTAATTGGCGTGATAAAAATAGATGTCTATTCCATATTTTCAAATATTTTACTCTTGGTGAAATATAATTTTTCTAAATAAAAATTAACAGGTTTCTGACAACAAAGAAAACAGTTTTTGATTAACTATCATAATTATATAACTTCTTAAAATATTGTTAATGCCAATCAAATTTTTTATCACATAAATTCACTCTTACATGTTATTATGTTTACTAAAAATTGACACAGGTTACGAAATAAATACACGACACGAAGAGTAGATGAATATTCGAATTCTGTTACACATATGCATGGCCACATCTGGATTCGGGGAATACCCGAATAAGTTCGGGGAATAGATTAGTGAACATATAAAACTTTTTCAGCCGCGTAAAACTAAATCCGCGTTAATAGAGGAATTTCTATATTTATTCCGTAACCTATTTGTGCCAATTTATTTATAGTAAACATATGTAAAAGTGATGAATTTCTGTGATTAAAATTTTTATTGATGATGGATAAGCATTAATAATAAAATGTTATACTATATTTAAAATTTTCTACTATTGTATTGGTGCCCATTGTATTCCTGTGTGACCAGTATTTAATTGGCGAATAAACTGGTAGGTATAAATTAGTTAGATTGTTAGTTAATTTTAAAAGTGTTTATAATATGTTATATATATACAAGTTAAAATAAAGCAAAACAAATGGTAGGTTCAAAAGATTTACTCACAAAACTATGTATATCACCTACATCTAAATGCATTTCTTCGTATTTTTATGTATATTAAACATGATATGTGCAATAGAATTTGCATCACTTTCTAAACATTTCGTGACGGTGTATTGAGACAAAGAGATTTGCGTAGGGTCCCGTGCCGGGATAACAATAGAATAACCCTGTTCAGTTTTAGCATTTTTTTTAAGAACTGGTTTGACCAGCGGCCAAATCTGGAGGGTTCTCGCGACTTAGGTCACAGGTCAGTCCGGTGTCCATCTGCCATCTGGACGCTGGCCCATCTGTCCAAGCTAAAGCAAACAGTGGTATTTAAAATGTTTTATTGCTTACATAATAAATTTTAATTTATACTGACTACTGACAATTTATGTTTTGATGATTTTCTATTCAATAAAATATCACAATTGAAACATTGTTGTTTCGATTTCTTTAAACAATTATAATTTTACTTTTCAATTTAATTAATTATCATAAATTATTCTATCGAAACGAGACGAGATTGCCTTTAATTCGGGCGAAACGACCGAGATGAAATTGATTTAAATGCAAACGAGACGAGACCGATTCGATATAAACTTTCTCAATACGTCATATCATGAATTTCGATTTAAAAAAATTAATAATGATTAGTAAAAATTTACTTTTTGATTTTAAAATGAATAATAATGTTTTATTATTATGTATATTTTCGATCTCATCTCAGTCTCGATGACGTGTAAGAGACAAGGCGAGGCTCGACTGATTCTCGTCTCTCCTTGTTTTGTGTGCAATCCTATTCTACACAAATTGTCTTAGTATGAGAATTGATCTACAATTATGAGTTTTGACAATACAATTAAATAATATTATAAGATATATTGTATACCAATATTGGTAATATGCTATAACGTATTGTCAATTACTTATAAAACACCCCAGCTAATAATAATATTAAATAATAAATTCATAATTTATGATTAAAGAAATGTGATGATTATGCTTAATTTCCTTGCTCTAAAACAACTGCTGTGTAGACATTATACACCACATATCTTTACACACGATTTTGTTCATATTTTATCAAAAATATATAAAAATCTAGAGGCTCGTTGAAACGCGCGCGTATCGGCATCATTTACGTAGCTGAGAAAGAAGGTTTGATAGTGACGTCACAGGGCTGGATACCAGCCGGCGGCGTTTTCTCTGTTCTTCACTACGTCATTAGCTCCGTAATAAAGTCCCTGCAGTGCCATATAAGAAACTAGAGTATTTATAAAACTGCCACCACCCTCACACCCAACCGCCTAGCCGCCTATGGTGATAACAAACTCTCTGCATGGGATCCTTTTTCGCTTTCAATTAATTATTGGGTGCGAATAGCAGGGATGTTGGTAAGCCTAGTTACTCAAGATTTTAGTTTTTTTTAAATGATAGTTTATAATTTCATAATATCATATAAATTAAATTATTGTAATAGATTACTTGAGATAAACTATATAGTAAAATCAAAAAATGTATATATAATTTTACCACTTTCTTAGAAAATTGTGAATTGTTCCTACTACTATAAAGTTTTTATGTTTTATTCTATCTGAGATTTTTTTATTTAAAAATAATTTTAAATTGGTAGAGATTGGATCAATGTTTTGATCTTATATAATCCCTAACTTTTCCCCCAGATATTAATGGTAGCAAAGATTGTTTTAAGCAATAGCATTTAATTTACTACTTTATTCTAATTCACATGTGCATATACTATATATACTTTATATGTTTAACGTAAATTCATACCTCATTTGTGATTGGTGTACCTACCTATAATATATAATGTGGTATTAAATATTGTTATTTTCAAACAAATAGGTAGTCATTGGAAGTTTTTATCTGAATTAATTTTGTTCTTCAAATATAGTTATTTTTAATTGTAAGTGGTTAAATTATAAAAATTCTTAATAATATTATTCATGCAAGATTCTAAGAAATATAATTTTTTTCACATTGTTGAATGAGTAGAGATCTTTTCCTTTCGATAGGGGTTGCGTGGTATTTGATATTGATGAAAACATTCATAACAAAATCTTTACATACCTAATTAATGCGAACATCGTTCCACAAAGTCGTTTTTAAATTAACAAAGAAAACTTAATTAAAGTAAATTTTGATTAAATTATCATACTTTTCTATTGGTTAACAAAAACGACTCCACACTTTCGCGAACAGATTGCAGAAGTGCACATTAAGGCTTCGTTAGAATCCACTCATAGGCCAGGATCCCACGGTTCGCTCTTAATGAGTAAAAACTTTGTATACGACAACGTTAAGACAAAATGATGGTCTCCGACTCATTTTATATGCACGAGCGAGAGGAACGGCGCGCAATTAGTGCACGTGTAAGAGAGATATGGATAGTTTTTGCTTTTAATGACATTTTCATATTAATGAAGCATGACGCGGGAGACGCGATGGAAATAAAACTACAGAACTGTGGAACAGAGAGGTCCGACGAGATTTTTATTTTGCATGTATGCTCTTTCTCAGACACAATCAATAATTTTAGATTTCTTTTAGAAACTTTTATAAACAGTTTAAGTAAATTTAATTATATTTCAAATACTTTAAAATTAAACTCACTTTTATGTAAGTTCATTATTTTAATTGTTTTTTATATCTAAATTTGCTGTATTTTTGTTGGATACAACCAAATTTAGTTGATGGTGGATTGATTATTTAACTAAAAATTTTAATCCTCAAAACTTTCTGATGATAATATGAATTTAAAAAAAATTAAGAATATTCTTCAAACTATAAAACAAATAAACATTTGTCTTATATTCAGATTAAACAATCTGAATATAAGAAAGATGAAAGTAAAAACTGTTAAAATGTCATAATTCGTGGAGAACGAAGCCCGCTCCGCGTAACGGCCGAAGATAAGGCGACCTTATACAAACAGTCGTTATAACATTACAATAGCGTTATCTAAAGAAAATTAAGGAACATTGGGTCATAAAACTTTGCGCTTACCACCACCCGCCCATCCACAATCCCGCAGCGTGTGTGTGCCGCGCGTTGGTTAGTGTTAAAACTCAACAATAGAAGGATCCGCCATCTTTCAGCCTTTTGTTTCGTGAAAATTGCCGTTGTCTAGTTCTAGATATTTTCTAGTCGTGGCAGCAACAACATCCGCTATAAAGTTGGTAGTACTGTTTATGAGAACGGTGCAATTTAATTATTGTCTTCTATTGTTACATGTTAAGTATTCACCTTATATACAAACATGCATACACACTCACACACGTACACATATATACACACACACACAAATATGCGTATATGTATGGTTTAATTTATTTTAAAAAATATGGCAATGTAAGACTAACCCATCAAGATAGCCTTAACCCAGATCAAATAAAAATAAAATAAAAAGTACCGGAGCGCTACCAATTCTTTTTCAATTTTCACTCTAAAATGGTGTTGAGTAAGTTACAAATGTGAGAAAAAAGTTTAGTACAATAACAATAAATAATAATAAATATATAAAAACATTATACACATTACGATTATAAGGTGATAAGCTCTATATAGCGCACTTTGCTTCAAATAAAAATTTCATTTTTTTTTTATTGAATAGAAATTAAATTGTAAAACAAGTAAAATGTTCTAACCCATCGCGAATATGCTAACATTTTATTGCCTGTGTCTATTTTTTTAAACAGTAATAGTAGTAACTGTCGATAGAATTTCTAATATTTATTACAGCAATAGTCTCTAAAGATTATATGTTTTTATACATGTACCTACATACATATAAATGATATTTTTTATAGATTGCAAAAATTCACATAATTCTCAAACACCATTAGTTGATCTTTTCTTTATCATGACGACGAAGAAAAGTACATAGCTCATCGCATCATCGGTGTATAAGTTGGCAGTTTTGCCGCTAGATGTAGACACCGGCGGAAGAGAGAAATAAAACAGTGGAATAGTTATTATCTCGGGGCCAGCTACGATTTATCAACGTCAGACCGCCAGATAACGAAACAATGCCTTACAAAATAGAGTCGCTACAAAAGATCCTAGCTGCTGCTGTATATTTACCCCACGTTACACCTCCTCATCGTCCTCAAACCTCCGGCCTCCCGAGTATCTCGTCTCCTCACGCCCCGAGCAGGACCGGAGCAAACGGGCGAACTGCCCGATAGGTTCGTCGATATAGATTTCAGATGAAAACTTTAAGTTTATATAGTTAGATTTGGATTTGAGGAAATATAGAAGATTTAATCTTTTGTAAGTTTAATGAGAGTCTAATTATTACTGTATTAATGTAAAAAAAATTGAATTCTCTCTATACCTATGGCTTTTAGTTTATTTTTATTTCAAGAGTATAACATAATAAAAGAAATTGTGATTTTTACATATATTATTACAAAATCATTATAATATAATATAATATTAATAATATAATAAATATAAAAGTGCGAGTCCTGTCTTGCATAATAGTGTTCAGTACCGTTTAGTTTTTCAATTTTTCTAATTAAGTGAATTTCACATGTGTGAACACTATAATGCGATCACACAAAATAATACAAATCACACAAAGTTTACGAGAATTGTAATTTTATTATTTTATCCAAATGGTTACAATCGTTAAGAACAAAATGTAGAAGAGTGTTGCAATAGTTAAAAATATTATCGTAAAAGAAGCAGCACTTTTGAATTTTGTTTTTTTAAATACGCAAATCCAAGTGCTGATAATTTTCCTTAGATCTTGGCATCATATTCCTTTTTTGTATATTTTTCTCATTATTACTTCCAAATGTGGGAAATTTTTTTTTCGATTTTTTTAAATGTAAAATAAATATTTTATTGACAATAATATGTTTATTAATAATAAACCGTTTACCTACATCATTTGATAGAGTCGATTTAAGATAAAATTAAAAAAAATGGTAACCTATTTGCTCCCCTTAAAAAGCGCCAAAAATATTTTTAAAAATTTGTTTTTGTTTTTAGTACAATCAAGTAATAGTGTCTTATTTTTTCATAAAATAAAAATAACAAATATTGAGAGTGTACGTTTTTTAAATACCGTGATATTTTTTATGAGAAAATAAGTTTTTATTTTACTTATAACTTATAAACGGGACAGTGAAATTTTTTGATAATTTTTATATTAACTCAAAACATATTAATTTAGTTTCCCTCAAAATTTCGTAAATTTCTTGATTTTTCTTGACATATTTTTTTTCGTTGAAAATCCGTTTAAAATATCGTAATAATATACTCGCAATGTTAAATTTTTGATTTTATTTTGATGATATCTTTCGCTCACATTTTAAGATTTTGAATGGAAATTTTAATAATCATTTTCCTAGTTTTTTTTTATACAAAATTTTAGCTTATTCATGAATCTTTTAGTTTTTCCAAGAAATACCTTTAAAAAATCTAATTATCGGTTTTTACGACTATCAGCTTTGACGACTTTATATGACCGGTCTCCTCGATGTCGTTATAACCGGTTTCTACTGTATTAAATTTTTTCCGATTTTGGTACGAAACATGAGATATTATTCTAAATCAGATGGTTTCAGAATTACTTAAATCAAATATTTTAAATATCTATCATTTAGAAATAAAATATTGGACTACATGTTGATATAAAAAATAAACAGTTTTAATTTATGTTAACTCTAAATAAAGATTTTATTTCAGTATCATAATTTATCTGAGCGTTATATTAATAGTTATCATCGAAAATGTAAAAATCAAAATAATAAAAAAGACAACTCTAAAAAAATTATGTGAACTAGAAATAATTGCGATTGCTATTTATTTAAAATAAAGTTTTTTTAATTTTTATTTATGTAATTTAAACACTCCACCCCTGTTGACAACATCCACTGTTCAGTGGTTCCCTTATTCACGTGGTTTACCCATACTTTAATGTTTATTATTTATTGTCGATGCGGATTCTTGAATCGATATTGAAATTCATCGCTTTGTGATATATTGTTACACTCGTTACAAAATTAGTAGTATCTCGGAATTCAGCATTAATAGTAGATTATTACAGTTCTTACATAAGCAGTATCGTCTTCATTTGTGTTTATTTAAATATTTGTGCAACCATTCAATCTATTGTTACAATCATGTCATTGTGAATTTGATCAGTTATTGTTATTGAGTATTTTGTAACAAGGTATTTTTGTTCTTTTCTACTAATACGATTTGTATTTATCTATTGAAGGGTTATTATTGTATAAGTAATTTAAAATTATCTACACAATTTGACTCAAATATATAAAGAAATTTCATATATAAGAGTTGGTGGATATATAATATTCCTGAAATTATACTAAACAGAAACTTAATTAGATGCTATATTTATATTCTACATAGATATATAAGATATTCGTGTTTTCATTAAATTAGTTAAAAAAGGGCAACAAATAAATAAATCAAAGAAATTGATCTTTGTATCGACAAATATGAGGGTTGCACGCTGAGACGAGACTAACTTAATATCGGTCGAGACGATATACTATTTGAATTTAAATAAAACAAGACCGATACGAAATGGAATTGAGATGATACCACTTGAATTTTAACAAAATCGGACCGAAACGAAACAATCTAAAATTTCGACGAGACGTGACCGAGACATGATCAACTTTCTACGAGATTTTCGCCGAGCTTAGAGTATCTTTTTTTTAAATTTTCATTATTTGGTAAAAAATGACAATTTGGTATTGATTTTTAAATTAATAAAAATTAAAGTAAAATATTTTCATTGAATCGTCATTATTTTTGAAATTTATTTTTTATTACATAAGAATAAATGGAAAAAAATCACAGGGATGAATTTAACACAATCTTGGGTTCGGTCACAAGTTTGTTACGAAGCGAAACCGAGAAAAAGATCAAGAACAATTTGTCAGTTACAAAATTCAAGTTCGAGACGAAACGAGATATACCTAGACTCGTCTCCCGCCAAGCCTTAACAAATATAGGTATATTTAAAATTATACTGTTATATGATTATTATTTAATATGCGAAACATGAGGAATTGACTCTTTATTTATTTTTTATCTAATTTTAGTTCGTTAAAAATGGCCTCTGTTAGTGTAATTTACATGATCAATAATGTAAGGGTACGTTTGTATCGGACGGGACAAATGACTTTTATAAAGATACATGCCTCCGTTAATCTGAGCACTTTATATATCTCGCACTTTCTCACAGCAACCGTTCTACTTCTTCTCTTCTTCATGCCGTTCTTCTTCTTCTTCAGTTCTCAAGACGACGGTGATAAATCTAACACTGGGTGGAAATAACAGAGAAATATTGTTCTGAGATTGAGTTTTTAGTACAGCTTAAACGTCCATTTGTCTTCCACCAGCTTCAGCTCCTCGTGAGTTGTATAGCTCGCAAACACGCCCATCCAAACACCCACCCACCCACCTGCTTTCAACCCACCCTCACTCCATAACCTCTCCTTGCAGATGTATTGCTATAAAATATTTATAATGTTATTTGTTTTGTTGTGATTAATATTTTCGTAAGCGTAATCGATAAGTTTTGTTCAAAGTTTTGGATTCTGAGTAATGATTTTGTTTTATAGTTTGAAGGTTTAGTGGGTGTTTTTGTGTAAGCTTGTTTTTTTATATTAAACGGGTATACATGTTTTTATGCTGAAATATAACATTTTTACAAAAAAATGATCATTTCAGTATGTCATAGTCATAACATATCTTTTCAAATTTAGAGTTTCAAAATTAGATAGTGCTATGACTAAATAAGCTATGAATAGGTTTTGTTATTACCTATTAAGTATTATTATTATTATTATTATTATTATTCTAATTTGAATTTTAAATTTACCTACATAAATATTTAGGCTGCACACGAGACCAAAGTCAGGAAAGTTTTTACAATCGACAGTCTGTTTTCATCTAGTCTCATGAAAATTAAAACCATCTCATCTCGGTCTCGAAAAAAAGAAACAAAAGATGATCTCACCTCGTCGTAAATAATAATATTGTATTCACATTTTTTTTCTAATTATTAGTGGTTTTTTGAAACCGAGAGTTATATTTAAGTAAATCAATATCGTCTCGATCTCGTCTCATTTAAATCCCAAATAATTTCATATCAATCAGGCCTCGTCCAAATTTAAAGCACTCTCATCTCAGCGTGCAGTCTTATATGGTATTAAATGTCTTAAGTATATTTTTTAATAACGCTTATTCATTTTCACTGCAAAATGTGCACACAAAGAAAAAGCCGACATTTAATAACACAACTATCCTGAAATAGTTTATATTGAAATTAATTTTCTTAATAAATAAACTGTCTCCGTATCTAAGATATTGAAAAAGCAAACAGAGAGTGGGTAGAAAGGGCCATCCTTTATATGCATATACAATATATACATATATTAACACGCATATATGCGTGAATGTATACAATATACACACAAAATACGAAACTCTATTTTCTCGAAAAAACAAGTTCCGGTAACTTTAATTGGACGCAATTAAAAACGGAAACCATAGGTAATACAATATCTAAGTTGACAGGAAGTGACATAGAGGGTGGGCTCTCACCCTAAGTAGATATCTAGATGCTGTACATACATATACACACACACACGCACGCACATACTCGCAGACGGCAAACATACACGCGTGTAAAATTTGTAGTATGTGTATATTCTTATTAACATTGTACGTGCTTTATTGCCAACTATGAGTTATGTTTTCTCAATGAAAATATGAATGGAATTGGTTACTATATTATGTATAGCTTACTGAAGAAAGGTGATATGTCACGTCTTTTTAGTAATCATATTACATATATTGTATGTATCTAGGATATTAGTTACAAAAAAATAAGTGATATCAAAACTAAAAAGTGAAATTATTAAGCTCGTTCTGTTTTATGAATATTTTTATAAATATTTATAACTGAAAATTACATTCAAGAAATTAAAATTTTTCAAAGAGAAAAAATCTTGTTCTGTTTCAAAATTTTCACTTAATCTTTCCGTTTCAGGTCAAGTTAAACATTTTTTTCCGAGTCTGTTTGTGTGTTTGTTTCCTGAATCTTTGTTACACGCATAACTCATGAACAACTAACTAAACCGATATTAATGAAATGTGGTTTAATGTTTGGATTTAGCTAGTTAATTATCTCATATATAAATAATCAAAATCGTATGGCGGTGGCGAGATAACATCCTATTAAAGTTATTTTTTTTTAATATTTCAAGAATGTTGAATTTTACGTGAAAATTGTATAGTATTCAATTTTTATAAAAAGGTAATCACAACTTTTGTAGGTAACATATCCCGTTTGTACAAAAAAAAGGTAAATTAATGGTTCATCTGAATACTTTATATGTTCTTACTAAAATTATCCGGTAATAATTAACTAACTTTGGTGAAGTTAGCATGGTAAATAAATATGCAATCACTTGGCATATTTTTATAATTTTTATATCTTAATGTGAATAAAGAGTAAAAATCAAGTAATTAAAATTTTTGTTAAAAAACATAATATTTAAAGAGTTTTTTAAGAACATAAAATTTTTCATATAGGTATACACACATGCCTAATGTGTGCAAATACGTGTGAGTGTGTGGATGTGTGTGTGAATGATAGTTTGAATGCGAGTGTGGGTAACAATCTCCTTCCGGATAGAATTTTTGTACCTTTACTGTTTCCATATCGGGTTTCCACCATTACATTTTCAGGGAACGCCTTGAATACAAACGACATTTTAAGTCTAAGAAAAAGGCGTCCAAGGGGAAAAATGACGAAAGGGGAAGGAAAATATAAAACAAAAGCGTACGAATGGTGGGGATAAAACTAACCAATGAAAACTGCAGAAGAACTCCGCCACGGCCACCTACTTTGAGTTATCGATCCAAGAGTTTTTCCTGGCTTTTCCGCGCTAAGGAAAACTCTAGGACGCTTTTTTATACAACAGAGAGACTGATATCAAGCAACGTCTGTTTGTTATCAAGCTGTCCTTGTCTAACGCACTTTAGCCTTTCTCCATGAAATTACGTTCTCGTGTCTTATTCTTTTTTCAAATTTATTTTAATAAGATTTATATAAGGAATTTTTCACTGAAAAAAAACATATTTTTCGTTTTCATATTAAATTACCTTATCAAATTAAAAAATAAGACCTTTATTATTGTATTATTAAATATATTTTTATTTGTTTGTTTTACTTCCATGTTCGAAGAAATGGAAGTATTGTAATACCGTCAAAAATTCGTGTCCGAGATAAGAGCAGATTCTGATTGTACTAACATCAAAACGTAAAGAAAAGTTAATTTCCGCATGGCGGCTGTGCGTGTCTGTGTGTGTGTCTGTGTTTCTGGATGTAGAATTTTCTTCCGTGTACGATAACTACTGTAGATATGCACTGATTTGAATTATTTTTGGGAAAAATGTTTGTCTCAGTGAGTACTCCAGACCTATTGATGTTGGTGCTAATCGGATTAAGGGTTTCCGAAATATTCGAAATTTTGTACCAATTATCGTCTGAAAAGTGACTAATATCTCACCAATTTTGATAAGACTTGGTACACTTGTAGTTCAATCCAATCTAAGGGGCACTTATTTCATAAGCGTGCCGAAATAGCTACTGAAGAGGTGAAAAACACCCTCAAAATTTTAATTTTAAATATTAATAAATTTATGTTGCCATGGAAACAAGCGCAGTTAAATTCAAATGTCAGATCATTTATTATTCTACAAAAATGTGTAGGTACATCTGACATTAGAATATTAGAAAACCAATATTTATAATACAAAGGTAAGTTTTATATTGAAAATTATTGTAAAAGATATTATATTATAGAACATGGAAGTTATGTATGGTTCTCCATACCGATATTTATTCTTTAAATGAAATTTTAATTATAATATCGAAATAATAACAAGCACTATTGTAATTATCAAACAAATACATATATTTCAAAATAATATTTATATTCACTGGTCCTTTATATTTGTTATGAAATACTGAAATTGCTATTTGTTTCAATCAATATAATAAAAGTACAATTTTCAAATTAAAGATGGTAAAGTAATAAATTTTACCACAAACATACCATTTTATTATGAATCAAATAATAGCAAATCATTTATTCATCCACAGCAGAACTAACTAATCTGTGGGACCAAACATGCGGGCGAATAGATCATTGTTTTAAACTTGCCCCCATAGTTTATAATTGGCTGTATGTGTTCATATATAAAAGAAATCTGACATAATAGTGATGACTACCCATGTCAATATTAATTAATTATAATAAATAACCGTTTTATAAATTTATAAATTGTGTATATTCTACATCAATTAGTTTAAATATTTTTTTTTATCAGATAAATTATGAACTTTTTTTAAATACACATTACACATCTTAAAAAAATAACTAAATATTGTATTGAACAATAAAAGTCTTTTCTTGGTTTTTGTAAATTAAATCTCGTTTCGGTTTCGAATTTTAAAAATAATAGCCTCGTGAAAATTGAAACCATCTCGTCCCGATATCGTCACCAAGTTTCAGTATTTTGTGAGTTTTACTTTCTTATACCCATTCTATATGAAATATATAGGTACATATAGTATAAGCAAGTATTGTAAAACCGATTATTAATTTAAATTGATACATTTTACTTTGATAAATTAAGTTGATTTTGAATGAAGTAGAGGTACTATATACTATATACAGGCTGGCCCAAGTAAAACGAAACGGGCGCGCTTTTCGTCATTTAAAATAAGATTTTGAAAAAAAGCTCGAACACGTCGATTTTGTTTTCAAGGAGGATATCTTTTGCTATAAAATTTTTGCAAGAATCTTTTCAACCCTCAGCGCTATAAGCACAACCCTTAAAATTTTAAATAGCATGATATACCTCATTTGAAAGGCTGTTTCATTCTAAATACTGTGCTTTTTGTTTTTTTTTCAAATCCGTTTAGTTTTAGTCAAGTTAGTTACATTTTAAATTCCATAAATGCAATGATTTTCTGATCAAAAAACAAATATTTACAACTAAAATTCAAAACAAAGTTTTATTATCTTATGAAATAATTCAAAACCATCCAATTTGGACATTTATTGAATTAATTAAAGTTTTGGAATTAAATAATTTAAAAAAATTACCAACATCCAAAACTTTAATTTATTCAATAAATGTCCAAATTGGATGGTTTTGAATTATTTCATAAGATAATAAGCCTATACTTTGTTTTGAATTTTAGTTGTAAATGTTTGTTTTTTTATCAGAAAATCATTGATTTTATGGAATTTAAAATGTAAATAACTTGACTAAAAACTAAACGGATTTGAAAAAACCAAAAGCACCGTATTTAGAATGAAAAATCTTTCAAATGAGGTATCGCTTGTCCTATCATGCTATTTAAAATTTTAAGGGTTGTGCTCATAGCGCTGAGGGTTGAAAAGATTCTTGCAAAATTTTATAGCAAAAGATGTCCCCCTTGGAAGCAAAATCGACGTGTTCGAGCTTTTTTTCAAAATCTTATTTTAAATGACCAAAAGCGCGCCCGTTTCGTTTTACTTTATTTATATATTTTTTAATATACAAATAAAATTTTAATAGATGAATTCGTTTATCTAATAACTAGCGACATCCCGCGGTTTCGCTCGCGTAAATTACGAAACTAATTAGAACCCTCTATACGTAATAGGGGATGACATATTACATTTTTTTATATTGATTTTTATTCATTACTTATGAAAAAACGTAAATATCTTAGTTAAAAAATGTAAAAACTAACCCCCGTCTACTCTCGCCATTAGGGGTTGAATATCAAATTCTTTTATTGCAGATTAAATCCATCCTAGTCCCCGTCGAGCTTTCATTTTTAATTGAATATTAATTTGTCCGAATTTACTTTAATATCATGAATAGTTATTATTATTATTATTCCCATATAAGGGTTGAATTTTCGTAACTGCGATATTTGTCTTGCACAGTACCTACTTGTGCCATGTTTCATTCGGTGAATACAAAAAAAAATATTTTACAAATTTTTCCACCCCCCTAACACCTTGGGGGTTAAATTTTGGGAAATGCTGAAATAATCGTTTCACTTTTTATATTTTATAGTATGTTTTCATAAAAATTAAAAATTAATTTCAATTAAATGCGAACAAAAAAAATATTTTTTTATATAAACTTTGACACCCTGTTTTAACCCCGTAGGGGTGGAATTTCGAAAAATCCTTTCTTAGTGGGTGCTTACATCATAAAAGGAAGGCACCTACGAAATTTCACGATTCTAGGTCCAGGGGTTTGGGCTGTACGTTGATATATGAGTGAGTGGTTAAGGACAAACTCTTTTATAGATATAGATTTAGTATGCACTAAATAATAAAATGCATGCGACAAAATCTCTATAAATACTTATGAACTTCCTGATATTAATGAAATTCAGTTTACCTGTTCTTCTTGGGGCTTGAAAAGTTACTTACCCGAATATCTACTATTAGAAAGACCTAATATATTTTCTAGTCACAATAAAAAAACCTGTATAATATATTTATACAAGTGAATACATGCATATATAAATAAATATTAACAGTGAAAACATCACATGGGGTTACCAAACCTGAGCAGGTCAGAGGTAAAACATTCTAGACAAAAAAGATACATCCTGGTTCACATATTTGAGGTTAGTTAGACGGATGACCAACAACCCTTTATTGAAGGGTTATTCACCTTGCTTGACTAACAAGTTTCATGTAAGTAATGAAATAATAAATTGAAATATATAGCTAGGGACTATTTAATGACAACTATGTAAGATATGAGGTTATAATCTTTATATCAAATTTACACATGCTTATATAAGGATCATAATTGATCAATCCAGATTGATGGGAAAAATGAGTCGATTAATCAAAACAAATACATACATATATGTATATATTAATATATTATCTTGATTTGTTAAAATTTGTTTTAACTTTAATAAACTCCGAAACTTAATGTCCGGTATTATAAACGACCTAGCAAATTTGCTAGGTAGCAAGCACTCTCAAATGAGATATCAAACTTATATGACAGTTCTCAGTAAGTTGGTTTTTACCGTTTTTTACGCAAGGTTAGTAAATACACTTTAGTAAATATACTTTACATACCTTTTTTTTACTTCCTATGTATGAAACTATCTATCTAAAACGGTAATAACCAACTTACTTAATAATTTACTTATAATAATAATAATTATTATTATTATTACTGAGAACTGTCATATAAGTTTGATACCCCATTTGAGAGTGCTTGCTACCTTGCAAATTTGCTAGGTCGTTTATAATACCGGACATAAGACTCGAATATTGTGTGTTAATATAATACCAATCATGCAACTGTTATAACTTTAAAGATAATACAAGATCAAAGATAATAGTTGTAAGAAAATTGCAAGAAACGTAAGGGACAATATTTGATAATATATAATATTCTAAAATATATGTACAATAAACTCCATAAGTGATCGTCCAATTTTTATTGAAATTCGTTTATCAGAAACTTCTCCCATTTGATTATTATAATAATTAAATCTTTTCTTCTTGTACCAAACAAATACATATATTTTGAAACTCATTTGCTAGATAAAGAAGTACTCTTCGTTTATAAATATATTTGTGCGATTAAATGATTAGTTAATTTGTTAAAAATTTTATAAATAAATATTTTATATTCGGAATTTTAGTTAAACTTGACTTGATATAAAATTAATTAACCAAATGGACGTAATTCAATTGTATTTTGATTTAAAATGATGCATATAACTATATAAGTTCCGCCTTAAAAAAAAACGATGATGTTTGTCTTATATATTTTCGAATTTGTTGTAAGCGGTTATCACCTTTTGGGTAAAATATGCCTTATGATTTCGATGAAAGTGTATAACAATATTGGTTATAAAATATATTTATTAATGCATCTGTCTGTTATCTTTTCACGGTTAAACTAATGAACCGATCTTGATGAAATTTGAAAAGTAGAATAGACTACTTTCTATCCCGAAAAAAATACAAATACCACGTGGACGAAGTCACAGGTAACAACTAATATAATATAAAAAATACTCGGGCTTCACGCGAGACGATACTAAGTTTTGGTACGACTCGTTTCGTCTTGAATTTATAATTAACAATCGTCTCAGCCTCGAATAGATTCGTCTCATGCACGTGACTTTTATCTGTTTCGTGTGAATTGTATTTTTAACATACATACAATAAATAAATTTTATATACATATTACACCTACATTTATATTATTTTCTGCTATCTACAAGTATTTTGAGAATTTAATTTTTGATGATTATTACGACTATTTAATACATTTAATTTAAATATATGATACATATTAATTACATGGTATATTATAGTCAACAGAGAACTTCGTGTTGAAATACTCGACTCGTCAAAATTTAAGCAGTTCTGTCATACAAAATTTTACTATTACTTACCAAATATTATCTATTTCTATAACATTTACTATAATTTAAACATAAAAGAGCTTGGTACAAAATCTATTTTAAATTTCACTAATAATAAGTATTAAAATCAAAGAACGTACAATTTTCCAAACTGATTACTCTAGGTCCGATAGATTTACCGGCAAAACAAACTCCTCTTGCAGCATCTTCAAGCACGGATTTAAATGTTTGCCACCTAAATTTGCTCCAAAAATATTACCACTTTAGACTCGGGCCTGTTTGGAAATTGGACCCCGGGCTATGCTTTGCATGATTTAACGTTCTACAAAAAATAATGATTTAAAAAAGTCGATTTTTTCTATCTAAAGACCATCGTTTTCATTCTACTAATAATGTTTTTATTGCATTGACAAAAAATTGTATAAATATATAAAAAACGTTTTAAAAAATAACCACTAATTCACTTAACAGGTATTTATACAAATAACAATAATGCTATTAAATGTATAACAATAGTATAAAAAAGTGTAACCCAAAAAACTCCCCCTTTATGTACAGAATATTTAATACACACAAGCAAAAAACAACACTTATTTTGACAAAAAATATTTGGTCAAAATATTTACTGTGTGTTCACAACCAGCAATAATTTTTAATAGTTTATGTTTTATACTAACCCTAAATGTATCATAGTTGATAAAAAATTTAACAAAAAACACCCCTCGTAATTATTAAAATGTGCAAACAAAAAAAGGTTAACCCCACACAAACACTTTTTATTTGTATTTCCCATGTCTATTGTATAGATATCTGCCTAAAATGGTTAGGATCTCGGGAAAGGTTTGTAACCATAATAAGTTTTTAACTTGTATTTGTTACACTTGATGGCGCTGATATCGTTTAGAATTTTTTCTGACCACGTTAATGTCAATAGTTTGAAAACTTTATAATTCAAATTTTTCTCACACAACTGCAATTATCATTTTTTCCTTTATAGCAATTTACTTTATGAAAATAAAAATATATTTACCATAATTTCACAATTTTTATTTCGTTTTCTATAACAGTTTATATATTAAGGTTGTAACGAAAGTACTAATAGAAAAGTTAATACAAGTACGAAAAAACGTTTTGAAAAACGAATACGAATATAATTGCATTTTTTAGATGCATGATTAAATGGCCATATATGATAAATAATTACAGTTGTAATAAATTGTCCAATATGATAAGGCATTATTTATATTTAAATATATTGTATATTACATCTTATATTCTTCATATAGGTACAACTACAAAACAAAATGATTATGAGTGTAAGAACTGAACATATTATTTGAAATTATGTAACCATGATATAAAATAAAATGTCATTCTCAGATTGAAGCAAACTGACATTACATCTTATTTTAATAAAAAAATAAAATAAAAACATTAGTTAAAAATTATTTTTTAGCGAAAGTTCAAAATGATGCGAAAGCGAATATTCAGTACAACTATAATTAGTTGCAACCGATCGAAATTAAGTCACAATCGACTAGTAGATCGCGATCGACCTGTTGTCCACATATATTATGATATAGAAAAAGGTAAATGAGGAGGGAGAAAAACATGACCAGATAAAATAACTATTTTGAAACATATCTTTTGATATCGGTTCGAATTATTTAATAATTTACACACATGAACAGAAACAAATTATTTTCTGATGTATATTCAACACATGATATTACACATATGACAGCTATGAGTATTATGTTATTAAAGTAATCACCTTATTGATTTTATATATATCGAAATATTTTACACACTCGCGCGTCGGTTTGTGTTACAGCGAATGCTGAACGGACGACCCCAAGGCACGTGTATGCCTGGTGTGTGATTGTATGTATGTGTATGATGAGTGTGTGTGTTTCTGTGTGGCAGAGGAAATGAACTAACCTGCACTGACCCCTGAAGACACCTCTTCTCATTGTCCATCTGTCTTGAAACATTTTTTTTACTAAACGTTTACGGTATTATCCGCCCGTTGTCTTTTTTTATAATTTTATTTTTTCGATATCCTCTTGCATATGTTCTGTAGAAAATTAATTTTAAAAAGCACTTTGCTATATATATTAATATTAAATGTAAACTTTTTTTTCGAGTCCAAAAATTGTTTTAACTTATTTTTATTACAAAAAATTTATTAAAAACATTTCTTTAAATACTAATTAAGAATTATTCATTCATCAGGAGTATCCATAAATAACGTTACACGTTAAAGGGGAGAGGAGTCTACAAAGTGTCACAATTTTCTTGACGTTACATCTAAAAAAATCAAAACAATGAATTTTATATGAATTCTTAAATTAAAAAATTCATGGTAATATTCACCATGTAGCATTCTACAATATAACAGAATGCTCCATAATAATTTTACCATGAAACGCAAGTAAAAATTTCATATCATTTTTATTAATCAATGAAAAAATTTCATATAATTTATATTAATGAATGAAAACAATTCATATAAATATCCCTTACTTATCAGTTTTATATATCAATATGAAATGCATAAATGCACATTAATACATTTTCCTATTTTTTTCTATTTACAAACAATTAAAATATTAGCAAATTTATAATAAAAAATGCTCATTTCATTTTCTGTTATCTTTAATAATATCTTAAACTGTATGTGAAAAGAAATACTCGCATTTTTTTATTACAGGAAACGAAAACCCACTTTTTTTTAATTCCGCTATATTTTAAATTGAAATATAAACCAGTTCTATAACAAATTATGACACAAGAAAGAAATGGATTTAAATCAACATGTAATATCACAAGGATTTGGTACTTTTATTTTCTTTTGCAGCCACACATAACAACCAAGAATAAATTAATCTGTATATATATTCACTTATCATCGACGTAAAATACGTACCTCCACCAGACCAAACCGTCAGTTTGCATTCGATGTAATAAAGGTTCACGCATGTTACATAAGTACAATGGCCAAGAGATGTGCAAAAAGTCCAGGTAAGAGGAGCTTTAATATAGAGGGGTTAATGGGGGTTTCGTAAAGATGATTTTTATAATAAAACAATGAGAACCGGGTACGATTCAAGTAAGGGACAGTTTTTATTTGATTGAATGAATAACTTAACGGATTTTCACATGCCGTATTTGAAATTTAGTTGCAAATAAGTCGTGGATTGGTAAACATTGGTTAATTTTAAGTTTTGTTTTTCGTGTTTTATTTTGTTTTTGTTTTAATTATTATTAGATTTTATAATTTGTTAGAAAATTGTTTTATTTGTTTACAAAATGTAAAAAAAATCCAGTCCATGTTCTTCGTATACAAATGCAAAATTAAGAAGTTTAGTGTCGCTATTTTATTTGTTACAAAAATTATCGTGCAACTCATGTTTCGGTCACAAAATTATCCAAAATGGGCTAGTTTAATCTTAGTTTAAGTGGAACCTACATAAATGAGAACAACTTATGTTTGTTGGGCACAGATCATATGATAGTTTATGGTTATTGATTAAATGAAAATTAGCAAAAAAAAAAGGTAAGTGAAATATTTTGTTTTTGAATATCTTAAGTTAACATCCAAAGACTACTTAAAAGTTCACACTTTACAGTAATTTTGTAGACAAACTATCTTATTGTTTAATAATAAGACATATTTATAAAAACTTGCCACCAAAAATGTAATAAGAACATAAAATTTACGAATTGGTTATAAATAATACTTTTTCATAGCGAATAACTAGTTTTTAATTATACATAATACATATATCTACTCATTATCTAGAGATTTAAATGTAAAAATATATAATGTACCACAGTTTAAGTAAGCTGATTATATGTAGTAAAATGACTATTTTAATATATGAAAATCATCTATATATACATTCGTACATATAAATCTTTTCAAATTTGAAATATTGTTAGTTTAAATTGATAGTTTATAAAAAATATATTTGTTCAAATAATTTTAATCTATTACTATCGAGTTATATTTAAGTAGAAACATTATAAGATAAACATAGAAAAACGTCTACTTTAATATTAAGGTTATTTTATATAAAACGGAATCCTATAAAATGACGCTAAACATTATAAGTTTATATTATCTGTTTTGACTCTATACATATGCGTTTTTTGTTTCGCAAATATCCACTAAAAACATACACAAATAAAAAACTATTGAAGCTCGGCCAACTAGACCAGAAGTGCAATTCCAAAAATAACGCATTTTTCCGAATTAAACACTTGTAAAAAAACCTTGACTCACTTATGCCAAGGAAAAAGACAGAAAACATCTGAACGATATGCAGTTTTTGCGTAGTTTTCCCGCGCAACGAATGAAAAAGCATTTATTTTTGAACGAGTTTATTTAAGCGAGCTTAAATTTTTCCTTTTTACGTGCGTGCAGTGGCGTACATATGCATATCATCTTCCTTCTTTTTACAAATAGTTTAATATTTGCATATTATTTTAAAACTTTCATAACTGTTTTCCAAATATTTACTATATAGAAACATTTGTCTTTAAAATTTTTAATAGGTATAACGTACAATGTTTTATTTTTTTATAAGATCATCTACGTCACTGTTTGCACATATACTCACTCACGCACACATGCAAATAAAATTGGATAAACATTCATGATATTAAACTTTACATACAAAATGCATTTCTGAGTTTATTTTTATCTTTTTATGCTCACAACAGTATTTTATTATAACTTTTAATGCAATCAAAATTACTATTATTTAAATATTTTTAACATTTATAATATTTAGAAAAAACGGGTGTATTTTTACTTTCTTATACTCATGTATATGAAATATACATATCTTTATCTACATACCTTTATAATAATTTATAGTTAATAATTGAAGAATTTTCACTTCCAGAGGTCTATCTTAACAATGATAAATATACTTTTATCCTTACATTATATAGTTTTTATTTCATAGAATTCAAACTAAATTATAACGTGTACCTATCTACAAAATAAGGCCTAACTTATTATTCAAAATAATATCTAAAACGTTTTTTTTTTTCTATATTTTTTAAGCGAAACTTCTCTAGCAAACTAGGGAATTAGAATGACCTCGACACGTTTTAAAATACAACAGGTTTTCAAGATGAAACACTAAGGAGAGTGTGCCTATGCATGAGAGAGAGATGAGTATATGTACAAGAGACAAAGATTGGATAGCGAATGCATACAAGTTAAAGTTTAGATCGGTTATGCGATGCTTGAATGTATGTACACATAAGAGAACGATTTATCAGTTTATGCGTAAAAATAATACGTTTGATCATTATTAATTTAATATGTTTAGATTTATTTAATTCACATAGTTAATAGAAACGAAGAAGTTTCACTTCAACCGTGCACTTATGTGGGTGAGGGTGAGGTACAAGCCACGTTTTTATCTTATCAATTTACAAATTTTTCTAAAAAATTGTCTCACTACAGATACATTCCGATCAGGTATTAAATATAATAAAAATTAAAGGATCGTTGTATTTTAAAATGTATCATTTCTTATATACAGTCTTTCGGGACCACACTGTATATTTCAATATATTTTATAACGTGCTCTTTGTTCTTGATTCAAAAATAGAATTATGTCTTTATCTTAAAGAAAAAATGAGAAATCAATGAAATAAGCACTATTAACTCACATCTATACAATATATCGAAATTGTACTTTTTTCATGAGTTGTTTTTTAATATTTTACAAAAAAATTAAAAAAATAGTTTTTTTTGCTTTCTGATTTTAATTGAGTCATCTATCCTCAATACAGGTCACGTATAAAAGTATTAAAAATTTAGTTATTTTAGATACTAACCATGCCCATCATTTTTTTCGGAATCCCGCCAATTTTGTAGTTCCATATCCGATCATACTTTTTACACAGTGCTAACTCAAACTAGTTATGGTAGATATTTAAAATAGACAACACGTTACATTTAATATAATGTATGAAATAAATAAATAAGACAATAGAACTTATAATAATACAGATTTATCATACGCATTACTCATTTTGACATGGGTCAATCTAAAGTTCAACAAAAAATATTTAAACAAAAGATTTTAACTACCACTACCTGGACTAGGATTGAACCCCTGGCCATTTGTACATCTGCCCAGTTATATTAGGGTAATAGCGGGGTCAAGGTCTTACGTGTAACCTATTCTAGTACTTCCTAGTTATATATCATATTGTTCCGTGTTTGATTCATAAATGTACATGCATTTGTACAGAGCACGTAAATTGTAGATATCTGTGTACAGATTAGGTATTTCTAAAATTAAGTAACGAAAATAAAAAATAAAAATAAAGTAAGAAATAATTGAAAAATATGTTATTGTAATAGGGAGACGGTTATATAAAAATAAAATATAATTTATTTTAATTCACATACTATTGTGAATTTTTTGTTCTTTATTTTAATAATCTCTATTTATTATTAAAATACACTATAATAGGTATTTTATTAATATAATACATACTACAGAAAACAATACATAAAAAGACTTCATAAGGATTATGTAGGTATAAACTTCAACTAAGCTTTATTTATTAGTAAAAGAAGTAGACATTGAGCATTGTGTAAATGCATTTACCCAACTATACATAAAAGAGTCGAATTTCTATCACATCTATGTATTTCTGAAGTATAAACATGAAAATAATATTAATAATATACTCTTGTGTTATTTAATAATTTATTACTTTTAATCCAACAAGCAATTAAAAATTTTACAGCATTTATCCTTTAATAAAACATCAATTAACGTGCACTTTTTATTAAAAAAGAACAAGTATATAATAATGAAGACAAAAGAATGTTTTCCTCTTTTAATTCCAAAGAGATATTATTTATTTGATATACTTGAGATCAGAGAGACTCTGATTTATAAAATTAAACTAATTTTAATTTTATTTTATTCCTCTTTTAACTTCTCAAGAAGGAGTGAAGGATTAGTAAGGATTTCTTCAAATTAGAATAGAAACAAGTTTGTTAAGAAAGTAATGATTTTCAAAATAAAACCATCGTTTATGCAGTGTAAAAACTAATATCCCTAGGTAACAAAAAAATAACACTTGATAATAAAACCAAACGGAAAAACTTTTATGTACAATTAAATTAAATACTTAATGTAATTATATTTTTATAGTATTATTAAAGTGTCATCAATATCATTCTTTTATGTTTAATTAATTAATACAACATAAAACATTAAAACTTGTATCTCTTCGTTTATTATAGTTAATTCATTCCAATTTTCCAATATATTTTGCATGAATTGAAATATAAGTTTTATAAATATAAAGGCTGTTTACCTTCTCCCTCTTGGGGCATTGGTCTCATCATGCTTGTAATTTTTTAATTTAGCACTTATAATATAAATTATATTATATGTTTATCAAATTACTTATATCTATAAATAACTGTTATCGTCGAAAAAATTGTAAAAGTGAAATAAAAATAAATATTATTTATTAATAAGAAAACGCATAACTGAATGCAATTATTTTAAGAGTAAATTTTAAAACACATTATTATTTCTTAAACTACAATTATAATTAAGAAATACAACTTCCGAACTGTAATTGTATTAGTATCTGTTTAATGTTGGTTTTTCACCGCAAGATTCAAGAAAACTATAAATTTTCCCCGTTTTCACGGTCTGTTTTCTTATAGAATTTTGATAATGCACAGAACTCCCTACAACGCTCTATGTATTTTAACCTGCGTTCGTTGATTGTTGATAATTCCTAATATTTTTCGTATATTCTTAACCAAAATCTAAATTAATTTTCTAAATATTTTCATGCATTAACATGTAAAGTAAGAAAGTACTTTTTGATCAATAACGAATTATTATTAGCATTACTAATTCTATAAGGTATTACAAAATAATTTATAAGATACAATGTTACTTTTGTGCATTCAATATAGATGAATTTACTTCCAGATATACGCACACATGGTATAACAAAAATATTTATAATTTTAAATCTGTTGTGTGTGCATTGGTGCAAATATTTAAATGCACGTTTTCAGTCTGTCTTATGTTTTAAAATAGTTTCAATTTATTGCACGCGTTTTCATCACTACTTCTTGTCAATAAAATAATTTTATAAATAGAACATTATCGGTATAAAAATTGTTCTTGTTGGTATAGTACATCCACTCTCATAAATAATTATAATATACGTTTAATTAAGACGAGACGACAGTTAGGTAAGTCTCGTCTTGGTCTCGATCTTTACTATTCTTTACTATCAATGTCATCTCGATCTCGTCTTCTAAAAAAATAAACCAGAAGTATCGTCTTATACATGTGACCAAGACATTGTATAATAAAACACATCACGTAATTAAATATCAAAGAGTACATTTTTACTAATTTATTGGTAATCTTGTAAAACCAAGACTCTCGACACCACTGATAATAATTAATGTTAATATCTTTTCGATCTTGTCGCATTAAGGCACTTTCATCTCAGTCATGATTTCGCTTCGAGATCGAGAAATGTCGTCTCTGCGTACTGCCCTATTAATTTGTATTTTCATAATACATATGTATAATTAAGTCAAAATATTTTACTTACGAGATTTTAGATTATAAAATTTATATTTCAATTTAAAAATAGATAGTACATGATAACTTTTTAATTGTCAATAATGTTTGTATTCATATACTTACATAGTCAATTTTGGTAAAATACGTAAAGAAAATATGGAAAAAAAATATTTGTAAATTTTTTGTATCGGTCTCGGTTACATGTATGAGACGATACCGGGACGAGATGGCTTCATTTTTCATGAGACGATATCGAGACGAAACTTCTGTTTTAAAAACCGAGACGAGACGTACCTGACTCTCGTATCGTATCTTGTGCACCCATATTTTCTCTGCCTTGGTCTCGGTTACGCGGTATTAGGCAATATGGAATCGATTTTTATAAAATGAAATCGAAATGGGATTATCGATATTTATACAAGATATCATTTACGACAAAACGAAACTTACCTCGTCACGTCTCGTCTTGTTTGCATCAAATGTATAAATTTAAATCGGTTTTCTTAAAAAAAATGTATGCTGAATATTAATAACAGAAGTAAAATAAAAGCATAAGTTAAGGAATCTTTTTTTTCGTGTTGACGTTTTAATCCAGAATTATGAGATTATTTACTTTTATAAAACCTTTAATCATTATCTAAAATAGAGGAAATATATGTTGTAAGTTTAAGAATCACTGAACTAGAACATAGGTATATATTCTGTAAAATACAATCCGTTCGTGTGAAAGGACCCTCGCGCACTTCACTAATTTAAGAGCACGGGTTCAATTTTTAACGTAGGAACATCTGCCGGGATGGACAAACAAAGAACCAACAAAAAATTGACCCTTCCCTGACGAATTACGCTAGGCCTTACTCGGTGAAAGGGTCAGGGCTGCCGACCTCGGTCAGTTAACCCTATACTTGTGATATGTGGGTCAGAAAAATATTTTGTCGTGGTTTTTATTTTGATTATATAATCATAAACAGTGTTTACTGTTTTTTGAAAAATATATTCTTAACAGTAGTATACAATAATTTAAGTGCCCTTATTGTTCAAAGGACTACAAACAAAAATGGTAAGCAAATATACATAGACACTATAATCAGTATTAATATGTAGTAATTTTGCACTATCAATAATTTTGGTTTTTGATTAAGATGTAAATAATAAAATAATAATAATAATAATGTAATAGATCCAGTGTTGCATGAAAACATAAAAATCTGTTTTTGCGCATGTGCAGATTTTTGAACCCCACGTGCTTATTTAGTCAACATTCCGTACAATATGATTACAGTTATATTTTTCGTAATAATACGAATATTGTGTTTTGTTATATGTATGTACAGTATATCATGCATTATACAATAGGTATAATATTAATATATAGAGGGCAAAAAAAAACAAGGAACGAGTTCTACAGCTTAAAATATTAGCTTAATATAAAAGAAAATTGATGTTTTCGATAGTCTTAGATCATAACACAATAAATGCAAAAACGTGACTTATCTCAGGAGAGCAATTTGAATGTTTGAAGTATATTTGTTCTGTTGAGATATAAAAGTATCATGATTATCATTATTCAACGTGTTTCTCGAATCAGTGCACAGATATTATAAATAAACCAAACGAACGTAAAACTAAATTGAAATGTATCAAAAAAATGGTCAAAATGTCAATTATTATTTAATAACCTATGACCATTGATTTATTGGACACCTTTGTACCACAACTTAACTTCTTCATTTTTTATTGTGTCTTTATACTTCAGAAATATGATCTCGTGAACCTGCCTTTTTAAATAGCACCCTGTATTTTTTATAATACCATCAATTAGTGGTTCTACCTCTTTTTACATCCATATGACAATATTATATTGCACTGTCAGATTTTGATAAAAATGATTTTGGATTTATTTTCATAGAATGGCAACAAGTATTATGAATTTATTAACTAGATTAACTAAAATGTTTTACAGTGAGACAGTAGTTAAGAGAATATAGAGTGATATTCAAAATACAAGTCGAAGTTATATCTCTGATATATTTATGACATCACATAAAAAATTAGATTACTAATGTGTGGGAAATATATATTTACAAATAACTGAATCGAGATTCTCATATAAAAAAACACTTTAATGAAATAGGTAAATATATCTAATAAAAAAATCTAAATCTATATTTGATTTAAATATACATAAAAAATTCTGATATAAATATTTTTTTAATTATTTTACTAAAACACTTTTAAAATAATATGAGCTTGAGAACTTGAAAATAAAATATGCTAATAAAACAAATATCATAAATGAAACAGTAAAATTTGAAGAATCTATTTAGACACCATTTCAATTAAGAAATCGATTTTAATAAAATCAATTAAAATATGTAAAATCTGAGTAAATTGCACCTACAGTTTGTACCATAGAAGCAAGGGTGAAAAACTGAAACGGCAGTGAAAAGAAAATTAAAAGAAAATGCGTACTAATTGAAAGAAAAACACTTTCCAGAGTTTTTCTTTTAAAGTACCAATTAGTAATGTATACATTTTCGTTTCTGCTTAATTAATTTTTAACTGAGAGCGACCATTGTTTGGGAAAATATAAAAAATGATGATCAGAAATATAGCATAAAAGAAAGAGAGAGAATTTTATTTTTGATGTGTACAAGATGAAAATGTTACGTCAAATGAAAATGTTTAGATGACAAGTCAGACGATACTGTCAAATTTTGTTAACAGTACGCATGGTTTTTAAAGAGACGTGTCAATTAAATATGTTTTATATTTATATAAAGAAGTATTTTCAAACATTTCATATGTCAGTGTTTAAATGAGTTTTAAATATCTTTATTGTACAATAAAATAGTACTCAGAAATTTAAAAAAAAATTAAGTTTCAAATTTTAATATAAAAATATTACATATACATATGACACAAAAATAATAGTAAAACGAGATCAAATTGAATTGTTTATACACATATAATAAGTTATAGATAAAAGATAAAAGCTACATTAAATGGTATGCATAAAAAACAAAATAATAATATTTTATGATTTTTAACTTTTGTGATATTTAAACATTGCAGTTGTGTACATTTTCAAAAATTTACGAGTAAAAACAATTTGAAAAATAACAATTGAAATGCCTAATTCCCAGTGGAATAATACCAGAAAAATTAATATTTAAAATTTAAAAAATAACAAAACACAAAACGTGAAAAATGGCGCGTTTTATATGCATGTATGTAAACCCATATTCCAAATATTCGTCCATTACTATTTCTACCCTTTTTAATGTAGGGGTGCTACACAAATCGAACAAAGCTATACTAAATAAGGGATGTAACACCCACCCCACGCGCGTATCTGGTAGTGAGGGCTGCTACCCTATTTTTTATTTAACCCCAATACTATTTTGGTTTTACCGGAAAATATCATGACAAAGATAGAATACACGAACTATCACACAAACTAATGCTTCATCTCTTTTTATGAGTTCTTCTAAAGAGTAATTAAAAATCGAAGATAACCATTATCTTTTCTGCACTGGGAAAGTTTACTTTACAATTTGTTTTTCTCCATTCAAAGATTTTCTTTTCAATGATGGTCAGATCACGTATTTTTTACATAATGAAATGCCTTTTTTTAGAATGTTTACTTGGAATTAAAATGAGTTTCGATTACTTATAATATACATAGATATACTTACATATAGACACTGGCCAAATCCTTTTTATATTATTTCTACTATGAGATTTGTGCTTTTCGATAAGTAATGGTAAGTATTGATTTAAGTATTAAAAGTAAATTAAGACTTCTTTTGTGATCTTAATCGTTCATAGAGAAATAAGAATGCTTCTGTAGAATAGGGAAAGAAGTCGTTAATGAGAAGTTAGAGATATCAATTCTCATCTTTAATTTAGTATAGACTTAAAATTGAATAGATATAAAATTAGAAATTATTAGTGAAAAAAATTATACTAGAAATTCAGTATGTAGATAAAGTTTTATTAAAAATAATATTTAGATGTGTATGTGTCTTAGCTATTATCAGTTAAGACATATTGTTTTATATAAAATTTTCTGGATAAATAGAAAACCCTTATAACGTTTCATTACTCCAGATTGTAACAATATAATATTATAATTTTTTTCTGTAAATATAAGATAAAAACTATCAATAAAAAATATGTGTTGTAATTAAAATGTTATGTTAATAATTAATCAACTAATTAAAAACAAGAATTGTTTTTATGTACCTGGTAGAATTTCATTTTGGTCATAGGCTAAAACTTATTCCTTTCTTATCCAGCTAGAATTTTTCATCTGAAAACTTTTTCAACAAAATTTATGACACTTTTCTAGCAAAGAAAATGATAAATGGGTGTAAGAAAGAAAAGCGTTGTTTTTATTAGAGTTTTCAGACCACAAAGATAAAATTTTGTGAGAAGAAAATTTAAGAAAAGTTTTCTTTAATGTTATTACAAGCTTGTAATGTGTCATACGTTTGTAGACAATGGTATTTAAAACCTTAAATACTTAGTGCGAATATTCATTACATAATTAATTTAATGAGTTATGACCTTAATCTACAGATGTACTTTCGTTAAAAAGAAAACATAAAGAACAGTGACGTACTTGGTTGTATTTTTACATAAATAACTTAAAACTTTATCCCAATTACTTTAATAATAATATATTAATAATATGTATAATTACTTATGTTATACATATTATACAGTAAAGGTAGTATTTTCATTAAATTTAATATTATTTATAAAAATTAAGCATTCAATTTTTAAGATAAAGTATATACTTTAAATTAAAAATTAAATGTTTAAAACTAGTTATTTAACACCTGTAAAAAGTACTCGTATGCACATACATATATATAAATTCTCTAATATAATTTACATGTAAATGCAAACTCACTGATCAGTTTCATTTCAAAATAACTTTTTTAATAAATTTTTCTTAAATTGGAATTCATGCACATGATTGTCCCATAAGGGATTAAAAATTAATGCAATATATTTGAGAATAACATATTGGTGTATTTGAACATTTGTTTATAATAAACACGTACATACATACTATCTAATAATACAGAATATTTTTATTTTAAATTACACATACGCCCTCAGTGGAAATTGAAATTGGCCGGATATCAGTTTACAATTATGCAGCGATACATATATAGCACTGAAACAAAATTGATTGCTGTTATTTTTAAATATTGAAATAGGAATATTCAGAATTGGTATCGACAGTTATTGATATGAAAATGTTTCAAATATCCATTCTGATAAATATTTCATTTTTAGAAATAATATATAATTATATTTATTTATCTGCATTACATTATCACGAATTCATATGTATTTGAAAATTGTATTACAAAGAATAAAAACAAACTACAGAACTCTTGCAAATTTTAATAGTAAAGCAAAGATCTTCTAAATATAATATGTAGATAGGTATATGCTTACATACATTACCAACCGATGTATACTTACTCATAGGAAGGTAATCTCATATTTCTATACCATTTACAAAAAACATAACCCTTTCATTAGTAATGTATGCAGAGATGTCCGGTTGTTTGATTTAACCCTTCATGCTACAATTACTACATACCAGCATCTCTTCATACCTGGACGTGGTTTGAAAAGGGTTAACAAATTAAATTAAATGTGTCCACTATTTTTTTGTTTTTTGTATATGGATTAAAATAATATAGGGTCGGGGAACTATTAATAATGTAACCGAACGCAAGGAACATTTTAAATTAAATATTTGATAAGCGTCCTTGTAAAATAATTAACCCTTCTTGTATGATTTTCTCAGCAGTTTTTTGTCACTATGAGCAATATAACATTTATTTAAATGTGAGATGAATTTACACGTGAATAGGGCTCCTTACATTGGGATAAAACAATACCACTTAAATTTTAACGAAATGAGACAGATTCGATAACAACATTATTTATTGATCTCATCGAGATTGTCTCGGATTTTAAAGGTTATCGATAGTTAGTTTAGTCTTAAAATCGATAATAAAAGTAAATACAAAAAACCCATTTTTTAATCACACGAAAACGATACTTTTCTCTTTCTTGATCTCGGTCACGTGAACAAGACGACACTGAGAGAAGTTTTCAATTTTCAAGAGACGAGACTGTCTGTTTTAAAATTCGAGAACAAAACAAGATAGGGATTAGATTTACCTTACTATCGTCTCATGTGGACTCTATATATGCATAAAGAAAATAGTACCTATTTTAGATTGTATTTTAATATGGCATATTTTGATTAATATACGTTCAAATTAAAATTATTTCTTCATTTTTAGTCTATCTGAATTTATAGCGACAAAATAAATATGTTTATATATTCTAATATTATAAAATATACTGTCCTTATTTACGTTATATGTAAAACGTACATAGAACGTAAAAAAACTTACAATCAGTGTATAATTTCTGCTTATTGAACCGAGAATCTATATTTCCAATGCTATAAATATCACTATTTTTAATAAACAAAAAACTTTTTTCATTTGTCTGTGATTCTGACATCTCGATTCCTGAGGGAAAATCGTCTTTTAAAAAACCATTTTAAAAGATATAAAATAGGGGAAGACGCCCAGTGTAGGTCTCTTCCCATTGAATTCATTGAACCCTTATTTAAAAGAAGCGGACATAAAAACCTACTCAAGAAAAACAAAATTTAATTGAATACTACCTATATAAATTAAAACGTAGTATCTTTTAAATGTTTTTTATTTTTTATTATTTGTGTTGTGTTTGTGAGAGTGTGTGTTAGGGAGCACAGAGATGCAAGGCATAATGGAAAGTTGCTGATGCGCCAATCATAGCAGATGGATACGAACAGGGTGGCCAAAATTAATTTAGAAAATATATTTAAATTTATATGTATAGTCGTATTCTTAAATCTATTACTTTTATTTTTTAATCAGTTATAGATAATAAATGATCTAGGTACATTCATCATAAATGTATAAAGATATGATAATATATAATCATACTTTAAAGTTAAACCATAATAATTTTACAATTAACATTATCTGCAATCCAAACATTATTACAGTAATGTGAATATAAGGGTTAAATCATTTAATATTAGCATGTAAAAAAATTCCACACAGAAAGAATTTATCTTATACAACTGAAATAATTAACAAAAAAATTATACTTTATAGTGAAATGTAACTTACTACAATTGAAACAGCTAGTTGGATGTAATAATTTAATACAGGCATTTATAAGTACAATTGTAGGTATTGGCAGGTAGTATCGTGTATCAGACTGCAAATTATAGTTATTAATGAATATACAGATAAAAAATTGGATACAAGTATCTATCGTTTGAACCCAGGATCATACTTCTTAGTGATTTGGTCTCATAACTGTCTCCTGCGTTGATCTCCCCCAGGCACTTTCTAGTCTCTCCAGTCATATTAGTTTGGGTTCGATATTGTTTTTGTACAAAAGACTGGTAGTATATTTTCATTTTAAAGCTATCTATATTAATAACAAAAAAGTACATTATTGAAGAATGTCTAAATCCTTATGCTTCATAAATGTAATTTTTTTTATTCTTTATTTATTTATTTAAATGTAAGTTGTGTTTTGTCTTTCTTAAAGTTGTTCTATTTATAAAATGTTACTTTCAATCGAATTTAATAATATTATTATAAATGAATAATTTTATTAAATCCATATGCAATATGCATATGTAAGTTTTATAAGTAAAAACGTTTTTACAAACAGATTCGTTGATATGGTGATTTCAATTATACGAATGGGTTAAAGGAAATGAGGGTGTTTTTTGATAGACAGATAGAATAAAAAGTTTAAAAGAAAAACCACTCGAGTTTTCACCCTCCTTAAAAATAAATTAGATGCTTTTTTCATCTCCCCAAGTGAAAAATATCGCGCTTTTAAAATTTAAGTGAATTAATTTAGGTTTCCTTTTAAACATTTTACTAATATTTTTATGGTGATAATATTTGTTTGTAGTAATAAATAACACCTTTTTTAATTATATTAGTACAAAGTTATTAAATTAAACAACAATTTTATCAGATATAAATATTTACTTATTTATTTATATGTGTATATTTATGCATATAATAAATAAATTCCTTTGACAGATAATATATAATATTTTTTTACTAATGTAAAATGACTATACATTGTTGTAATGACTAAAAATCTTGATTCTGATATCTTGAGAGTTAAAAATGCGTATATTTTTTGACAAACAGGGTGTTCCAGACTCGTCCACTATATTTTACGCCCAAACTATTGAAAATAGAGTTTTAGGATAAAAAATTTAAAATTTATAATTTCAGTTATAATTTTAAAAATTTAATTTTAAATTTCAAATTTTCTTAACAACAGTCATTTATTTACATATCTATTTTAAGAAAAAGTACTAATTGATATACCAATTGATATACCTAATTGAACTTTTCAATTTTTTGTATGACGTGTATAACACTTTAAACTATTAAAATCTCAAATAATCATACATCTTTACAAATTTCATTATTTCTAGTTTCTGAATTTAAAAAAATAATAAAATTTCATTCATATTTAGCAAAATTAGAGCACTTTTAGTAAAACCTTAAAATTTGCGAACAAGTCGCCATATTTTTTAAACAATTGAAAGTATGAAAATTTTTGTTTTATAAAAGTTTCTTATTTTTTTATGATCTTTATAAATATGTACTTTTTGATATACCATTCTATTTGATTTTGCTAAGAAACGGGCATGTACCCCTCAAACTATACCCTAAGAGCGGTTTTAGGGGGTTGAAAATATTTTCCTGAAATTCTTTAGTAAATTTTTTATTCTATAACTCTATCTTAAATATTTTGGGCGTAAAACATAGTGCACGGGTGGTCTGGAACACCAGACATAATGTCGGCAGTGTTATGAGCTATGTATGTAGGTCCAATAGCTCAGTTTAAAAACAAATATTATTTCTTTTTATTCAATATTCATAGGTATATAGGTGTATAATTAGCTAATTCTTAAAGAAATTGAAATGTGTTTAGTTTCTTTATGTAATAGTGAAATGAATTTGCCGGTTGCTGAACTCGTCAAATGTAAAAAAAATTATGTTATCAATGATTGGTTAAAAAAATAACATGAAAAATGACATTTGCTTCAACTTTCAAATGTCTGGTCTTTTATCACAATCTAATAGCATAAATTACGCATCTTTAATGTACCATATAATGTAAATATAATGTGTAAAAATAGTGTCTCCAGAGATACAGACGAGATAATAACAAAATATAATATTCAACTGAACAACCCAAATGACTACAGCAATATTAAACAAAACGTTTCAATTAAAAAGATAATTATTAATAATTGTGGTTTCAGCAAAAATGGAGGCTTTGCGTAAATGTACATATAGTGCATTTGTACTTTCATCATTGGAATTGTATTATAAATTTTGATCCATACAGCATTGGAGCAAATGTAATGTATATTAATGTATGTGCCCGCACACATAGGCATTGCCTGTGTTTGTGTGCGTGCAGGGTTGAACAGTTTGCTTTGTTTACATTTAATATGATTATAATACTATTACATTACAATACAAAATATTAGTCGCTTTAATTTCAATAAGTTTTTTTTTAGTCTTTTTAATTTTTCTCCGTTAGTAATAAATGTCTCTTGTTATTTAGCATATAAAAGAACATTATGTTTCAACCAGAGATGTTTTGTATAATTAGTTGAAAAGCGTGTTAAACATCGAATTTCATGATTATATCAACATCAATAAAATCTATAATATAATAATGAGTGAAAATAAAAAGAGGTGCTATGGGTGTCTTGGGACTTTTTGATACGCAGTATTAGGTACTGAATGTACAGTTTACAGGTGTCTAATTATATAAAACAATTCTTTCTAGCTACCTAATAAAAGATGAATTGAGAATAAATTAAAGAGAAGTCGGTTAAAAATTACGTTTCTTATAATTTATATATATTTTTGTATTGATTGAAATAAAATTTTTAAAATCCAAAACTTCATTAAAATAATAATAATAATATTCTTTACAACTTTTACCTATTTTTTACTAATTCGCAATTTCAGAAATAGTTAGAAAAACTCTAAAATTGACAAGAAAAAGATCCGTTTCCGGTTATAAAATTGCACTCTTCTATGTTTATCATTTTTGAGTCATATAAGTGTCTACAGCCCATCAGACAGACACATATACCATAGACATCATGGCGAAAATATATGGATTCAGGGAAGATCAAAATGGTACCTAATTTCCATCAAAATCTTGAGTTTCGAAAAAAATCAGCTGAACGATACCCACTACATTATTACCTTGTATACATATTCTGTATCAATAAAAAATGATCGTCAGTGCACACTATTCTTATTACATAAGTTAAAAGTATGCAACCGAAATTCGGTGTAGTTATTGAATCAGTGAAATATGTAAAATATTGATGATCAGTGAAAATGCATATTTCTCCACATTGTCAAACGCTATGCAATATTTAGACTGCAGCGCGGTGTGGTGTTAACTTAAATTATTATTAATTTTGATGAACATATTAGATGCTTTATATATGATTTAGAAATCAGGCGAGGTATTACTTCATTAATTAAATGTTTACTGTAGAACCAGTGACTTTTTCATAGTATCAAATTAAAATAGTTAATTTAAATGAATCTACATATTTTATATATATTTGAATAAAATGAAGTATTTCACATAGCTAACATTGTTATTGTTGGTCGATAGTATAGCTCATTATTGCCTGTAAGACTGCCTCTGCTGTCCACAAAATCCAATTTTCCTACATGTACCAAACAGTTTGGTTAACCCTTGTACACAACATATTGGCGTCGGTATCACAAAAGGGCGCGGAGTGGACACCACACTATGTAGTCCCATTTGATGAGGGCGCAAAATGTTGTACACTTGCGTACTTCTCTATGTATGCATGCATGTATGGGTGTTACAAAAATATACATTGGGCTTTCCACGCAACAACTAGATATGCGTGTTTTTTTTAAGGGTCACTACCAAACATGTTATGTATGTATGTATGTATGTATGTGCTTTAGTGTGTTGTCAACACGATGCAACAATGGATAATGTAATCAATAACTAGTTTAAAAAAATCTAATTATCATCTCTTGTATGCATTGATTATATTATGAACATCGACAAAATATAATGAACTTTGATGTATTATGTCCATTTAGCTGAAAATATTAATAAATTAAACTGGCAACGATGTACAGAGCAATAAAGCTGATGTAAATTATCTTTAATAAGTATATTCGAATATTTGCTACAATATTAACTTAATTTGATGATATATTTGTAATAGATGTTAACTGATTGTGAGACAAAAAAATATTAAACATTTAATTTTCATAGATCTACAAAGATAATAAAAATGTGTTTCGCAAAAATTTCCAAATGTTTTAGCATTAAAATTTTGAAAACATTTATAAATGAATATTGCATTTTTAGTGATTCATGGATTCTAGGTGTAAGCAGCATTGATTTATTAGCCAGTTTTCGTCATACATTACATAGTATGCAGTGCAACATTAGGATATAGACTACTTGCAAATTATTATATTCAAAAATGTGACCTTTGTTGATCAAATCGATGACCAAAACTGCAAGCTTACGCCCAGTATTATCAAGTTTAACTAAATGCTCCTTTAACTAACTATTATCAACAGATCCAAGCAAAATACATTTAATTTAATAGATTTTAAATTTTCTGCAATATTTCTTTACAACGTATACTATGTAAATTTTTCATTGATAGCTTAAATATTGATTTAAGTCACGTTTGTAATACACCAAATTTACGTTAAAGGAGCATTTAGCGCTATAGGAGCTTTAAATTAGTTGATAATACCGGACAGTAGACCCATAATTTAGGAACTACATAAAAATTACTCAAATCTGGTTCTATTTGTTTTTTGGGGAGGGGAGGTAGTTTTACTATCATTAAATCGACTGAGGTGATGAAAATTCACTATATTACTATCGTTCCTTTCAGTTCAACAATATAATAGTTTCCATACAATACAGAGTTACAAAAAAATTATAGACTTCGAATTTTATAGTTTTTTGTTGATTGTAAGGAAAATTGATGAAAGTCATTTTATGAAATCAGTATTTTTGTTTGACGTATCTATATAAGAACTAATTAACAATTTTTGGTATATATTTATAATTTATAAAAATTACTTAAGAAGGTCGACAAATGAATATAAAAAACGTTTTACTTATGCTAATATTGATAATATTAATATAAATTAGTACTTATGTGTTTTAACTTTTTTGATAAAATTAATGTATTGGTCTCTATTAAAAGTTACTATCCATTCTGATTTGACAATTTATTAAATAAAATCTCTTTTCAAATATGCACTTTCAATTTTATATTCCATTTTATAACTTTTTACCGTTATATATACATAAATACATGAATAAATTATTGTAGAAAACATTTCCAAGTACGATATAAAAAATAATGGGTAAACTGATTTTGTCCATTTCCTTATTGGTTACTGTATAAAATAGAAGACTACTAATATTTTGATGTTATACATCATTTTAAAACTTATTAATAAATAATATAGTATTTTCAAACTTACAAGGGGACATTACATCTTACTCTCTAAAATATAATTAATAAATAATTACTGATAATTATCAATGACTATGGCCTCTATTGCACTGTGAAATAGTGAAAAGTAGTCCTCTGCTAATCAGTGAACAAAACTAGTGGACTTACACTGAACGAATAATTTTCAGTTACTTTTACAGTCACTGAAAGAATCAGTGGAATTCTCACTGATGCAGTTTAAAAGAGCATGGATAGGGATTTCAGTCTACTTTTGGGAGATGAAACTATAGTAAAAATAAAAATAAACATGTACGACCACTTAATCTCTTATATTAAGGGGTTATAGGTGTAGTCAGAATTTTCAAGAAATCGATTTTTGTTTTTTGCATTTTTGGAAGCTGCTACAACGACTGAAGAACTATTATATGGCCCAGGAATAGTTGACACGGTGTAATTAATTAAATAATATGTATATTACTTTACGTAAATTGAGTGTAAAACTTTAAATGCGTTTTTCTCAAAACTATGTTTTTTGAACTGGTGACCACTGTAGCTCAAAAACCGCTCGGTTGATTTTAATGAAATTTATACAGCTTTTTGAAAACATGAAAAACTAGTGCCTGATCGAAGGATTTTTTTTTAAATTTCGATTTGTTATAAACAATTAACTGTTGGTTTTTTTCTCGAAAATCTTGAAAAAAATTTCCTGAATAATTTTGTTAATTTAAGAAAGAAAAAAAAGCTACGATCAGGCACTAGATTATCTATTAATAAAACTATTTTTTTGTCCGATTGAATTTGGATGAATCTCCAAGGATAAGTGATGGTCACCGCAAGGAGCTTCGGTTGGAACTGGATCAACACAAACTGCCATTACTTTTAAAATTATTAATTTTTTTTCTAAAATTTCTGTTAAGTCAAGTCGAAACCTTATTTAATGATGCTATGTTTTTACTTTTATAAAATAAAATAATTTACTGGCAAAAACAAATTATTTAAAATTGTCATTTTTTCATACACCTAACCCCTTAATAAAAGTACCTATTTAATTAATTTTGAAAATTGATATATTTCATATCCTACATATGTTATATGTATACTGTTTTAATAACACGGTGAAGAATGGTTCGAATCTCGGTTTAGAAAAAAAAAATTATTTTTATTTACAATTTTTTTTTTACTTTTTGGCTACATCTCGTTTAAATGTTGACTTTTTTTGTTAATTTCATGTCAATATTTTGATCAAATGTAATCAAAAAGATTCGAAGTAAGGAAAGTAAAAGGCGTAATCTTATCAATAGCAAGAACCAACTAATTCGAAAAAAATGAACAGTTATAAAATCAACACTTTGTTTGTCTGTCTTCCCAGCTACTGGGACCGTTATTAGTAAATGGTAGACCAATAAAATAAAAATACCTAGATCTGAGTTATAATAATAAAAAATCAATTTTTTGACGCTTTTTAAATTAAACAAAAAAAATCAATTCCAGTTAGTGGAATATTATATAAAAGATGAAATTTCAAGGAATTTAAAGCATTTTTTACAACTTTTTTATTATTATTACAACTTTCGTTTAGCAAACATCCAAAAAAATAGTTAAAATATTTTTAAAATATATGTATAGGATAGGTACATATAAGTATTTAAGGAAGTATTGAATAACCGATTTTTTCGAATTTTGAATGTATTACCAATTTTGATTTTCCCTGCATCCATTCCGACTATTTCTGCCATTATGTTTGTCTGTCTGTAAGCGCTGTAACTCAGATACGACGAAATCGTAGAAAGGTGAAATTTTATATTAAATGTTTACTGATGTCAATTTTTGAATTTTATTTTTTAAACGATGCAAATTTGAGAAAAATGATACTATTAAAAACTCTACAAAATATATCTATAATTTATGTTGTATTCATTTTGAAAAAGACATAACTAATAAATATTATACGCAAAAATTTTTATCTTCAACGTTTTTTTCTAATTTCAAAAAAAATTCAAAAACTGACAATAATAAACATCCGTTTCCGATTTATATATTACTTTCAAAAAATTTATTTTATACATAATGTAGAGAATAGTATTATCTATAGTCCATGTCCCATTAATTTTCTTCTATTTTTTATAAGTTTGTCAGAAATATGTTTTAATAAAATTTGTAACACGTACACTGTTCACTTGTTAGTATTATACGTATAAGAAAGTCCCGTGGCCCCATGGCAGATATTATTTATTGATAGTTATGATGTAAAATAGACTATTATTTTCTATGTAACCACATTCTTACAAAACCATCCATTAACATTTTCTAGATGTAAAAATACCCTACAAATACATGCCATATTTTCATTTATTATAAAACAATAGCTTCATTTCAAAAATTATATTTTTACAAGCACCACATTTTACATCAACAAAAAATACACACATAGCTTACATCATTTCTCCCCTAAGCGTTTGATTTATTTATTTAAAAAAAAATCCCCCATCCGTATTACAGCAACAGCCCCTGCATCAAAAAATAAATAATTTCGAACATTATTGCGCCGTTCGCGGCCGTCATATTTTCGAATCCGGGAAAATGAAAAAATATAAAAAATAGAACAAAAACAGGTGAAATGATCGTCATATCCCAGCTATATACCTATAAATCACTCACATGCATGGACCTGCACACTACACAACGGTGTGGGGCTCTATCTGTACACATGTGGGATGGTGGTGACGGTAGCAGGGGGTGCGTGGAAGGGCACCGGAGCGCGGTACGGGGAAATTGAATGCATCACAGTGTTATGTGGAGGACAAACTAGGGGTATATATGAGCGTACAGTGGAGCTTATTGTGAATTTTACTTAACGAGCTATGTCCTACTAGGATATATAATTTTAATGTATTTCTAATCTTTTAGTTTATAAGATTAAATCAAAAAATGAGTTGATTAACGCGTTTATAATATGAGTAGTGAAAATAGACAAAAGCTTTCAAAATTTAAATTTAATTTTTCTGGAATATATCAACAGTGGAAAACTGAAACCGAAAAAATGACATATGAGACGAAAAAACTATATTTTATTTATTCTTAAAAATTTTTTTGTGTCTACTAAAATTAGCCACTTATATTTTTTAAGCTTTAATTAATAAAATTGCAATGTATGATGTCGCTTATTGTAAAAGTTTTCATTGAATTCATGTCAAAATATTTTTCATCGTAGATTTAAGGTGAATGTATTATTCAGCGCGGCTTGAAATACTAATTTTAATTATTTATATGTAATACTTAATATCGGCCAAAATGTCGTTTATTTCATTTTAGCAAAAAAATATTTTAATACAGCATCCTTAATTTATTATAAACCGTCTTTTGAGAAAACAAATGTAATTAATTGCTACGTAAATATTCAATTTGACTTGTCAATAAATTATATAATTATTGCACCACGTACTGAACTTCCTCATTTAAAAATGTAAAATTTTTCGATCATTAGTTTTGTCACGTAGATACATAAAATTGAAAGCATGCACCCCAAATGAAAATGCAAGTGAAACGTCACTGCATTGAAATGTGTATGCGCCGCATGCAGAGTAAACAGGGGTATCGAAATGGTCAGTTGTCCATAGCCTGCGTGCATAGATAATTCTCAATTTACTGTGATGCCTGCACGTTAAAAATAATATTTGTCATAAATATTTAACAATTGGGGTGCCAAATGCATCATGGGTACATGTATTGTTGATAAAACAGCTCACTTTTGTAACTATGAACGTGTTTAACGACTTTTATTCATAGGATTTGTATTCCAATCACTATATACAGATATTCAAACGTTATGTGTCATGGGCATAATTCCACTGAGGTGAGAGGAAGGAGGCTAAACAGTGGTGCTCTGTTCAATTTTTTTTTAAAATTATAATTAGCATGAATTTAACCCTTTCGACAACAATGATATATCTATATCTACTTAACGTTAACACAATTTATATTATTTTCATACTACGAATATAGTTATAGCTATGAAATATCATGTTCACTAAAAAGTTTTATTTTTACTGATACTGTCAGTATATATGTATAAGAAAATTCAGAAATGGTATACAAAAAGTATAACAGTGCAGAAATTGAAATGAGAAATCATTTTTATATTGAAAAATTAGAGCATTGGCATTTCATATAGAAACACAAACGCTGATATTAAATAATATAAAAAAAACGGTATAAAAATTTTCATTCTTAACAGATTAGTTTAGAGCTTTTATACTGGATTGCATATAAATGCTGATGCTAGATTGCACAAACTTTGAATATGAATGATAACGGATTATTAAGAGTAATTCTATTTTTGGTATATGTTTTGAATTAAAAAAATTAATCCTTCCTGAACTTTATATCTATAAATACTTGAATTTCGACAAAAAATTCTCAAAGATTAAAGTCAGCTTTCCAGTATTTTTTGTTGTATTGCAATCACTACTCTATTGATGAATTTTAATTTTTATGTTTTTGTTTCTAATTTTGTAATGTGTATTCAGGTACGCTGGGTAAGGTACTTTCATGCAAAACTATGCACAATTGTATAGTTTAGTTTTAAGTTATATATGAACTTAAGTACATTGCCAAAAATGTATTTAAGAAGTTAAGTACAAATACAAGTACGGTTTACATTAATGTACTTAAGTAGATTAAAAAAAGTACCTTTACAAAAATACTTAAATACATTAAAAATGAAATTAAGTACATTTTAAATACAAGTACAATTATTCCAAAAAGTATTTAAGTACTTGTACAGCTCTGCATGCGAGTATATTTTCTTTTGTTGGGTTATCAAATGCTTCACTATAAGTTAAACTTAATTCGTACTTCCACCAGCTTGTTAATTATGATAAATATATTTCATAAAAAAATATTTATGGTACAACATTTATAATGCAATAATACGATCAGTTATTAATCAGATATATTATCAGATGTGGCTATAAGTAGGTTAAATTATATTAAACATGGTTTTTAAAACAAAACTACCACTGGTGTATGTAAATTCGAAAATATAGATACATACATCATAAAATCGGAAATTACAAAATATCAGAATTTTTGGAAAATGTATAATTGAAATTTGAAATGAAAAATAATTATACCAATGAAAATAATATTACAGCTATAAATTCGTTACGAGTGATAAATATATATACTATATAATTAAACTATATTATTGACGATAATCAAGTTTTAACTTGTCAACAACATACACGGAATTTTTACTCAATTGCGAACGGTAAATACAACATAAAAGTTACAAACATAAACATATAATGACATTTATTTGAAAATAACAAAATCATCACAAAATTGATCAAATACAAATAAATAAAATAATGATTATAATCTTCCACCATTTTCATTTTAATCATAAAAAGATAGTCACAGCAAATTTAATTCTACATATTATAATACATTTTTTTAAATTAATTTACATATAATTTATATATTATATAATAAATATTTATATAATTTAGAACAGATATTGTAAATACATGTTTTTGAAATTTTCAATTAGTCAAACATACCTACACATTTTGTTAAAATTTCATTTTCATGTGTTTTGTCAACTGAATCAAATCTTTTCATGACAGCTTCATCGTCTATTTTTGTAAAAATTGTATATGTGTGTGTCACTGTAGAAGGAGTAATGGGACACAAGATAAAAAATATTTATACTAATGTAATTATTTAAAAACATTTTTTAAATAATTACTTTAGAACCTCATTGCAAGAATTTTATAAAAACAAATGTGTCATTTAACAGGGCGGTAATTGGTCATATATATTTATTAATTGATCAGCAATAAAAAAATACAATTATTTTTTTAATTTTCACCTAAAAAAGTAGGCACCCCCTATGTCAAATATAAGGTTTTAAATTAAATAAAAACGATTTTGTAATGGCTTAAATCACATTGAAGGAAGTTCATAAAAAATATGTGAATAGTTAAATCACATATTTTTTTAATGAAATTCTTTTAATGAGGTGCTAATGTAAGCCATTAATTTTTTTTTAATTTAATATACTTAGCTAATTATTAACATTAGCTGTTTCATGCCCGATCGAAAAACTCCTTTATTTTTGGTTTTGGTATAGTTGGAAGTGCTAACATTTTCTGGATGAGCTTGAACATTAAAAAAAAAATGGAAAAAACCCTTATCGCTTACCAGTTTCTAAGACTATGTCACCAAGTATGACCAATTACTGACCTATTAGATGATATATTTTATTCCGAAACTCGAAGATTATTATTTATTTTCAAACTATTATTATTGATATGTTCATGTTCGTATTATCTCTATTAGGGTTAATATGCTTTTTACTTTATCAGAATAAACAATTGGTATTAAATCAATTCTTTTTAATCAAACTTTCAGTTTTACTTAAATCTATTGTTTCTAGATCTTCTAGTTTAGAAACATTTGTCGAGTGACATTGCCTTATTGTAGTTAATTTGGCACTGTTTTCAAATGTGCACACATTTTTTTATGCTTTTACGATATTTGAATAATCGATTTATTCTGTAAAATTTACCTTTAATATTTTATGACCACATGACTAATCAGTTTATTGGGTCATTTTAAAATGGTTCATAGTCAAGTATGTTTTTTCTCTTTTAAACAATAAAATAAACTATAATGCGTTTGCTAACGAAACAGTCAGTGTAAGTATTTATTCTCCTGGAGATCGTTTTTAATAAACAGTCTAAAAAAACGTTGTAGTAAAGCAGGGGTTATTTTAAGAAATGTTTTCAATAGCAATGATTTTTTTGCTCGGTTCTTATATTTTACCACTTAGAATTTTCTAACTATACAAATTAATTTTTTTAACCACACTTTATTTTTGGAACTGCAGAAACAAGCTACAACTAATCCCTCTACTAAAGAATATGAAAAGATAACCACAGTACAACATCTTTATTATATGTATCTAAACCTGATTTTACTCGTAAACACTATCGTAAATGACCCGTCAATTAAATATTGAAATTTAAATAATATCTATAACATTTGTTTTTGGAATAGACTCGTAACATCCTACTATTTTTGGGGTGTAGAGTGTAGATTATATCATGAATTTAGTAAGTCACTTTTTACTAGACTAGGAAACTAATAGCTCAGGAAAATTATAGGTGTGAAAACGTCCGTCATGTGCGAAAAAATCCAAGCGATTTTTTTTCTGATAAAATCATGTGATATAAACATATTAATAAACTATTCTCATGTTCTCAGTTCTTCAAAAATAAAATTTTGGTCTAATTATCAACAAAACCAGACAGTTAAATTTACAATACACCTCCACCAGACATGGTTGACGTATGGATGAGAATTGTGCCGCAAGGTGAACAGGACACCCCTGAGGTCCAACTTTCATGGAAATGTGGTTGTGAATCACACATTAGGTTCCAATCTAGCTTATAATATGACTTCTAATTCTTACGCCTCGTATACCTGCATGTGTTAAATGATAAATGTACATAATATATATTATGTATGTGGTACATAACGTATTACATATATGTGTCTCAGCATAATCATTGGATGGAGTTATTACAATATTTCACCCACTGGCTGATTTGTTTTTCAAATTAAATTTTTTGTGAAATATTGAAACAAATTTATACAAAATTTATTTTTGTAAAATAAAACAAAATTCATAAAATTATAATTTTAAAACTGTTAAATTAAATGATTTAATATTTAATTAATTAATTGGGTGCGTTAAAAATATTTTGTTATAAACATTAATTAATGAAAAATTAACACTTCCAAATAAAACTTAACTCAAAAATAAAATTGTTTTTGAAATATTTTATACTAGGTACTACCAATATAAATACAGAAATTATTGAAATACATATATACAGGATGTTCGCAGGAACCGAGTGATCATTGCTAACTTTGTTATTATTGGAGCTAGAAGATCAGTTAAATGGGCAAAGAATCAATATTTTTTTCGAGATGAATAATAGCTTTGTCAAAAAAACAATTGAATGTCAAATTTCAGAGATATATTGAAATACAACTTTTTTTAAATGGAATAATCCTTATTGGATTTTATAGCTGAGAATGTGGTCTTTATATGAGTATTACATGCATGGTGGTAAAATTGATATAAAACAAGTTATAACAAGTATAGAATGAATAGAAAATATCTAAAAATAATGTGCTATGTTGATTTAATAAAATATAAACAAATGATTAAAACATTAATACAATAGTTTCAGGTTTTTATGTCATTTGTTTGCAAATTTTTAATGTTTTCGAACGAAAAAAATTATCTATTATAATTAATTATATTTATTATGAATAATACTCAAAATAATTAAAAATCTGCGAAATAAGGTCCACATACATTTGTTTGTATTGTATTAAATCTGCAAAGCACACTATTTTTCAATATTTTCTATTAATTTTATAGTTGTTATAATTTGTTTTCTATCAATTTACCACCATGCATGTATCGCATTTTTATAAACAGAACATTATCAGCTATAAAATTTAATAATAATATACAGGGCATTCCATTTCAAAAAAAGTTGTATTTCAATATATCTATTTAATTCGACATTCAATTTTTTTGAGCCCATTTAACCGATCTTCTAGCTCCAATAATAACAAAGTTAGCAATGATCACTCGGTTCTGTATACAGGATGTCTAAATACCAGGGGACACCATGGGGATCTCGGAAACTATAAGAGATAGAGATTCGGTTAAATGAGAGAAAAGTTACCTATAAGAGGGAACAGTTCAATGGTGCATTTACATTTTACAAAAATTTCATAGCTTACTAGATATTAACCAAAAACCATTTTACTTTGAAATCTTTCATCGTGAATATTTCTTAAGCGACTTGAAATTTAAAAAATGTTTCAAATAAATGTTTTAGGGTTTAGTATTGTCTATTTAAATATGTTTTTTTTAATTTCCAGAAATCTCACTGTTTTTGAGATATGACACTAACTTATATTTTCTTAAATAGAAACAATATGAAATTTTGTAATTTTTGAACAGAAGATTTTATTTCCTTTTCAATGATGCCATCTTTGGCTGGTATTTTGTGTTAAATTAATAAAACTATTTTTTTATTTCTATAAATAAAATAGTTAATTAATGCTATGTAAGCTTATAAATTTTACAGTTGTTTTTTAATGTTATTGTTGATTGTTATAGCCATCTTAGGATGATATCGTATATTAAATAAATAAAAAGTACTTTTTGATCATTTTTTGAGATATTTTGAAAAATAAGTATATCAAGTTGCATATCATTGAAAAGGAAATAAAATCTTCTGTTCAAAAATTACATATTGCTTTTATTTAAGAAAACATAAGTTAGTGTCATCTCTCAAAAACAGTGAGATTTCTGGAAATTAAAAAAACATATTTAAATAGACAATACTAAACCCTAAGATATTTATTTGAAACATTTTTTTAAATTTCAAGTCGCTTAAGAAATATTCACGATGAAAGATTTCAAAGTAAAATGGGTTTTGGTTAATATCTAGTAAGCTATGAAATTTTTGTAAAATGTAAATGCACCATTGAATGTTCCCTCTTATAGGTAACTTTTCTCTCATTTAACCGAATCTCTATCTCTTATAGTTTCCGAGATCCCCATGGTGCCCCCTGGTATTTAGACATCCTGTATATACTCAAGAATTACAAATTAAAAAAAAATACTTTAGTACTTTGAATTGCTTTAAACTCTAAATCAATTAATTTTTAATATACTGGGAGTATCCCAAATAACATGTCAGCATGTACATCTCAGTATCTATAAATATACTTTGGTTAAATGAGATGAATTATTTGTAAGAAAAGGGTAAGTATTACTACATATTTTTTTTTTAATTTCATGCGGTTTAGGCAGATCTGCAGTACTACAAAATTTATCGGGTTTTTTACTCTGGTTTTCAACAATATGTCTCTTGCAAAACTTATTTTCGAAAAAAATATTTGATAAGTCACATGTCGACGTGATATAAAAATTGTAAAAGCAACAATCAATTCTACACAAAAATGTGCCTTAAGAAACCACAAACAAAAAGTACCAATTTGCTTTGACAAAAAAATCATTACCATTTTCAGAAAATTGGAATTTTTAGTTTTTTTCTTGCTGTACCACTTAACCCACACAGTTTTTTTTATCTTGCAATACTCACCCCTTTCTAACAAATGGTTCATCTTATTTACCTAATCTGCATCTATAGAGATACAGATTTGAAAAAGCTATCTGGGATACCAAGAAGTATACACAGAACTGTAATGATTTTAAGAAGTCACTTTCAGAAACTTTTTAATATAGTATGCATGGTAAGTCTAAATAATTTAATTGAATTTTCTATTCGCTTATTTTAAATAACTTTAATCTCTTATACTAAATAAGTGAGAATTCCATACATATTCTTTCTGTAAACGTAAAAGTCACTGAAAATCATTGGTCTATACCAGTTCTCAGTGATCAACCAATGATTTTGGCGATATTAACAATGATCCACTGATTTGTTCAGTGACTATCCATTTATTTATTTAGTGATTATCCACTGCTAATCAGTGATCTAATTTTTACTACTTCACAATGCAGAATAGTCATTGATTCAGATTTGGAGAGTAATTTTTTAAAAATTCAATTTTCAAAAACTAACTTTCAAAGACTAATTTTGTGTTTTTGGAACGTTAGAAGCCGATGTATAATGATTATATATACACATTGGCAAATTCATAATAAATATAATAAAAGCAAACAAAATATACATATATAGTCGAAACCGATTATAACGACATCAGTTAATACAACGTATCGGTTTTAACGACTCAAAATAAAAGTTCGACTGAATCTCATATAGTAATTAACTTTTTATTATGGTTTTTACGACTATCGGCTCTTACGACCTAATATGACTGGTCGTTATAACCGATTTCGACTGTTTGAAAGTAACTAAGACTTAAAACGAATATTGATTTTTATTACAGTTTTAAAATTTGTTACTTTGGATAAATTATACCACTATAACATAGAGTAGATAAAAAAATATGATGGAATTAAATGTACAATATTATTATTAATTTTGTTTGTAATGACAGAAAGGTTTTGTTAAATACGTTTTCATATCAGAAATATACACGTAACTCATATACCTATATTACAAACGTACATACATACATTTGAAAATAAATTTCATATTGTTATTATATAAAATGATCATAACAATATACATATAGCTTACAATTAGCAACATAACATAGCAGACGACTGTAATATACACATATTGTAATTATTCCGTTTCCCCATTAAAGGTATTTTTATACATTATTATAATTTTACATATGCATATATCGTACTTTAAACGAGAATATTGAAATTATAATTTGGTTTTTAAAATTTCATTTGTATTATATTTTATTACATGTGTAAATAAACGTAAAAGATTTATAAAAAATTAAACTTTAAACCATTTCAGTTTACCACACATCGACATAAACTCACACACATGCATACATTTACTCTATATGTATTGTCTGTACATATACATACTTATTTACTTGCGTATGTATGTGTGTGTGGGTGTGATGTATATATATGTGTATTATATATACAGGTGTTTTGTGTATTGACTGTTGTTTTATAAAATAAAATAATATAGCTAACGGTAATGTTTTCCATTCGTATGGCAACATGAATGTTTGAAGATCCACACACACAAATTCGTATTGTTTTGTTATACATATGCTGACCATTTTTTTCTAATAAATATCACGTATGTTATATGTAAGGATATACTTTTTAATTGTACTTAAACATCAATAAAATTATCAACAAACTATATGCATTCTAATTTTACTTATGTGTATAAGTCTTTTACCCAAAAATCAAGTTATCAAATTCAATTAACCACAAAATTTGATAACGCCTATAGTAAAAAAATCAGGGTTTCAGGTAATTGCATTAAATTTAAAAATATAAGATCAAAAACTATTTAAAAATATTTGATTAGGGCAAAAAAATCAAACTATTGAGTGTTACAAAACAAACGATTAACTAATCGTGAATTAATTTTGCTGATTGCAACCCATGGTTAAAAAAAACATATACCTATGCATGTCATTGCATGTGGAAATGTGTTTATTTAATCTCGTTTTCTTCATTTTACATCAGATGTTAATAAGAAACAACGTTATATGACTAGGAATTTACAAAAAAATGTAAATAGTATAACTCGTACATACATGTTTAATTTTACTGTAATATTATTGATATAGTATCATATAGGTATAATTGTACTTTTTGATAAACATATCTTTTAAATATGTATCATTTTTGTTTAATCTTATTTAAATGCACATAAGAGTTTAGTAAAACAATTAATTTAATCAAAAGTGGTGGCATGACAGTGGAAAGATATTTTATTCAACTGAATTTTTTTGTAAATTTTGCTTACAGAAAATAGATCTTTGTCTGAATAATTCATTTCTATTAATAAACCTAATTAATATAAATATATAATGATATTATGGAAAATTATGAAGAGTTTTGTTGAAATCCCAAGATAAAATACATTATATTCGCGTTAGTCAGTCCTGCTGGTGTAATGATAACAGTAACTTTAAGTTATAATAAATAATTCTATAACTAATTAAATTCTTACAACTATTAAAGATTCGACTAGGTATAGCATATATTATAACTTTTATTCCCTACAAAAATATAAAAATGTGTTATATACATGTACAATTTACATAAATGTTTGTATGTATGTACATAATTTGATTCATCCCATCTACATTTTTCGCACTTGAAATTCCCCATTTATCCAAATATTTTCATAACAAAACTACCCTTTGTTCTATGTAGTTCCAAACGCATTTTTTTCAAAACAAAAATCGATAAATTCGATGCAATTTCCTCACTCCATGCACCCACCGCCTGTTCCCACCCCCCAGAAAAAGCCGAACGACACAAACGACGCAAAAACAGATTTCGATAAAACTTTTTTATCCACATTAATGAAATATGATTCGCATTTTGCTGTTTATGAAAACAACCTGTACACATGAGAGGCGGCCCTGCACACACATGTGCAGCACCGCTGCATATGTAATTATCCGTGTATGTGTATGTGTGTGTTTGTAATGCATACAGTATTAGCTACCCCTCGCGTCCCCCAGCTCGCCGCCCCGCTGTCCCCCTGGGGCCCCCGTACCGCTTATGTACAACTCTATGTACGGGCAGCGCTTATGTACTGATAGCTAACTGTCCTTATATACTTAAAACCCAAAATCGAATTTGAAATTTAGTCGTAATACTCAATGCGGAGTTAACGGACGGCTAGCGCTAACTAAGCTTTAAAAAAACATTAATTTTTTTAAACGCACCAATCCTAAATCCCTTCGATTCCTACAGTAAAAAATAATCAGTTGAAAAACTGACCAGTTTCTGTTTTTATAAAAATAGTGAAATTCTTTATTTTTACAAATTCAACTCAAGTTTAGAAACATACTTTTGGAAACATATACTAAAAATTACAAACCAAATTAACTCATTCGAAACTCAAGTATTTAACAAAAAAAAAGTAACTTTGGAATATCATAATTATCATATATCAAAAATATAATCAAAAAACGTCAAAATTCATATTAATTATTATAAAAGAAAATTATCTTATATCAAAAATTTATTAAAAATTCATTGAAAATTAAATCAAATCGAATATAAGTTCAAAAATTTCGCGGAAGTTTAACGAAAATTATATAATCTTTGAAAAAGTTTGATGTATTAAGTTCTAAAATATTTTAAAAATATTTATTTAAAATATAGTGATAAGACATTCGCCGGTTTTTATTCATTTAACAAGTAAGTATTTAAAACTATTACACTTTGCACTTGTAGTTAGTTCTTCGTTAGAGGTAAAAGTATCTGTGAGACTTTTCTGTAGAATATTCAGTTTATATCTCGTCTTATTCAATCTTATTAAGCAGCTTGTCTCTTTCCTATACCATTTTCTTATACACCTTAAAAGAGAGACAGCACGTGTGGTGGGGGTACCTAATATAACCAAGAAAAGACAGAGTAAGATACAGGGTGCAAGGGTACTTCTTTAACAGCTTAAATATGCTATATTCCCCTTTTAGATTTATTGAACATGCATGTGATTTTATACAAATTTTTAACAACAATATTTTTTTTATTTCAGATTATAAAGAAAAAAGTCTACATTTTGGAATAATAACATTTTGGAAATTAAAGTACAAAATTAAAATTCTTCATTGAGTTAACTCACATTACGGCCTTAAAAATTTTTGAAAAATTAATTAAATTAAAATTCTTATCTAAAAGTTTAATATAATTACTTATATATAATTTCGCGTTTTTTTTTTATTTAAAAAAAATCGTAACTTTTAAATACTGCTAATTCGGGCAAATAACATCTTTAATCGCAGTGTTAAAAAGTTAAGTGAACAATATATACATTATATATAGAAATATATTTAGAAATATAAGAAAACTGTTATCGATATAAACGTAGAAGATAAATCTGAGAGTCCAAAACCAAACAAGTCATTTCAAATTGTGATAATATTTCGCCTCAAAATTGTTGTTTCGATTCAAAAATAAATTTATATACACCCACCGATATAATATATATTTACAAAATATTTAAAAAGACAAAAAAAATAACAAAAAAATAAAAAAGGAACAAAAAGAAGATACATTTTACTAGTGCCTTTATTAAGGGAAATATTTGGGCCTTATAAGAAAAAATTGGAAAATTGAAATGTATAAATTTGTTAAGAAAAATTTTGAAAAATACAAAAAAATCGTATTAATTATTTGAGATTTATTTGATAAAGATATATTAGAGAATAATAATAATGAGATAATTATTATTTAATGTATAATTATTTAGTACAATTATGTTGAATTATATAATATCATTATTAATATAACCGTACGTAACGTATTCAAAGATACACGAATCGGGCTGATTAATAACAAATAATAACAAACAATAATAAACAATAAACAATCACCGAATACAACCAACTCTAGAAGCTGCTATTGGTAAGTCACATACATTTACATATCTGAAACTCTTATACGCTCTCAAAAATCCAACAAAAACAACTAATATTTTCATCAAGATATATGTACTTACGGCAGAACGTCGCTTATTAGAGCTTTACATTTCATTATTACAGTAAATAATACTTTGTATATAATAATAATACTTGTATAAAGAATATTGTTTACCACTTAAACAGATATAAAACTGTAAGAATTATAATCGACGCTCTGCTTTATACTCATATTATATTGTTTAGTTATAATAAGAAGTAAATATGTACGCTACTCTTAAATATAAACTCGGCATGATATTGTACATGCATTCACATTACTAGCGGAGTATCAAAATGTAGTGGATATTCTTTAAATTGAGAAGGTAATCAATAAAAGACCCAAATTCAGTCTTCTAGAATTTATATTTTCTTAATACTCTTCAAGGTCAATCATTCCTTTATATATTGTTTAATCTATAATTATATTATATTATATATCAATATAATATTCATACAACATTATTCATAAAATGATAATACTAGACCTCTTTTACAGAAAAATGTTGATTTCATATTCTTTTTATAATATCAAAGTATACGAATACAAAATAAATATTTAAATACTGTTCCCACTTATATATTCTTCAATAATAAAAAAAAACAGTAAAATTTTTTTTTAAACTTTCTTTAAAAATATTGTGGTTAATATTTGTATACCAATGGTAAAACATTTAAAAATGTATTACTGAATTGAACTGAATTTTATACGATCAATTTCATTTTTATTAATTTAAAGTACAGACATTTTTATTTGATGGTAGGAAATATACTATAATTATGTTTTAGAATATTTTCTGTAAAATGTATAGGGTCGCTTTTAAAAAATACGATATATACGTAATATTAATACTTATGGAAAAGTTATAAATACGTTAAATTTTTCAAACTGTTTACATGAATCGTATGATTAGTTATTCATTATTATATACGGTTCTTTTTGTACTTTAAAGAACTCTTATTCTTTCTATACCCCCTTTCAATTATAACCCATAAAGACTTTTAAAGGGAAAATGGCAAAATTTGGCCTAAATTTTAAACAAGAATATATACGGTACATTATAACAGTGGCACACCCAGAAAATATCGGGCAGGGGGGAGGGTATTTTTTTATAATAAATTACATATATATAATTTTTAATTTTTATGTATCACAATATTCGCAATTGCAAAATTAAATATAAAGTACACAGGTAGAAAGGTTTACTTGAGCCAAGTAAATCTTGTTTTGTATATAACGAAAACAATATTTTCTTAAAATAAGAAATATATTCTTAAAGCAACTATAGTATTCTTAGACGAAGAAATAATGTAGTTGGATTAAGAGTACTTTTCTTATATTAATAAAATATTGTTTTTGTTATATACAAAACAAGATTTTCTTGGTCCAATACAGTTTTTTTGTGTGTATATTGACAAATTCAAGGGAAGGGTTTCTAGCCTCTTAAAAAATCTTGGGTGTGCCACTGCGATATAACATCCCTTATTTTGTGAGAAGTTATATTCAATATATGTAATAAAAATCAATATCCAGAATTTTATATTTCAAAATTATAAGATATTATCACTTACAAAGCAAAAAAGCATCATTTTTGTATCTTTAAAAGATTCCCTTTTTTGTATTCAGTTCCTTCCCAAAGTTTGGTAAATTTAACACTATATACAAAAATTTATTTAAACCGCTATGAAGGCCTGTATATATTTCTTTTGAATATAAAAAATATAACTAATTTATTTCTTATTGTCGATAATAATTTATAAATCATAATAGAAGTGTAGAACAGTGATGAATAGGTACTGATATTCACTTTGAATATGCGCCACAAGAGCAACGCATGGCTGCAACTGACGACCCAGAGCGATCTTCCACATGCGCCATTGCGAATAGATATATTTCTTAATAATTAAACTTTCTTCTATTTACTTTTATATCGAGTTAAGTGGACATTAATTGCTGGATTTTTGAGAGTACATAATATATCATATTTGTAATTTCAATATGATTAAATTCTTTGGTATACATATGTACATATATTTATTTAATAATTAAATATTTTAATATAATATTTCTGTTTTGATATCACCTATACTCTATTCTGTGATACATAGCATAAAAATGCAATACATAAAAGCAAATTTTTTAACTATAAACATGACTATCATATATGTATACATAGAATTTAACATTTTTGAAATCATATTTTTATTTTTAAAATATATAAAAACATGGACTTTGAATGATTATTTTCTAATATTATTTATTGACTATGATTGGGGTTTGTAAAAATATAAAACTATATAAATGAGTAATAATCTGAAATTAAAAAAAAAATTATGTATAACTGACTATTTTTATAATTTCTTGATATAAAACTTATTAGTAGATCTAACATCTTTGGAAATGTCTATACATGTTGGTTTATCTTTTTTTATTAAGTGCGTTTTTAAAATATAAAATGAATATTGTAAAATTTAAATCGATAATAAAATTAAATAAAAAAATAACTTTTAATTATTCTAAATAGGTTCAACTCAATTATTAAGTAATTAAATTTGTTTAGTAGCTATTTATTGATTTTACAAATTAAATAATGTGATATACACTTTCTACATTAAGATGATTATCATATTATGATTTGAATGTTTGATGCATACCTTTTTTATTCATATACCATCAAATAAACTACTATTATGATGTATTTCTCGAATGAATTCAATAACCATGAACACACCAAACGAAAAAATACATAAAATATATAAAACTACATTATCAAAAAATTGCCAAATTATAACGTTATAACGTTATGGCCTAAGATCATCACTCTGTGTAAATTCGTTTCTTTGTGAAACCGTGTCATTTTTTAATCATTTGTTGAAATTGTAAATAGGTGCTAATTTACGTTTCAAACTATGTTATTTCAACTATATCAGTTATTTGTATAATAATGTATATGTATATAGAGGAAATAACATGATTTAAAATCAATTTATTAGTAAGTTATTTAAAATACATATATAATGTAATTTAATTTCTAAACTTGTGCGTGGAGTGACAGAATACAAAACTCATTTTCAATACATCATTGAATTGAGATGAGTATACAATACATATTAAAAAACATGCAAAAATTAGGGACCTATGTTCGTGGCCCATTCAGACAAAATGGAATATTTCCATTTAAAAAATATATACATAATTATTTATAATGAACAAGCTAAAATTATTTCTAAAAGAAAAAAACATTATAACTTAATAATATTTATAGCATTTAAATACTTTTTGACTTACAACACAAACGTCTTTAGGGAAAATATTTTTACAAGCATTGATTGAGTGAAGGAATGACTACTTGGAAATTCCAATATCAATTGTAGTACAAAGTGAAAATTTGTAGTCTCATCTAGGGTTCGCGAATCTCCTGCGCCAGCCCTGCTTAAGACCCAAACATATATTCAATATTTATCGTTAATATATCGTCTAACGAGTATACACTGTCAAACAATCAATATAATGTTAATATATATATAATGTTATATATAATGATTGGCATTTAATACAATTCTTGCAAAATCACATTTATCGTTAAAATTTAAATATTTTAAATAATATGCGTGCAAAAAGTATGTTGCAATAACTATTAGAAAAAAACGTAAATTTTTTTTGTTATTTAGTATAAAAATTTACTTAAAAAATAAAAATACAAAATTCGTTTCATTTCATTACTTATGTCGTTATTTTTTTGTCTAGAATTTTATTATATACAAATAAATGTCCATATATTTCTATATTTAAAGTAGCTACAACAACAAAGTGTTATAATATGCTTATAACTTGCCCCAACGCAAACAATTTTAGTCGATTTTGCTGCTGGCAAATGAATAATTAATATACTTTAACTGAATTATTTACTAGTATTATGGTCAGTTATCTAATGGCTATGGCATTAACTATGTATAACAACTATGCCTTCATTAGGGAATTTTGTATTTTTAAAATATAATTACAAAAATTAATATACAGGGTGTTCTGTTTACTAAATACATACGGACAATATTATTCCATAGGTATAGCAATGAACATTGTTTAACTCATGTTAATTTCTCTCTTTATATTTTGTCAATATTTTTGAAAATTTTAAAAATAACTACCTAATTAAAACAATAATATATATCTTGAAAAGGAGAAATACTTACAAATGTGTATCTTAAGTTGGATATAAATAATCTTAAGTAGAATACTAATTATCAAAAAGTTATTCAAAAACCATAACAAATAATATCATTAATAAAATCGAGCATTGGTGTTAGTAAGTAATATATGCGTGTATTAGTAAAAATTAAATGTACGATACAAAGTATATTTAATATTTATTAAATACTTAAAATTGACTAGTAAAGGTCATCATTACAATTAGGAGAGGTTTAACTGAGCATACATCTTTTGAATTTTAAGACCAGTTTATCAATTCTGCAATTAAAACATACAGAGATTTGATTTTCCACAGAAAAATTGTCCACAAAATAAGTCACTTGTTTTACTTAACTTTTGAATGGTTTGAAACTGCATTGTTAGTATCTAAAAAAACTAAAAGTAATATATGATCTTACTAATGCCATGCATGGTGTAAACACAATCAAATATATAGATTCATCATTGTTTTTTATGATAGTTAAATTATCTACTGTTATGGTTTTTATTTAAGAATTATTTTTTTGGTTATTCCGATGTTATTATAAAAAATAAATTTGATAAAAATATAAATATAAATAGAATAGATTATTTTCTATAAAAATTATCATTTCAAAAATAAATTAGGATAGTAAATAAATATATAGGCACTTATTCATATTCATGTTACGATTTTCCTCAACTTTTGCATAAGGTCTCAAAAGAATAATATTCGTACGTACTTGCATATATACGCGGTACATATACATATAGGATAGGTATACAAGTATACATACAAATACATACCTGCATATATGTATGTATGCAGATATACTCATAGATATTGGTAATCCCTGTCTGGTACATACAGTGATACATATATCTAAAGATTATAACTGAAAAGAACAAGTTTTTTCTTAATAGAATATTCTGGAGAATCTTGTACAGTAGATAACTTTTGGAATATTATTAATTACCAACATTGGAAAAATATATTAAGTTTTACTAATTGTTATAAATATCAAGAAAATGGAAAATAAAGATAAGTTCAAATACACACAAAAAAAACTGTATTGGACCAAGAAAATCTTGTTTTGTATACAGGGTGAGTCATATCAGGTGGAACAAACTTAAGCCGTTGATTGAGAAAAATATTTCAAGCAAAAAAGTTCATATAAACATGTATCCGGAAACCCTTCGTGAGGGAGCTACAGACTCCCAAAGATTTTGAATAAAATTGGTTTTTATTAAATATCTGGAGAACCCATTGTAATACAGCAATGAAAATTAATACCTGGATTAGTAATAATACGTGTTATCGATTTCCAGTATCAAACAATGGTTATTTAGTCCAGGGATGTGTGGGGCCTGTGGCCCCTCTGATTTTTATCTAGTATTTTTTGTTCTTCAATTTTTTTCTATGTTTGGTATTTTTATAAGGTCGTATGACACAAAATACACATAAATATACTTTGTTAAGTTGTCATAAGATCAACCATGCGAGAAATACTGTGAAAGATAGTTTTGCAGAATTTAACTTAATACGGATGCTAAAAATTATACAAAATAAATTTATTTTCTTGTTCTATAATTAAAAACAAGAATAAATGTGTATGTAAATATACCTACAAAAATGCATCCTTAACAACAGATAACAATTTTTTGTTTCATTTTTTAGTCAATTAATAAAGCACGAATTAAAGTAATAAAACTGGCTATATTTCTACGAGGAGTCATATTAAGAGGAATATTTACACCAACTATTTTTCTTATTTTTAGTACTAGAACAAGAATATATATTTATTTTGTATAATTTTTAGCATCCGTATTAAGTTAAATTCTGCAAAACTATCTTCCCCATCGTATTTCTCGTAAACAGTTGATCTTATTACAACTTAACAATGTATATATATGTGTATTTTGTATCATTTGACCTTATAAAAATACCAAACATAAGAAAAAAGTGAAGAACAAAAAAATACTAGATAAAAATCAAAGGGCCTACAGGCCCTATACATCCCTGGTCTAAATAACCTGGAAATCGATAACACGTATTATTACTAATCCAGGTATTAATTTTCATTGCTGTATCACAATGGGTTCTCCAGATTTTAAATAAAAACCAATTTTAGTCAAAATCTTTGGGAGTCTGTAGCTCTCTCACAAAGAGTTTCCGGACACATGTTTATATGAACTTTTTTGCTTGAAATATTTTTCTCAATCAACGGTTTAAGTTTGTTCCACCTGATATGACTCACCCTGTATAACGAAAACAATATTTTCTTAATATAAGAAAAGTTCTCTTAATCCAACTACATTATTTCTTCGTCCAAGAATACTATAGTTGGTTTAAGAATATATTTCTTATCTTAAGAAAATATTATTTTCGTTATATACAAAACAAGGTTTACTTGGCTCAAGTAAACCTTTCTACATGTGTACAATGTAGTAATCCACAAAAATATTATATGAGTTATAAATTATAGTTTCATTTATAATTAAATTTAAAACAATACAGAAAATAGCTTATGGTTATAAAAATTTTATCAAAATTATAAAACACTGCAAAAAACTTTGCTTTTTTAAGAGAGAAAAAATTATTATAAAATATATTTTTTTTAGATTTTACTGGAAGATGTATCTAATTTTTCGCCAAATTACTTTTATCCAATAATAATAAATGTGACATAAATTTATGCATTATTCAACAAAAACGTTGATTTCTCGAAATGAGATTTTTTAAGGTTGATATTTCAGTTTTTAACAGTGCTTAATTACATAAACTTGTAAAAATACATTGGTGGTGATAATTTTTATTTATTTTTTAATTTTTATTTAACTTCGAATATTTCTCTTGATACTTATGCATCGTTAATCGAATATTCTGAATATTTCGGTGGAAATCTCATAACATTTTCCAAAACATATATATATATATAATAATAGCGATAGTAGTATAAAAACATTTTTTTAAATATTTAAAAATTTAAGCATGATAAATATGACCATTGTTAAGGGGTTTAAAAAAAGTTAAATATTACAAAAATTTACATCACTGTAGATTAAGAAAGAAAGAAAAACTTGAAAGGATTATTAAAATTGCATCATTGATATGATAATATACAACTTGTTAACATACCTAATTATTTATAATTTTGACCATCGTTATTAAGAAGCTATCGTTTTGAAAAATATTATATCATATTTTATAACCGCAATGAAATATTATTTTTAGTTTAACCAATAAAATTCTAATTATTTTTTAATAAATTAAAAATATTTTGAATAGGAGTATTCTAAAATAAAAATACACATTCGAAATCATTTAAATCTGAAAAAATGAAACCCAATTTTCGAACTTGTATTTTATGTCTGTGGTGTGAATGTTTTGAATATGCGTGTGGTGTACAACGCCGCCATTTTTGTTTTGATATCCACCTACACAGTTGTTAGAGCTAGAACATGTAATGATATATTTATATTTTATTATTTTATATAAAATATTTTAAAAATGAATAAATATAGATAATAATTACATAAACATATTGTAAACGTTCTGCATTTCACATCTTTTATAAAAAATTCGCTAAACATTGGATATTTTGTAAATGTTGACCAGTTCCAGCATCATTCGCCATTTTGGTTGTGAAATATAAAAACAACGTTTTGATGTCAGACTCTTATTAATTACATCCTACATTATGAATACAATCATATAACGAATTACAATTTCGCCAAGCGACAATTCATTGTTTATATTATTGCTCGATGCAAAATAATAGATTTAAATAAATATTGATTTGCTGTAAATCATGGTAATTAAAAAAGGCACATTTTGCAAAATGTACTGACATGGTATACCCCATTCATCAATATATAACCATAACAGAGACCGAACTACAATGGACCACGTGCAGAAATGGGACAAACTAAAAACTGCATCCGACCGTTTCATTTTGACCAAAAGGGGGGCTTATATACTGCCCTTGTGCATGTTTTCTCACTTTAATTTTCATTTCTGTTTCAGTCACACCTAGCTATGTACTCACAAACACTAACGCAAACCCGTATACACATACGTGATTTTGTATGTATATGTTGTCCGTGTATAGTGCTATGTAAACGTATATAACAGCAATCATTAAATAAATTCAAAATGGCTTCCGCAACCAGCCAATGACTCGGAATCATCAAGCGTGACGTCACAATGACGATGAGCTCGCGCCAGCCAATAACAGCGTTCGAAACAAAATGTTAATTCCCAGACGACCAATGACTGTGCTCGTTACTATTTCTGGGACTTTTTTTTCAAATTTCCGTTTTTATTTTTGTGCGGATTTTTTATTTTTCGTTAAATTACGGTTGCTATGGCTCGTCGGGTGGACGAATGTGTTTCAATTTGAAATTTTAAAAAATCATGTATGTTTGTACAAATGTGTGTGTGTATGTTTTATATGGTTTGAGTTTGTTGCGATGCAATGATGAATATGCGACGAAAAATTAGCTTTTTATGGGATTTTTTATTGTGTGATATAGGGGCTGAATCTATCTAAACAACGCGCACCCCATGGACCCTATCTCATCATGAATTTGATGGGTTATTCGAAACCACATGACGCGGTATATCTATTTTTGGTTTTCAAATATCCAGCGTTTATCAGAAAACATAGTTAAATAGTGATGATAGCATTTTTGAATTTACCAACGAGCAATATTGTTTTATATTAGCGTTTCGAATGGTTTTGGTAATCACAAATTTGTTGAAAATTAAAAACAATATGGATGGTGGAGGCACTGTTTTGTTATTTGGGTTTGAAATACACACAGCATGGATCAGTTTATCTGTTTTGGGATGGGCGTTATTGTGTACTTTACATAAAAATTATATTTTAACTAGTTAATGTTACGGCCAATTTTGAAAATATACATTCATTGCTATTTTAACTGTTATCAAATTTAAATTAACCTTTTTGAAATGGACATAATATATAAACAACATACTAAAGTTATACGTTCACCAATCATTTTTTCCAAATATCTCTTTCCTCACATCCACAATGAGCTTAATTTTTACATGACAATTTCTTTTTATTTAGTCTCTTCGTCTACGTTCATTAGGGTAGCATAGCAACCTTTTTATGAGATGTAGGTATATCTGTAATTTTTCCTACCTATATTATGTATTAATATTTTTTAATTTATCAAACTAAAAAAAACGTATCTACATACAATACCTATATACATATGGATTAATTGTATATTAATAGATCAATAATAATTATATAAATATGTAATATTTATATAATGTTAGTAATAGATATACACAGAAGCATTTACTCGCACAAACTAATCAGCTGGTATGAACTGGTCATTTTGCGAGATAATGTATACTGGAGCTTTTTTTAAGTTGCCAAAACTCACTTCTTGTCAAAGTTTTTACTAAAGAAAATTATATTTTAAATATCATTTAAATGAAATTTAAAGCAGCTTTACCTTTGCTACAACAAAAACGTGCCGGAACGCCGATCCACTGCGTTACATACCAAAAAAAGCTCTGTTAAGTATACTTAACAAGGCTTTTTTGTACCTATATTTAAAATTAACTTGAATAGTTATATAAAACGAGAATAAAACTTTCTCGAATTGGGAATTCCAAACAAAAATATTTAAAAATATTATTTGAAAAGTGTGTTTCTATTGTATGAGAAAAATAAAGTTGATTAAATGTGGGATGATGATTTTTCGTCTTACGTATACTTTGGAAAAAAACTAATTGGCATTGGTCCTTTTCGAAAAAAACACAAATAAAATGGACGGACGGACGACAAAGTGAAATTAGTAGGGTTTCTTCAGAATTCTAAAAATATAGGTGGCTTAAAAAATTGTTGAGACGAAAAGAAAATAAAAAATATTGAAAATGGGGAGGGTATAGTTGTATATAGTCAGTTTTCCCATGGTCGCAGAAATACTTATGCATATGTAATTACTTAGTTACGATTCTGATATATTTTTAGCAAAAGTTGAACAGATGTTTGTAAGTTTCTATTTAGATGATTGAGAAAAAATAATGTAGGCTTAGTAATTATAGCTAATATATACGTTCACCCCATTTTTTATACCCAAAACTTATAATACATCGTTGTTACCCGTGCAAAATATGCTGTAAGAAATTAATATTTTTTTAGAAGGCAGTAAAAATTCTATAATTTGTATTACTTGATACATTTGCAAAGTAATTTTTTCCAACGTTTAGCGCCATAAAGCTATTCCATCGAAAAATATCACATAGCTGGTTTTCCACGCGCGATATTTTAACTTATAGTTGAATTTGTATGACCTTTTATTCTTTCAAAAATTTGGTTTTAGACGATCATTATACCTTATATCTTTAACTTTAATTCGGTAATGTTGTGAGTCATTTTCTTCTAAACTTTCATAAATTCTAAAACTTTTAATCATCATTGATTTCTTACTTGAAAAACGAAGAAACTGTGGTTTCTTAGTCACTTAAACTAAAAATACACCTTAACCACAAACTTTATGTCTCTCGACACGTGTTTCGACTTCACAAGAAGTCCTCATCAGGAGCCTAACGATTCCAGTTAAATCATTGATTTCTATTTAAAATACATCAATATATTTTAATGTGCAGTTAAACTTCTCGAATCGAACCTTTTTTGTACACGACCCCTACCGTTAACAACCAGTATTTGATAAAACCAAAAAGATACTTCCATAAGCGACTATTATTTAGAAACCAGAGCCGTTCGGTTTGACGATTTACGAAGTTTCATTGTAGTAAGTAGTTCTTAAAATGACCAGATTACGTTGCAAGTAAACCTGTATTACACTTAAGTATACCTATCTACACCCACGTAAATATATTTAAATTTGGCGCTTCAAGTCCGGCGGAAGTTGTATAACAAATGAGTAAGAGAGAAGCTGAAGACAACGACCTATCTCAAGACGGGCACAGTTAATGCAGGTCCCGCGACGTCCCACATATGCTCAAGAGTCAATGAGTTCTCATACAAACAGACACACACACAGCCACCCGCCGTCTGCGTAACTGGATCCCATATCCTAGAACAGAGGTCCTCAAACTTAAAATTCACGAATCACTCAAACGCCATAAGTCCCAATATCCATCAATATTTATCAAGAGTATACAAAGGTTCTTTTAAATTAATTAATAAATGCAAATTGAAAGACAGAGGGCAGTAGTTATATATATATAGGATATTTTCCTGACATTACCCAAATATTGAGTCAAATTGAAAATATTTAATTTTCAATTTGATATAAACTACAATTTTTAGGTTCAACAGAAACAATTAAATTAATATGGAGATCTATATAAAAGATCTATCTATCCCTGTATCAAATTCCTAACTATTCAGTTAGCAAAGGTTTGAATAACTATTTGTGAATTTCTTATACATAAATTCTGATTCTTCTTAGTTTTTACTTCATTTAACGTTTCGTAACATTATACAGTAAACATAATATTCAAAGCTCTTCTTCAAGTTAATATGATTCGACATTCACCTTATTGTTCAATTATTTTACTACGTATATTTTTTATTTTAACTTTCAATGTCACACAATACACAATGTATATTCACAAGTATGAGTTGCAATAAAACCAGTTATGGTTAAGCTCTCGCAAGTAAGGCGTTTCAAATTACTAGGGTTACTTTACATATCCCAAAACAACATGTTTGTCTTTAACAGAATATTAATATAAACAATTATTATTAATTAGATATTGTTTGTATCAGTAATTTTACTTTTGGAAGTTCTCGAGAAAAATGTCTGAAAGTAAATACATTGATAAAAATTTCCAAAATTTATTTATCAATATTAAATTCAATTATATTAGTATAATTTGTTGTGGATATTATAACATTTTAGTGACTGGTGTACGGGACAAACGATATATATATAATTATAACACTTTGTAGTTTGAATATATTTATTTATTGTAAGTTACACTGTTGTATGAATGTTGATGTGATGTTTGGTAATGTAGCGAGTGCGAGAGTACTGCAGCGAGATGTTTACTGTCTTAAGAGCGAAGACCAACTATCTGTTTTAGAAAATGAACTATCCTGTCTTAGAATCGGTAGACAAGGATAGCGATAGATATTTAGAGAAGGGGAAAAATAGAAAGTGGTTTGCTTGGGGAAATCCAAAAGGCGGCATCTACTTTGACCCTAGCACTACTGAGCTTAGGATAAATTAGACGTTAGCCGACCGGAAATACCCAAGCGTACGTGTTACTAATAAACTACAGAGGATTAAGAAAGATTAAAGAATTCGCTGAAAAATGTAAAAGTCTAGACACGTTGTAAAAGTAAATAAGTTGTCGGTAAACTTAAATAAAATAGTACGAAATATTAAAAATAAAATTTAAGAAATTTGAACGTGTGAGATGTCGCGAATGTCGCTACAGTACCCCCCTGCCAGTGATTTAATTCACGAAAAACCTATCTGTAGACGGTCCGTGAAGCGGACGCGTCTACCTGACCGTGTTCGTCGTCTTCCGTCTGGCTGAATTTCGGGCCGGTGGGCGGAAAAGACTGGAGCTCTTGATGCGTCGTCTGTTTATTGCGTGTATTGTCTTTATTGCGTTCTTCGTCGTTGTTTGCGTATTTGTTCGTTCGATCATTTGAGTGCTTGTTGGTTTGTTTGTTGGCCGATTGTTGGTCGATTGTCCAGGTGTAGTGATGATGACTGATGGAGCCAAAGCGAGATAGTACGGCGTATGCGTTATGAATTGAGTCACGATGAGCTTGTTCGCAAAAGCCTGGGTTGCGTGTACGACGGTGGTTGCGTCGTAGTCGTGGGTCACGATTCGAGTGACTGCAACAACCTCGGCGGCGCGTGCAGCGATGGATGCATCGTAGTCGTGGGTCAGGGTTCGGGTGACTGCAACAACCTCGGCGGCGCGTGCAGCGATGGATGCATCGTAGTCGTGTGTAATCAGAGAATGGTGTACCTGGTTGTTTGGTGAACTGCGTTTGGTGTATCGTCTGGTCGTGTTGCTTGGAAGCTTGAGAAGTACCTCGATATGTGGCGATGAACCAGAGGCGACCGTGACTGTTAGGACTTGAGACTCAGTCATATCCAATTGAGTGGTGATATGGGTGAGTAGGTCCAGGAGTCGGTGATTCCGCTTGTCCAATTGTGATAACCAGAGATGTTTTTGAACTCTTGGGACTTGAAACTCAGTCACCTGTCCGTGCGAGGTGATATGGGTAGGTAAGTCCGTGAGTCGTTGTTTTCGCGTGTTCACTGGAATTGCGTCTTGTTAGTCGTGTTCGTGATGATGGTGTGGCGCGATGTCGAAGGGCAGGTGTCGTCTGTCACCATTAACGACTGCCCGTAGTAGTGCCACTTATGAGTCATGGTCGTAGATATGTTGTATCGAACTTGTTGTTAAGCACTTTGTTGCAGTTTTCGCGAGAGCACTCACTGTTGTTTCTGATGCCATATCTTTGTTCATCTCGCTTGTCACTTGGTCGATGGCACGAAACACCGTTTAAAAAAAAATTGTCAGTTGCGCTATAGTTTGAGTTTGTTGAATACACAAATCACTTTTTTATTGTCACTGTCACTATGTAGGTATCACTTCGGTCGCGAAAAAAATTACATAGGGCGCGGACAAATCACGTCGGGGTCACCACTTTAGTGACTGGTGTACGGGACAAACGATATATATATAATTATAACACTTTGTAGTTTGAATATATTTATTTATTGTAAGTTACACTGTTGTATGAATGTTGATGTGATGTTTGGTAATGTAGCGAGTGCGAGAGTACTGCAGCGAGATGTTTACTGTCTTAAGAGCGAAGACCAACTATCTGTTTTAGAAAATGAACTATCCTGTCTTAGAATCGGTAGACAAGGATAGCGATAGATATTTAGAGAAGGGGAAAAATAGAAAGTGGTTTGCTTGGGGAAATCCAAAAGGCGGCATCTACTTTGACCCTAGCACTACTGAGCTTAGGATAAATTAGACGTTAGCCGACCGGAAATACCCAAGCGTACGTGTTACTAATAAACTACAGAGGATTAAGAAAGATTAAAGAATTCGCTGAAAAATGTAAAAGTCTAGACACGTTGTAAAAGTAAATAAGTTGTCGGTAAACTTAAATAAAATAGTACGAAATATTAAAAATAAAATTTAAGAAATTTGAACGTGTGAGATGTCGCGAATGTCGCTACAACATCTATGGTAAATAAGAATTGTATAAATGATTTTGTTAAATTTAAAAAGGTATGTTAATATGTATGTATTAATGTGCTTATGCAATTTCACTGTTACACGCTCTTAAATAAAATTTTATTTTTGTTGGTATTTAAATTAAAGCTATAAAATTCATAATAAGTATCCTAAACAAAGATTATTTCTGTTATAATCGTAGGTCAATAACCTTCTTTATCTCTGTATTAATTTATAATATTATTTAATAAATTAACAAAAATAATTTTTTAATACACTTACATATTAGGAACCTACCACAAAACATACTATTTGCAAAAAGAAAAAAAAATATTATAAAAAATGTATCTTATATCAATTCGCATAAAGAAAAAATATAAGTATTTTTTCTGTCTTCCAATATATCTAAGGCAAAGCTGGTCGCCCACTTTACACAGCATCCGCGCCCATGGACCAGACAGAGATAAACGAAATATGCGTTTATAACAACAAACAAAGATGGATGTAGGTTATTGACCCCTGCTTTGACTGTAAGACTACGTATATTTATTCTTGTTTTCTTTTATTTTTCGTATGTTCTTTTTATTTTTGTGCATTCGCCGTACCTCTCTTTTTATTATTTCTTTCTTGTGTGGTCGGATTTTAGATTTTTTTCAACGGGTATATGGACAACTTTTTATCAAAAACGATTTTTTTTAATTAAAATAATATTTAATTATTACTATATAATAGTTTCATTTAACAATCCAAAAATATACGCGCGGGAGTAAAATTTTATTACATAGGGAATATTTCAGATGTATCGAATTTTTTACACTTTACGATAAACTTGAAAATACTTTTTTTGTTTTAAATTTGAAACTTAATTCAAATTTACCATTCTTTTTTAATCTTGTTCTCAAATACCATCATAAGCAGGAGCAGTTCTTGCAAATGATTAACACATCACAGAAAATTGGATTATTTTAATAATTTTAAAGTTAATCATTTGTAAAAAAAAATCTCGTTGTGTTTATGACCAAATACGAAAACGAAATTTGAACTAATAGAAAATTTCAATAAATTTTCAAATTTACAAGTTTGTCATAAATTTTCAAGTTTGTCGTAATATTAACAGGGGAGCAAATATTTGCATGTGTCTGAAATGGCTTTGATTTCCATATGTTTCGTTCTTCAATTCTACACTTTAAATATTAATTTACACTGCGTTTACCTATACATAAATATACATTTATGAGAAAAAAACCTAATATGCTAATTAGACTATACTTTTATTTACTGATCAGTTTTGAATTAATACTATACGGTCTCCACCAATATCGTTTGTTAGATTATTTAAACTACAATAAAATTAGAGAAATTGTTAACAAACAACGGATATTAAATTTAATTAATTAATCTGAAGTTTCGCAGTTTTTTCCTGTACATCCTGGATAGTAAAGGACAGTCTATCATTATAAAATATTTTTTAGACTGAAACTGTAATAATGTTTACAGATACTCAATATAGTAAATTTATAGATAAACTGCAAACATCACAGCCTAAAATTATATAATTACAGTTTCATAGAGTAAAACATATTTTATAATAATAAGATATGACTTACTATCCGGGATATACAGGAAAAAACTATTATTCTTTAGGTTTATGTTTTTCGTGTAGTAATTTTTAAAATGTAAGTTAAAAGTTTAAATGACATAATAATAAATATAATCAGAGTAAAATTAAATTTAATATATTCTCATACACACTTTGGTTGATGTTGGCATCAATATAATTTTTCAGAAAATTATATTTATCTGAGACTCCCGTTATAACGAAAACTACCAGATTGTATTTTTTATAATAACCTAAATTCTTTTTTAATAAGTCAATGTTCAAAATATGTTCACTTGAAGCGTTATCAAAATTAATGATTAAAAATTATGTTATATGTTCATAATATTAGTATCTATTTAAGTTTTTGAGCTACTTACATATATATCTACTTTTACAATTTACATTAGTTAATAGTGCAACAGAACTGTTACTGTCAAATTCATGAAAATTTTGCTTGGTCCAAAAAGCCTAAATTGAATAGAGGTACTAAAAAACGTCAAATTTAGCATATTTACCCAAACGCTTATATATACAAAATATTCTATAAATTTCAAATTTTTAATATACAATATTGTATGTGAATAGACTTAAGTCTGCTATAAATTTGCTAAGTAGCGAATCCGAGCCATGTGTTTTGCATGTGGCACGGAGCAATGGAAGTGTGGGGTAAAGGGGGGCGGCCGCGAGCGCTTTTTTCCGTCTTTTTCTAAACTTGTTTTAGCTGCAACTTATAAGAGTTTATTTTTAAAATTCCAAGCGCTGCATGCGCTAAAAATACACTGGACGTTGGCCTAGGTCAGGAAACAACAGAAATAAAAATTATCCACCGATGTTTAATAACCCAGCATCTTTACGCGGGAAGACGTTTCCATCAAGATTTTAGCTGATTTTCCGCAGGAAAATACACTGCTCATGAACATATGTGTACATTACTATATATTTATAGTTTGTCTTCTGTATACAAAAATTTACACAAACGATGTTGATGTAGAGAGACTAACTTATCGAAACAGACATTTTAGAGCAAAATAATTGGACAATTTACTTATTTACGATATTTTTTTATCCAACAAAGGTCAATTATAAAAATTCAAATCAAACATTTGAAAAGTGTTTATATATGAATTAGTAGGTACATAAATATTATTATTACATACATACAATAACTATACCTACACGTAATAACATACATATAATAATACATTAAAATTTAGCTTATTTGAAAATTCAACAATTATATGTATATATATGTACTACTGGTAGTACCCTTCAATTTGTATAGATATATAATACACATTTTTTTAATTAAATATACATTATTAATTTCCGATTCATTACAGAAGATGATGTCCTACCCATTATTTTAAACTCTAATTAAATTCACTTAAACTAAAAATACACCTTAACCACAAAATTTATGTCACTCGACACGTGTTTCGACTTCACAAGAAGTCCTCATCAGGAGCCTTTAATTAAATTATTCATAAGTCAAATTTACGAACTTATTCTTGTCAATTTTAACAGTAAGTAGGTACATTACTTTTGAGAAAAAAGCCATTTTTATGATTTTGTACATATTATTTAAATTATAAAACTTATAACTATAAATATATTTTCTCGTCTGATCGATTATGTTCATTGTATACATATACAATATACATATATGACTACTAAAAAATTAAATTTACAGTAAAATTATGTCACTGTAAAAAAACTGACATTTGTTCAATGTTTACTATTTCACGCTCGTACAAGTACTGTCAACAACTGTAATAGGCTTTATGTATACTAAATATTAACAAATCAGATTTTTATTTGAAAGATATAGGTAAAACAAAATGCTATCAAATTATTTTTCGTAATTAAATCTTGTATAATATTCATAAACGAATATTAAATCCTTCTGTAAGTGTCACAGACAGAATATAAATTAATTGTTTCGAAAATATTATTGAAACGTTATGTTTAATTAAAATCAATAATACCAATTACGTGTTAAATATCAACGCTGTATTACAATATTAGTGTGTTTCATATGTGTATACGTTCAATAGAAATAATATACGAATAAACAAATGTACATACATTACACGTTGTTTTTATTATTTATATATTCATAAGCCCTTTTTATACACAGCGCAATATCAATATTCACACATACAAACACATAAACACATGAACATACACACTTATTATATATATTCAAATTAAATAAAAATATCATAACTAAAAACAAAAATGAACAATTCCTTTTTTTAAACATTGACATCAGTAATATTGAACATTGCTGAAGTTCTGATTATGTCAGATTAAAGTTTTGTAGTTATAGGTTGTATAACTTCTACAATTTCTGAAAAACCTATTTCATCATTTTCTTCTTCATTCATTTTTGTTCACTGAATTGATTCCTTTGTAAACATCTCCTTCGTGTTTTTGTTACTTAGGTGTAAATCTATTTTACATCTTGAAATTAGACATACTTTAATTTCTTCTTATTTTTTCATTGGCTTCCTTTTCTTCTTAAATCGGCCACTCTATACTTTTTATTTTAACATTTATATTGTTTAGGTTTTATGCGTTCCACTTCATTTATTTATTATTGTTAAATTGGCAGCATGCTTTTTAATTTAATTACACTTCTTTTATTTAGACAGATTAACAGAAGATGTTAAATTCTTTTCTTATGTTAATAGTTTGATTGCAGTAACTATTATAGTATCCATATTGAACTTACACCAGTTATTTACAATATAAAGTGATCCTATTATATGTATGTATGTAATATATGTTCAAAATTAAAAATAATAATTTATAACTAAAAGCTTTTAAGTTAATTTCACAATACGAACCCATAAACATTTTTCAAGTTCATTTCTTGCATATATACATACAAGTAGTCTCAACAGTGCTCATACCAGAATAAAAATATAAAATTATGTGGATCACAACCTACTTCGATGCAACCTTTAACCACCCACAATTGGGGCAAAAGTCAGTGAAAGTTTTTTAAAAATATTTATAGTACTTATATCACGGATGCACAAAGAGGCAGTATTGCCAATTTGATCTAGAAAACACTACAGAACAATGGTTCTTCATTTTATTTTCAGTTCCTCGCTTTATATTCTTATTAACTGCAACAATAATATGGGCTTAAAAAAGATCATCTTAAAAATGGTATATAAATATATACCTACGAGTATGTCTATAGTCATACCTGCAAAAACTTTTCTGTAACTAAAACATTCTTAAGTGTTTAAAGAAATCTTAAAATATAACTAACTATCGTTTCTTCTTTTCATCATATCAAAGGCTATACGTTTTAGTGGCGAGGCTAATAGATGGGACTAAGGGGGTTTTTCCCCTCGTCCGCATTTTTATAACGCCCCCCCCCCCAAAAAAAAAATCTTGATTATGTGCAAGGTTTGTAGTGAAGCTAAACAGCTATCTACTATTGATACCTGAATACTTAATATATTTTATTTATATTTTTCTCATATTTATTACTTAAAAAAGATGTACATATATTTCCTATATACACCCAGAAAAGTTGTTGCTCTAAAGATATATCATACAAATATTTATATGATAAGTATTTGGTTATTATTGTTTTTATATAGGTATCGTATGTACTCATATATTATTATTTTTTTGTAACAAAACGCCATATAATATATTTGTTTCTTTACATATATATGCCATTGTAAATAATTAACATTTCTGTATAATAGTACAATATGTTATGAATATATACATATAAATAATTAAATATTGTTTTGACTACATAATTTAAAAACAATCAAAATAAACTTAAAAAAAATATTTTTTTTATAATAAAAATAGTAATTAATAAAAGTATGTATACCTAACTATTATTTATTTTTAGGATAAAGGTATTAAATTAAATAATAGCAATTTTCTTTTTCGACAAAAAATATATTTTGCCTAATTTGACAAATGTGTTATATTTCAAAAAAGTAGAAAATATCCAAAATAAAAAGTGTAGTAGGTACAGAAGAATAGATTTAATTATATTAATCAATACCAATATATAAATGTGAAAGCTCTGCCTAAACAATGTAATTTTTTGTATTTTTGAGTCAATAGGTACATTTGATCATAGTTTTATTAGCAACCCATTTTGATTTATAAAAAAATATCTGCCTTCCTATTTGTTCTGATTTGACACGAACCGATTTTGATGTGACTTCCACAGAAGAACTAGATAAGAATATAAGATAAATATTTATTTACGGCTGGCTCGTATTAAAAAAATTACATAATTATATCAACATGAAAAAAGAATGAATGGAATGATATTGATGTAATTAAAAGTCAGGTCCCTGATTTTTTTATATTTAATTGATATTTTCTAATAAAAATCAATGGAACAGTCAATGGTTTATTGCTACTGATATAAATAAAATGTATATGGAGTATTTTTATTTGTATTTTTCGAAATATACCCGGGCAAAACCGCGGATTGTTTCTAGTATCTTTATATACATATGTTGTTTAAGCGTCAATATTATTACAGAAATCAATTGAAATCAATAATTAAAACTATGTAAATTAAATATTACGGAACCTTAACCTCCAGAGATTACTTAAGGCACTTCCAACTTCTATATGATAATCCCTCTTATGTGTAGACTACTTTTATGGCAATTCCATAAACATATAAAGACACAAAAACAATACATATTAATATCATATCTTTATAAAATTACAGAAAATCCAGCACACCTTTAATTTCAACATGGAAATAATAAATACTTACATAAGTACATATAATATGTACATGTACCTACTTATATTATTCAATTCAGTACATACATCTTAAATCGCGATTAGTATCTACATATCTATATATTTATGGTACATATTAATATACAATTGATTCTACGAAAAAAGAGAATTATTTTCGACAACTATAACAGGTGCATTTAACGTAAATGCGTACAATGAAATATTGATATCATTAAATTTTATGAATGCATTTTTAAACATCCCTATAAGAAACAATCGGTTTACATTTTTATGTTGAAACTAAAAAAAAACTGCAATTATTACTACATTAAGAATTATATGTTGATCGAAAGGTTATACTCGGCTGTTTTGAAATCGAGACATTATTTTAATTTTAAGTTAATATTATCCAGTTTTGTTACGATGCTTTAACATGCTATAAGTATTGTAAAATGGCATTTCATAAATTTTTGTTGTAATATTGATATTAGTAAATATTAAATTAATAAATATATTTTATAAACAATAGGTATACATCGTTTATACCTATATACATAAAAGATATAATTTAACAAAAGTTTTTTTTATGTTTTCTAAAAAAAATATGCCAAGATTCAAACAGAAGATGCATCATACATAGGTACATATTAAAATTATATTCTAATTTCATATAATTTTTCAAATCGACCAATAACATAAATTATTCTTCATACTTTTTTAACGCGAAAAAATATTTTGATCCTTCTAATTTCATATGATACTAAGCCTATGGCAAGGATGGGTAAACTAGGGCCGGTGAGATTTTTTTTATAAACTATGTGATGAAACATACATATTTGATAAACTGTTTGAATTCGTTAAATCTTAAAAAAAACAATCCCTTTTTTGGCGCACATGTATTCTTTAATTTACTATGTAGATAAAAATTGAAGTACATATATTCATTAATTAAATTAAAAGAGATTATTCATTTATAAAAGGTAAGAAAAAAAGAAGAATTTTAATCCAACAATATTTTTTAAACATAAAAAACTTGTATTTTGGCCCTTGGGTAAGCTTAATTTTTACGTTTTACTATATCAAACGACGCTGGAAATACATGCAAGAATGTTTTTTGTAAATAATGAAAAATAAATAAAAATAATTAAAATACGCGATTATTTTAGTGTTTTGACAATCCTTGTCGATATAGTGGGACAAAATGTTAAAAAAAAGCGTTGTATATATCTGATAAATATATACGGAACATCTATAGTCGCCCTATGCTATGCAATTTTAATTTTACAGACTCTTACAAATAATTTAACGTTAATAGTTGAACTGTATTACAAATATAATGAACTACGTTAAAACACAATTACTACCTCCTACAAAAAAAAAATCTCCACCGCATTCTTCGATCCAACTGGCTCATTGTAATGGTGTTATAGGTATAACGTATAGATACTGTTTATATTTCTTATGCAATTTTTCAATTCCGACTTCAAACCCCTTCTCTACAAACTTTGCACACAAGTTATATGCACCCAAGTGCATACAGGATTATCTATCCTTTTCTCACTCGCAGTAAACGTGACTCCACTCCTCGTCCAACACTGCACTTCTTAGACTCTGTGGTGCTTGCATCTATTTGCACCAAACGCTATACTCTAGCTATTCTTTTACAAGCTAAGAAAGCACACAGTTTTGTGAAAGATGGCCAGTATTAATATAATTCTAATATGCTTTGACCTTATTTAGGTCACAATCAAATTGTTGTCTTATAGTTGGTGAATTCTTATTAAAGTCTTATTCGTTTTTGGTATAATTGTAATTAATATAGAAAAAAATTTAATTAATGCTGCTTTGAATTATTTATATTGTGGTGTGATTAATATATAAAAAATAATTATAAAGATAACATTTTTTAAATACGTATTTTTGTGGTGTGATAATTACCGTAAGTGCAGTGTGAATTAAAAGTGATGTTTAAATAATTTTTTTCTTATTTATTGATAAGTTTTGTTGTACGCATTTGTGTAAAAGATACCAGAAAAACATACAAAAATTAAAGGTAAATAAAAAAGACATTAAATTTATGAAAGTTGAACACAATAAAACATAAATAAGAATGTTTTGTTATTGTTTAATGTTACGCCAAATTAAGCGATAATAATTTGAAAAATAAAATAACACTAGCAATATTAACTTATATATTAAAAGCAATATCGCTGTAAAAAATAATTTAACTTTAATATTTTTTAAATATTTATTTTATGCGCATAATGTGCTATTAATATTAAACATGGCTTCCAAAGAATTGAAAAATTAATTAAAAAGAAATTATAATTTACTTTACCAATTCACACTTCATGTCCCTATATATATATTTATTATACATTATAATATTTATATATCGAAAAATTCTCATAAAAACACGGTTAGAATGTGATCTACCGTACAAAAATATTCTTCACAGTCATATGTCTTATGCTATATACGAACATACTTATATGGAGATTAGACTGTACGAGTGCTATATCAATTATAGTGAATATGATGGTCTGTATTAAAAATAACCTTGGAAAAATTATACACTATTATTCGACGTATCATAAAATGCTCTTGGACGGTAGTGACGCTACTGCAATGGAATGAAACTGCATTTCAAAAATGGCGCCAAATGTTCAATTTTATCTTAATTAGAATAAATTCAATAATTGTTATAAAAAATACTCACATGATAAATACGCACATTCTATAACCATAAATATAACAAAACAATTTGATTTGCATAATACAATGTCATATAGTTTTTAGCAATCTAATTTTTATTCGATACAATAAAAACCTGCTTACTTATATTTAAATACGATTTTTAAATAAACCCACTCGAAAATATATTTAAAAATCAATGCAGCGTTACAAATGTTTATACTTATTATTTAAAATTAACTAAAATGTGCGCTACTGATTCGATAAATAACTAATATAAATAATATGTAGGTACACTTATTATTATTCACACATGATACTATATAAAAAATATATTGATATAAATCTCAAACGATATTTTAATGTCATAAAACAAGAAAAATATATACATATGACCCTCTTTAAACAGCTTTAACACGGTTAAGTTAATTACGGCGGAGATTTTTATTAGGTCTAATTTAAGATATGAATATGCCAAATATATCCTTGCTGTTTTCTTCATAAAGAGGTCAATCAACAGTTTCCAAACTATTTTACTATACTCGCGACCCAACAATAAGTTGAAACTCCTTAAAAATAAAAAATCATTAACCCTTTTATAAATTTTAAAAATAACTCATTTTAATAAACAACAATTAAGTCTCGTTTCGAATTTAAATAATATATTTCTATAATTTTCAAAATATGTTAAAGAGTATTTTTTTTTACATATTCCAGAGCCGGGGTTAAATATTTAAGTGCTCCGGACTGAACCTGTTATAGAAGTTTTCTCCATAAAGAGAATGCCTAGTATTTCAATAATATATTTTCTACACTGTATTTATTATTTTAACTTGAGTTCATGAATTTCGTATATTATTAGTCGTTAATGGTTTTTATTAAATTTCAAATGTAGGTTTTTAATTGAATGGTTGCTTGCAAAAATATTTACCTTTTTAAAAATGTTTAATTTAAAAAAAAAGATTAAACTTTTGTAAGGTCAATACAACATTATCAAGAAAAATGATAAAATCTTTATGATCAAAAAAATATTAGTATATTTGGTCAACTTTTATAAAAACTTTTTCTTCATTATGACATAATGACACTTTGTTAATGTAATAGCGATCTAAATAGACGTATAAAACAAAAATTAAATATTACCCGAATGTAAAAATGATATGTATTTTTTCTAAAACCAGTATTCAGTGTATAACTCAATGAATTAAAGTTTTACAAAAATAACTAAATCAATTATCAATTTCTATATAGGTTTATATTTTATTAAATAAATTATAAATACATAGATAAATAACTTTACCTATAGAAGTGTACACACGAACGATAATAAATAGTGTGTACTTTATAAAATATTTCTACAATGATGAACAAATTATATTCCGCAAACACGTATATTAATAAGATAAAATAGGGGCAACTTTTGAAAAAATCCCTTATCTTTTTGCGATAACCGATTTAACATTTTCAAGAGCATGTCTATGTACAGTACATTAAAATGAGCATGACACTGCATTAGCTATATAACTGAATCAAAATATAAGCAAATTTATGTGGCCAGCACATAACCTTGTATACATATGCAGTTGTTTATAACTTATATTTACATTACTAATTTCATTTACTAAAATTAGTGATGTAACGAATATTCGCATTCGCATCCGCGAATATTCGCACATTTTTAAACATTCATATTCGCATTCGCAGGTAAAGTTGCGAATATTTTTGCGAATATTATTTATTAATACTATGATGTATTAATAAATAAAAATATCGTTTTTTAATCTATTTTACTTAGAAAACCTTATTTTTTTTAGCTTTTTTAGCTTTTATTCGCGAATATTTATTTAAAATCTTACATTCGTTACATCACTAATTAAAATTAAAAAATATATATTTATTAGGTGTTCAACAACCTTGTTTATTACTATATTTTTAATTAAGTTAATACATTCTAAAAATAACAAATAAAATTTTTCAATCCAAACTTAAAATGTCAGTTTAAATCAATGTAAAATATGTATTATAAGTTTACCTATATGCGATTTGATTTCTACACGCTTTGGCCTCAAAACTAAAGCAATTTTTTATTAATGGCTTTAATAGAAAATATATAGTTAATTATTTGCACAAAATCATCCCAAAACCAGACATAGATGTCTGCGGGAGAGGGGGGAGCAGTAAGTGACCTAGGGCGTTTAGAGCAGGAGACAGTCACGGGGTCCAATAACTCTAAAGCTATTTAACATCATAAATACACAGGATTTAATATAAGTTGGAAGGGGGTAGGGTAAAATCATGCATTTTCGTTAACATAATGAATTCAAAATTAACACTTCATATGTATCAAAAAAATTAAAATAATGAAATATGATGTATAGAAAATTGAAATGTTCAAACTGGTTTAACTGAGATTATTCAAGGAAACACAAAGAAACAATTTTTATGCATATTTCTCTAAGTTTTCATTACAATATAAAATATACTCATATGCTATTAGTGACGTTTGTGTTATATACAAAGACATAATATTAATTGTTGTTATTCAATAAATGTACCATTACTGACTATTTGTATTCGTTATTTATTATTATTTAACATCCGTTAAAAGTTTTCGTTATTCTGAAAAAAATTAATCAGTTTCTCAGAAACATTTTAAATCATATTTAGAAATAATATTATTGCATATCGATACACCAGTAATAAATAAGTGACTAACATATAAGTCAATTTTGATATTTTTATAAAAATATTATAAACTAACCTACTTAAATCTCAATTTTGTAAAGTAAATTTGGTTTTTATTTTAAAATAAAATACTTAAATTATAATCATCCATTCCTTTGGAAATTTAATCAGGCTCGTGTATATTTTTATGTCAATGAAGGATTCTAATATAAGTATAAAAATAAATCATCTTAATTGATATTTTTGTCATGAATAAAAAACGAGTTGTACATGACATGTTTTTTGCTCATGATAAAATAAGTATGATAATATGAAAAATCATCATAGCATTTTATATCATGGCGGAAAAAGTATGATTTAGTTTGCTGTTTTAAAAGAACTATATCAAAATGAAGAAAAAATCTAAGTGCCGTGTATTAAAATTTGGGACCGAGTAGAGGTAAATATTTTGTTTTGAATAAATTTTATTTATTTTGTAGTCATTCTTTGTAAGTACTAAATATTAAAGAAATAATTTTGTTATACTTATTAACTTTAAAAAAAATTCAAAACTCCGTTCTGATATTTAATATATACTTTCACAAAAATTATAGTGAAATTATTTTATTATTAATTAAACGCATTAGTAAATGTTGAAAAATTGGTGCTCCAGAGGGCTCTTAAAAAATGTATATCTTCTTGATATTAAAGTACATGTAAAAATTATCAATATATTTACGATATTTAAAAATTAATATTTTTTGCAAAAACATTTTTTAATTACTTTTTCCTAAGGAAATTCGAACGTATCAATACTAATTAGAATAACTGTCAACTAAAAATGTGAGTACCTTTTACGTTGTATGTATATAGAGAATAATTTAAATTTAAATAATATTCATATTATTATTTTTAAATAAAACTTACGATCAATGATAATATTACAGATCTATATAATTTCAATATAAAAAATAATCACATATAAAAACCAACCCTTCCTAGTCGAGATTCAACCCTTCCACGTTTAGTTCAGCAAACAGCCACCAGATAACACCGCCTGTCAAAGCACTCGTTACCTTCAGGGTTGGATATATTTATTTCGTATTGTTGTACCATTATACATTCGTAGCGTATAAATTTTAAACTAATCAGAAATAAATTCTAAAAAGAGCAGATGTACTTATAATGCACGTTTGAATAATATCAAGACACTATATAAGCTACAGCAACTTCCTCGTATGTTCAATTCAACTGATATATTTGTGTGAGAAGGATAAATTATATGAAATGAATATATCTTTATCATATTGTCTTTTTATTTAATGTACACATATTAGTACTGACAATCGTGTTAATGCAACATGCATTTTATTTTTTGCGCTAACCAAATGTTATATAATCCAAAGAACATGGATACTTTATTATAGCATTGTTATTTATTTTGTCAAGTATTATTTGCATTGCGTTTTATATATTATTTGTGTATTAAAACTAGAAACACTGAAAAAAAAATTTCCAATCCCGTCCCCCGTCAATATTGTTAAAATTAATAACTTAAATAAGTAACGATATTATAATAAAATCGATTTTAATAATTATATAAAAAAATTAATATAATATATAAGATAATTTTAGGGAATGTAAGAACCATTCTTGTTCGACATATTAATCCCACCACAAATCTATCATTCTACCCCTACTTCAGTATAACTTTACCCCCTTCCTGAAAGCTACCCACCTCTCCTTACTAACCACCCCTCTCATTACCCTCCCCTTCTGTCTAAGATACTCCTTCCACGTATTTCTTATCCCCTCTACAACCCCTCTAAATACTGACAAATGTATGCCAATATATTTATTCTTTGTAACCCCACCCTTAGAAAAAAGTATCCCTGCTATTGTAATATTTGGAAGATAAGTATTAATAGTTTTATATTATTTAAGAATTATTAATTATTGTATATAAAATATTTTTTTACCATAAAAAATTGTACAATATAAAAAAAATACATGCGGGAAGATGTACTTACATATAGATACATATATATATTTTCTCAAGTGTATATTAATAGTTAGAATTGAATAGATTCAGTACAGAAAAAGTAGGAAATAAAACGTTAATAATTCTATGTATTATGTATTATATGACGCTATTACAAAACATTATATTTAATTACGCGCATTTATAAAATATTATATATAGGCGTATATATACTTATATTATCACCTATATATGTTGAAAGATTACAAAATTTTAATACATTATGCATATAATCTATAGTTTTGAAAATACGTGCTTGTTTAAATTCAATTACAGTAAAGAAAAATACCCGCAAGGTGGAAATTTCTTTAACTATACACAATCACGCAAGCATAAATTTAAAAAAGACCAGATTTCTTTTACAGCCAACCCCTACATCGTATCAGCTAAGGGGTAGTATATATTCTTACAAGGACGAAAGCGATTCGTAAAAAAAAGTATGCATTTTTATCTTTCTTTCCTACCCTCGCCAGTGAGTGGCTGATTTTTTTATTTTGCCCCACCCTCAACAAAAGGGTGTTACTAACTAAAAGTAAACATTTGTATTTCGGCGTATAGCATTGGTGTCTGTATTTTTTCTAATTTATTTCTTTTGTTTCTTGAATCTTAGTAATTGTTTCTAAATAATTTTTATTTTGAATACTTTTATTACTTTTTTTTACTAGGTACCTATATATCTATATTTGCAATTCAGTTATCTGTGTTTTTGTCTATTTGATGTAAAACCATTTAATTTTTTTGTAATCGATATGTGCTACGAGTTAGTGACATTTTACATATGTTAATATACATATCTTGAAAATACATATTATTTTAAGTTGAGTATCCGAAATTGTCAGAATTTTTATAGTAGTTACAAATAAAAAATACTATAGCTTAAAGAAGTATGTCAAAATATATGTTTTAAAGGTGCAAATTCATCATTGCTATAACAAAGTTATGTACTACATTAGGTACCTATGCCTTCATTAATAAAATATTAATCATTATATTGTATCTATATTATACATAATGTAAATTTATAACAAAGCCATTGTTCTAATCTTTAAACATTTCTGGGAATCATCAAACATTTAGTATAACGTATACGAATATATGTAGGTACATAGGTGTAGCACACTGGGGCAAATTTTATTGGTATGACTTTTTATTAAAGTAACAAAATATTAATTATAAGATAACGATATATTTATCGTCTCGATAATAATACAATTAATAAATTTATAATTTTTCTAACAATATAAAATAAATCAGTATCAAGCAATTTTAAAATAAATCATAGTAATTGGAACCTTGAATGGTTTTGAGGCGCTGTAAATTTTTTGTTTTGTTCTGTTGCATAAATAATGTCAAATATTATCTGTACGTAATATATTTTTACTAAAAAAATATTTCAGTTGAAGTTGATGCTGTATTCTATAGCATCTAGAAATATTAATTTAATAAAAAGTACCTACTTATATAAATAAGTATAGGTAAATATTATAAGTATAGGTATTATTTGCACACATGAAAATATTCACGTATAATTCGTATGCATTGAAGTATTGGTCATCAATAGACACGCGAGATAAAATGATTGTAACTATTTTTTACATACAAATGAAATTTTGTTAGTCTTCCCCTTAAAATTTCCCCTTAGAAATAAGTCCCGTGTATTCTAAACGAACCCCTATTTGCCACCCCTCAAAAATCTTCGATTCTCTTTCACTCCGACACACCACCCTTACGTATACCCTTTTCAATTCGCGCCTTAACATCTTCTCTCTCGCGCAAACTGTATCTTAAATGCACCTTTCCCATTTTTCCCATTCTTATGTACCCCTTTTCTGCGCTTCCGTTTCACTTATGAGCATTGTTCTTGCATATCTCCGTCTCGATTCTTCCTTCACGGAAATTTCATTTGAACTTCGTCCTGACCACGCGACTTAGATACATCCATCTCGTTTTAAAAACTTGAGGATTTTGCGATTTCGTTTCGTCTCCTTTACTCTTATTGTACTTGAACTACTCCGTCTCGCTCAATCTTAGGATCGTGCACTTTGTCTTACACAATAAGTCACCATACATCTTTCTCGTTTTTTCTCTTAGGCACGGGTATCGTCTACTCTGTCGCACCCGTTATCCTTGCGTATGCCGCACTCTGTCACCTACTTGGAGTCGTCTATTGCCCTCTCCGTCGGGCACGTGCGAGGCGAATGCTTCTGTTTCAGGCGTCGGTCCAGGCGTCGGTCTTAGACGGGCGTCTAAATGAGTTTAGATGGCGCATTTTCTTTCGCGAAAGGGGTAACTTGCTTGCTTTAGGGCTGCTTTAGTTCGGCGAGCGTCTCGACGTATAGGCGTCTTAAAACCGATGCTCCTTAACAGTTACTTACTAGTCGGACGACGTCTTTTACTCTGATAACACGAAATCGTAAGATACGGTCGCACACGAGATATATTTGTATTTCCCGCCAAAGTAAATGACGTTAGTGAGTTGTTGACACGAATTTTGAGTTTAACCCGATATAAAGTTTTTTAATAATAATTAAAGTTTTTTTTAAATATCCCGCCAAAGTAATTCTTGTGCACTTGTTTGTGATTTTGATTTGTACTTGAGTTTGATGTGCAACGGTTTTTTACATGTATATGGATTGTTGACAAGTGGGTATTTTTTAATTTATTTATTTTATTATATATTAGTAAATAACAATTTATTGTTTGTTATGAATTTATATTTACAATACTTACGAGCCGCTGTACGGTAACAAAATTTTTAAAGTGATCTTAATGTTAACTCCAATGTATATTTAATCACAATAAAATATATTTAATAATTCAATAAAAATTAGGGCACATTTTCACGCGGAACTGACGTAACAATATATGATTATATTTTCTATTATATTTTGAAAACCGGTTTTGATATTCAGGAAGGGGTTCTATATTGTTTAGAAACATAATGTCAATTTTGTCGAGTCATATGAATACTTCTACCAATTATTTGATATTTTTTATGAAAAGAAATTGTTACTATTAAAATATGTATATAAAAATAAATATCGTTTATCTAACTAAAAATAATTTGATACTAGTTTTTGAAAAATTATTTTTGATTTGATAAATAGAATTTAATATAATATTTACGTAACTAAAATTATATAATTAAAATAATACATTCATTATTATTATAAATTTTCTTATTCATATAAATTTTAATATTAAATTTTGTATAACTTTATAAACTTGTTAGTTCATATTAATTTTTCTTAATTTTATAAAATATATTTCGTCGAAATGACATGCCTATAAATAATTAATTATTTATTATAATGTTTTTTTAACTATTTTTAATCAACATATATATTGAGCAATATTAAGGATTTGTCCGTCGCTCCTTAAAACTATTATCATATAAGTTTGGCCTGAAAACATACCTACCGTCCGTCGGAAAAATGATTCAGTTGATACATGCATTAATTATGTATAAAATTAATTAAATAAATTTAGATATTTATTATTCAATAATAATAAAAATTATAGGTATAGTTGTAAATGAATATGACAAATTTGAAAATATAGTTGATAAGAAAATTACAGCCTGTGGTACTATTATAATATGTAAAAACTGTCAATAAATAAATTGTTCGAATGATGTCACAAAATAAATATTTTCTTTCTCGTTAGCGATGATTTTAATTGAAATGTTTTTATTATAAATTATCACAATTGACATTCAAAGTCCATGAATTTTTAAAAAGTTTTCTTAGATGTTTTTCTTAAGGGTAAATATGTAATAAAATTTTAAATATAATTAAATATTATGAAGCTTGCTAGTATATCTGTTTGATTTGATTTAATTTTTTACAGAAATATAAACCGACTATAATACTACAAGGATAACATAAAATATACAATATTCAACACATTTTATGATCGTTATCAAGACAACTAAGATACAAATATAACATATATTATAATCAACAACGTAAGTGAATATTTTCAAGAGAACTAGAATAATTTATATCAGATTTTATCAAGACGATTTTACATTATTCACCAATAAAGTATACACGTAAACTGAAGTAATCTTAAATTTTAAAGTACTTAAATAGTTTTAAAAAAGGACAGAAAGTTTAAGACGAAATAAAAAATAAGAGAAAGATAGATATATTACGAATACGTAAAAAAAATACTTAACATATTCCTTGTAGGTACAATAGACATCTGTTCTGTCTTAACATAAGTACAGTACTTGTGATCTTTATCCAATTGGAAGTTGAGCAATATACGCTAAACAAAGATATATTATATTGTATCAACGTTAAAGTGAACTTCTATCTCATTTAAGAAAGAACCGTTACTGATATACTAAATAAAGTAGACAATACATAACTATAAAATATATTGTCTTAATTGAAATAAAAAATAGAAGGAAGAAGGAACAGTGCATAATTATATAGAACGCCGTTTGAAAGGGACAGAAAAAAATAATAGGACGAACGCTCACCCTTTTGTAAAATAAAGGACCAAGTTTATAGATGTAAATCAGTTAAGTACAGTTAGTTGTGGCTTAGACATTGTTAAAGAAACAATAATAACGTACATAACGTACAAGAGACTGCGATTGTTGAAGAATACGTAAAACTATTGTGAATTGTAATTCTGATGCGTGATAAAAGTGATAGTACGATAGACTGTCCAGTAAGCCAGAAATAGTTCATTCCGATACGACTTGCACTTAGTCGTCACGTCTCAAGTCATACTCGACACGTCGGCAACCACTCGAGGGTTGCAACCACAGAATATTCGGCTGAAACGTTTATTAAAATCAGCCAAAACGGATCATAACACGCTGCTCAACACAATTCAGCTCGAACAGCAGAACTTTGTCGCGAAATGGCTGGCGCAAACATTTAAATTAAGCCAACAACAACAACAGAACAGCGGCGCCACTTACGGAGGTGGTGCGAATAACAACAATTTAAATTTTGGCGCCAACAATAATTCCCCACCTGGATCCCCGCCATTTTCACCAAACCCCGGAGGGGGAAGCGGGGGTGGGGGTGGGGGTGGGGGAATAGCAGGCAACGGCAGTGGCGGTGGAGGTGGAGGGGAGCAGAATAACACTGCCCTGGATTTAAGGGCGGGAAGTTTCAATTCTGCCAACAATGGAAATAATTTAAATTACGGGGGAGAAAACAGGTCCGCATCTAACGAAAATGCCAGTCTTAAAGCCGAATATAAATCCGAGAACCACTTCAAGACAGAGCCCGGGTTCAACCTGAAAACTGAACCCGATAACAGTGGGTGTAACACCCCTCTGAGCGCTACAGAAGCTCCACGTAGTATAGGAAATACGACTACAATGTTTAAAATGGAATCAGACTTTTGGTAAGAAACATCTTCTTATAGCACATTATCTACCATTTTCTATATTTCATATAAATAACTAACCCATCTGTAACTAAGATCTTTTTATGTCTACTAATTTTGTTCATTTAGATATAATTATTTTACTGTCCTCATTTCCTTAAAATCGGTCAATAGACTTTTACTTAAAATAACACTCTATTGACATTATCTTCAACACAGTAATGTACACATACAATAATTGATTATACTGTTTGTTATAAATATGGTACATTACAGGTCACAAAGCAGAGGTCCGTCCCAAAACATGGCTCATAATCTGAGTCAGTCCGGCAATCAGCAGCCACAATCAGCCGGTACCCCAAACAGCACGAGCGGGGGCCAGAACGGTGGCAACAATCCAGCATCGCAGATGCACGGATCGCTTACTCTTCAGCAGCCGGGCTCCGGGAACCCCAACAGTACTCCTAACTCAAACCCGGCTCTGCTTAGCCCCACAGCTAACTCGATACACAGCCCTGGTAATTTATATCTACTAATATTTTATCCATAATAAAATGAAAATTTCCCTTCTTAATTAATAAATTGGATTTACTTAAATTATGAATAATAGAATCATATATAGATATCGATTATGCTAATTTTAATTATTGATAAAGCTTTCAAAAATATTTATAAACAAATCGTTCAATATTGAAAATAATTTTTATATCTTCCAAACCGATATGTTTAAGATGTTCACATATTAGAATGTTGAGATATTTTAGATTTAAATAAAAATAATAATAAGAAGTTTATAACTAAAACAACATTAACTTTTTGTTAAAATTAGATTTATACTATTTTCAAAAATAACTGTTTACATATGTTTATATACTAGAGTTGGTCGATTTTGGCACATATGAACCTTATATCATTCAAACAGTGGCGGAATTTACTTCAGACATAAAAGCAAATGTCAAGCAAGGGCCCTTGATTTAGAGGGGCTCTCAAACGATTAAAAAAAATCTTTTGGCAACTTTTTAATTGTCCACAGAAATTGCGAAATTCTTCTTCTATAATATGCAAGATTATTTTTTAACTATTAGTGATTTATACTTTGGGGTCTCGTAACAAAATATGCATACATTATAATGATTTTTAAAACCAATACAAGAGTTGGTTCAAGTAAAACATGAGGACATTTATGTATGTACTAGAATAACACCGCGTAGAAGTTTAATACTTAAACCTTCGGAATGGAAGGAAAGCAAGTTATACAATCATTAAATTAAAAAAAAAAGAATTTTGTCCAGGGCGCCCATATTATTAAAAATCTTTATTATTGGAAATTCAGAACATATGTCACATCTACAATGAATATTTATTTAATTATGTTTTTTTTTCAGGTAACCATTCACAACACAGTGGCACTTCGGGTGGTGGTGGCGGTAACGTTGTACCAACGACCGGAGGAACCGGTGGAACACCAAACGCTAGCAATACTCCAAACACTGAGTCCATGGGCGGTGGCGGTAACCTCGGTGGTAACAACATCGGCACGCTGGGCGGCGGTAACAACCATCACGCGGCATTGCTAACTCCGAGTGCGTTGGCATTGGCGGCTGCGGCGGCCGCACAGCAAGGTGGTGGTGGACCGGGCGTAGGGCCCAGTGCTGCCGACAGCTTGGTGCACCATCTTCAGCAGCAGCAACAGCAACAGCACCATATGCAGAACTCGCCGGATCCCAACACGAAGATGATGACCGAGCTGCAGGTTTGTCATTGATAGACTTTTTTTAACTTATAAGAAACTTTCAAAAGAAAATAGTAAGTCTAGGTAATAACAAATACCTAACTAGTTTCACAATTTAAATTAATTATATCATAGTTGCGTTTTCATCGTCAATACGTTATTTTTTTATAATAAAAACTATTCGAATTTAACATTTATACTACGAAATTAATTATACTCAGTACTCATGTATCTATTTTTCATGCAACTAATATAGCTAATAATAATAATAGCTAATCGAACTAATAAACCCATGTATTTGACTAGATTACTCTGCAAAATATTAAAATAGTTAATAATAACTAAATATTTATATATATTATAGGGATATTACGGAAACTTAAATATATATGTATAATCCATTGAAACAAATATTTAAGGAAAATTTAAGAATTGCAAATTGCAACTATTTATAGATTTAACTTATGAAAGTTAAGACATATAAGTTAATAGATTAAATATCAATTTGATATTGAAAGAATAGTCAGTCACAACGTAAATGTTAATTATATAGATACAAAACATGTGTTGAACATGTAACATTATTTTGTGTTTAGTCGTTGAAACCGATGTAGCTTTTTAATTGAAATTAAACTGCATCGAGGAGGAACGCTGAAAATCCCGATTTACAACCTTCTATACCCCTATCTGCCCCCACTAATTCAATCCCTACTACTGCATATCACAATTAGTACATCTTCGTCTTACATATGCGTTCATATTGCATCTTTGTCTAGTTTCAGTTATGTTTTAGTATAACTCCAAATACTTGTTGAGAATCCTAGGTTTTTCTTGATTTTCCCCTTCTTGACAAAATGTAGAGACATCTGTCGAAGGGTTATGAAACTGTGATGATTTTTGATGATGTTCTTATTGTTTTCCTAGTAAAATACGGTTCGAGTCTTTGATTCAGCTTTTTAGCCTATTCATCTGTAGTCAATTATATGACTTTTAATTATAAAACAAAAATTCGATACCGATAAATATTAAATGAAAAATAATAATAACTTTATTTATCATTCACCGTTATTTGTATAAAAGAGTTTTTGGGAATTATATATATTTTATTTAAGAAAATATTGGTTCTGATATTTAACTTTAGATTAACCATACTCAAAATTTTTGTTGTGTGTTTCTTCTACTTCAATATGTGTCGTTACTTTTTCACGCTGCTTTTACTTTAAATGGAATTATTTACATCGGCAAACCAAACATTCATCGACAACTTCTAAAACTATCTGGACGAACTGCTCAACTAATAGGCGGCTGTGTTGAGTGCTGCTTTACAACAACAACAACAGCAGCAACAACAACAACAGCAGCAGCAACAACAGCAGCAACAACAACAACAGCAACAAAACGCTCATCAAAACACCCACCAGAACGCCACCCACCAAGGAATGCTCCAAAATGCAGGACATCCAAACCTGCACTCGGGCAATCCTCAGCAGCAGCCAGGTGGTGATCAGCAGTCACTAAACAATGGTGGCAGCCGATGCGGGAGCGCAAACGGTGGTGCCGCAACCGCTGGAGGACTGCTGGCAACACTCAGCGCTGGCTTAGGTGGAATAAATGCGGCCCTATCTGCAGCCCTCCAACAACAGCACCACCAGTTTACTGCCGGATTTGGTCAGTTTGGGTAAGTGAGCACCTATGATAAACATTGAAATGCAGATTAAAACAATATCATATTATGTCAAATATAAATATTAATGAAACATATTTAACCTGTAAAAAATATTCCTTTTAAAAGATATCAAGTATGGTAATTAGCATGATAATAAAAATGCAGTTTCTAATAAGTCAGTCAATGAATTGAAACCCATAAATAAAAGGTCTGTTTAATTTTATTTTATCCAATTACTAAGCATTGTGTTTGATGTTTTCAGAACTGGTTCTCAGCTGAACTCTCCAACGGGCCAGGGTCCGAATCACCAGAACTCATCGCAACAGCAAGGTGGTCTGGGAGGTGGGGGTGGCGGCCTTCTGGGACAGACAGGCACACCGGGTGGTGGAGCCTCCAGTCCTCTCATGGGCATCAACGAGCGAACGCTAGAGGAGTGTTGGAGCACACTGCAGAGAGTGAGTTTCATGGCAACTTCTTCTGGTCTTGTCGTAGTCCATGGATTCCTGTTTTGGTTTCGTTTCTTTTTTGTTTTGATTTAAGATAGGACGTTTTACTAGTTTGGACCGATTTGGAATATTATAATCTATTGAAGCAAATAAAATAGTAATTGTAACAAGATCATAAAATATTTATTGTTCAAAATTCGATTTTTTAAGTAACTTTCATATTTTTCATATTTTCAATATAATGTTTTGGTTAAAATTATAAATTACTAAACATATACGTGAACTGCTCAAAAATAAATTTAAGTTTAACTGACAATAAACGTTATTATTAATAGAAAAAATAAGATAAATCATTTAAGAAATGTTTCATAGGTCTATCTAGGAATTAGTCAAAATAAAACCTATTTTGAATTTGTTTAAATATCATTTCGTCATTAATTTCCTGATATATTTTCGTTAGTAGAAATTCCTCAATTTATTTTCCTTTATTTCGTTTACATTTTGGATTGTTTGTATCACATTTATAATATGTTTTATTTTTATCCCTGAGTCGTCATTTTTAGTTCTTGATTACTAATTTTGTTTCCCTGCTTGCATTTTTATTTCGTTCGTTGTGAATTTAGTTCAGTGTAAGAAATACGTGTTACTGCATGAATAGATAATGTTAATACACTTTATTATATATTTTATATAAATATGATAATATAAAACATTTCCTAGTTGATTAATATAAAAGTGTGTATAAAATGAACCAACGAAATATATATACACACATGTATTCTGTATAAATCTTACGCGATTTTATAAAAATTTATGTTTATGAAGAGTATTAGATAAAGTCCAAAATATTGTTTATTACAAATTACAAAATATCATCCTCTTCCTTCGTCAAATACATTTAATTAAGTAATTAAGAAAATAATTTTTATGATATACCTACTACATAAAGGATTGTTTTCTAAATGCCCAAATAATTTTAGATTGTTTCAAACAGAAATTGTAACTCTTTATTCTTTACAATGAATAAGGTAATTTTTAAAGTATAGATTGAAATAACTCTGATGTACTATTCCTATTCTTATGTATATTCGTGTTTTTACAAATATTCCTAAAAGAAACTTTACACTTAAACTTTCAATAAAAATATTTGTTCTCATTAAAAAACGATTAACAAACTCAAGGGGTAAAAAAGTCAGTTCCTCCAACTTGAAGAATTAAATCTATAAAGCGGTTAACCTAATTTGATTACATCGAAGAAAACATCGATTCTTTTAAAAGCAATTGGTTATCGACTGTTCATAATTCAATTATCTAATTTAAAAATTGTTTTTATTCAAAATGTTGTTTTATATCTGTACAAAAGGGCGTACTCAATAAGTTTATATGTATTTTCTTATTATAAAGTTATACATTAACGATAATTATGCGCTAAAATAAAAATTTACCAAAATAGTACTTATTCATACAAATTACATATATAAAAACCCATTTTTGATGTTCTGGGCCGAAATCGGAAAAAACACTTATGGAATCAACATTATATCTGTCTATCACAGCCTTCTAGCTATTGAACCGTTTGACCTAAAAAACTGAGATTTGGCATAATTACAGACAACGGTACTGTTAATAAAACTGAGTACTAAAAATAAAATTTTTGAAGTTTTTTTGAGGGGGGAAATGGGTTACCAAAAAAATTATCAAGCCCGACGACTGGAGTATCAAATGAAAGCTAACAGTTCAAAGAATTTGAATATGCAAACTTTTGTAATTTTGAAAATCTTCGCTTAACAAATTAAAAAAAAATCTCCGAAAGTAATAGCGAGAAAATATCTGAAAAAATAGGAATATTGCCTATCGATCCAAAAAAATATTATTCACCACACTAATCTTTTTTTTAAGAACAATTTAATTATACTTTTAAAGCCATCTGTATTCTATTATAAAAAATATCACTTACATATAATGATTCTCAAATTCGCTAATACTTGAAAAGTTTAAAATCTGTCAAATTCGTGTTAAAAATAATCGAATACATTGAAAAACTATACGGTACGGGACACCGATGCACGATGCTCTACTCGCACTTTACAAATTTATTTGGGCATGTACGTATCGAATTTAGAAACCATAATACTCAGTTACTCAGTTACCATGGCATATGTATTAACAACACGTTATTACAATGTTACTCCCAAAAGATAATTTTTAAAATATTTACAATTTTCAATAATATTCTTGTTTTACAAATATCCAAGTTTATTATTATTAAAATTTCAATATGTTATTATTTTTATAATAACAATTATCTTACATTCCTCATTCAATAAACGACACGGAAGCCTAAATTCTTTCAAATCATATAAGGGTAAATCAACTTTATACTTCCTTACCCTTAACCAAAATAAACTCAACATTGAATTGTTTTATCATAAAAAATACTCCTTTTAATATGCAAATGATTCATTGAACAAACGGTCCTCGGATGTTCTGTTCACACATCTTGTTCATACCTACCGCAAAACTGATCTACGGATATTTTTTTCTTGTACTACAAGATAGACCCAACGTCCCACCTCTAGATCGTCTTTAAGCAAGTTTTAGACAATACGCATTTTAATTTCTCACGGGCAAACGATTCGAAAAAACACACTTTGCATATTACAGATGGGGTGCTTTTTGTTTTACAGTAATTGTTTAGCCGAACGAGGTGTGAGAATATTGTTACATATTTAACTGTTACATTCGTACCATGTATGCTGAACTTAGTACAAAAAAATTAGGTTTCTTTGAATCGAATTGAATATATGTATCTACAAATATATTTTTAAATATTTTATATGGTTAAATTATGTGTATCTACTATACTAACACTGATATATGTAGTATTTTATAATCAATTATAACAGTCATCTATAATAATATAAACCAATTATCAATACTAATTAATAATTAAAACTGGTTAGGGGCCGAAAAATTAGCATTCCATTCAAAAATTTACAATACCTCTCGATCGGGTTTTGACTTAACTCAATTTCAATAGATAATAAAATAAAAAACATTTTGCATAATTTTTATTTTTATAGTATAAATAAAAAAATAAATAAAAAAAAAATTATTTTTATATTATAAATAAAAATTATGTTATCTAAGCATTAAAGTAACCAAATTGATATTTTTTTTTCAATTATAACGATGGGAGAAAGCAGTAAGAAATAATTATCTCATTATAGAACGAAGAAAATATTAAAGTACTGTGAAAATAATTCACAAAGTTTGTAAAATTACTTGAAAATTATTTCCTTACTTTTATCAGGTCAATATGTATAATAATAATACATATACCTTCTATATTTATAAACAGTGTAAGAATTCTTGGTAGACATGCGATATTTCTCACCTTCACACAATCCCCTATTAAACGAGAATGTCTTTATGTAAGAAGACATTAAAATTGGCTGTCTGTCTCTCTTCTTCAACTACTGTTATTATACTTGACGACAAAATGCAAAGCTGAATTAGAAAATCATGTTTTTCACAATCTCAATTTTCGATAGTGTTTTATGGCTATAAAATGATGGGGTTTTTCATATTTTCATGTTTGTGAGCTGTTAAATAAGAAAATGTTTATTTTTGTTTATTTTAGATAATAACGGCAATTTTCTTATATATTTCGACACGAATTCTGCATAATGTTCAAATTAATATTTTATTAGTTTTGTTTCAATACTTTCAGTATACCTACATGATTATACATCAGGTACCTATGTTCCTAACATTAGAATAAAAAAATATTTGATATTTTACTTTTTTAGGCAAGTTGTAAGCATGTAATATACATAGAAACCCTATCATTTTTATTAACAATAAGATTATTTCACGGTTTTCATCACAACTACAATTTTTTATTAATATTAATAATACGTATAATTAAAATCAAACAAAAAATAATATTAATTGTTTATGAAAGAGGATCTACAAAATCAATATTTTTTAGAAGAATTATTAAATACAAATTTAATAACAACCCCTCAAAGTTAGTCTGAGAACAATGAATGCATAATATGTAAACGATATTATATTTTTTTAGATTTTAAGTCGTTGTATTAACTCAACACCGTACAAAAAACTTGTAAAGCAAACATAGGAAAAAAATCTCATTCAATTAATGTATGTAGATCCCAGCAAATGATTTTTAAATAGAAGGGAGGTGTTTTTTGTTTCGTTATATTTTTGTTTGAAATTGGTTTAGTCATGATATAAGTATTTATTTTATTTTTTTGTTATTTTTTTTCGTATTCATATCGTGGATAGGATTTTTAAATTTTATAATATTTTATTATTATAATAATCATTTTTTTTCAATTAATTTTTTAAATTGCAGACTATTAAAACAACTCTATCATTATACATAAAAAATAAACGTGGAAAAATTATCAATTACACCTTATTGTAAATTATAATTTAATCCATATCGTTTAAATCTTGGCCGAAAGAACATTTTCATATTATTTTATCTTTCTTCATTTAAATCAACATATCAATAATAGAAACAATTACAGTTCAACTTATATTCTAATTATAAGTATTTTAAATAAAAATAAATTAATAAACAAGTTTAAAATACATTTATATAATTGCATTTTATTTATAGAAAAACCAACAGTAAAAAGTTTTGTCTAGCAAATACTTCATTGTATTTAACAAGAGCTATTTATATGTATTACATGCATTTGTAAAAATAATAGAGTTCTGTTCATAGAAACTTAATATGCATATATTTCATTTTGCATGGACACTAAATATGCCTATACAAATTGTAGAACATATTTTTAACAAGAAATGTCATTATTTAAATTATAATACTATTTTTTATATTATATTAATTAATTAATACTACAGTTTTATAATTAATTATTTATATAAAAATAACCTCCGAGTAGTGCAATGAAGTATAACATGATGGGCAATTCGTTATAACTAATCATTGATGCAAGCTGAACCTTCAACAATGTAAATACATATTATTTAAATTATTTAACTCTACATATTGACATTTATATTAAATAATTTCAATTCGAACTAACCAATTTATACAGCAAAGCCTACAAATAAGCAAATTTACATCGTTATGGAAATTGTACTTTAATCAGTAATTATTGCAAAGATGCATATTAATTTGTTTTCAATGTTGGCAATCCTTCCACCCGATAAGCCAATTTATATTTCATATCCTAAACTGGATTGTTAATAATGCGCGCCAGTCTTAGAGGTACAATTAAATTGTGAAATAACGCATCTGTAAAAAAACTATGTATGTACGGTATGGACCGTTATAAATGCACGATATGTAAAACAGTTTTTTTCGCAGCTCTACAAAATTTCTGTTTATTTTAATTACATATATACGTGAACAAAAAATGTTCCCACGGTATGTGTTATGAAATTATTTTCTTTTTTTTTTAATTAAGGTGAGGATAATATTTTTAACAAATTAAAATTCATAAATGTTTCAATTTGTATATTTTGATAAAGATTTTTTTTAGCAATATGTCGAAATTTTTTATTTTTTTTATTTCAAACTTAAATATATGATATATAAAAAAACACAGTACCTTTCCTTGTTCAAATTAAAACTATACCATTTTTAATGAGGAAAAATCAACATTTGGGATGGAAATAAATAAATAAATTATTGCATCCTATTATAGGTAAATTTAAATATATTATAAAAGCTACAGTAATTATTTAACTAAATAATATTAACTACGAACATAAATAGCGACAACTTATTTATTATATATAAAAAAAAATTGTTTTATTTTTTGTTTAATTGAGCCCCCTCCCCCAATATCTACTATTGCCTTAAATGTTAATTAAACTGGATTTTTATATTTGAATACCTAAATAACTTTTTACACTGACTTTCAAACTTAACCAATTCGATATTGATTAGTTTTATTTTGAAATTGATTATACTCGATTTGAAATAGATTAATCTCAATTTGAATTTGAAAAAATATAGTGATATATCTAATTAACTATAAAATATAAAATAACTATTTTTGCTAATGAAAATTATTTTTTTATTTTTTTTAATCACGTTATTTTTTAATATATATTTATATACTCGTATACACGTGTAGTTACGGAATGTCGCAATAGATGTGTGATCTAATTGATGTAGTAATAAACATTAAAGTATGTCTCTGTTCAACCTATAAAACTATTAAATACTTTACAATTAAAATGGCTCAAATATTAGTTAGAATAACTTTTTATCAATGTATAAAAAAATATTAAAAATAACAATACGTTTATAGTTTATAGGTACTTTCATAACTACAATATACTTGTAAATTTAAATATAACATCTAAAAAATATAAGTTATAATCAGGGTTGGCTTTAGGGGTGAGAAATAATGATTTAAGTTGTGGTTGTGAAATTATGTATTTATAAAAAAAGTTTTTTTAGTTCATATATTTTTTATTTCGGGATTGTCTTATTCAGTAGCAGATTAAGGGCGGCGGGGGTGGTTCACCCAAGCCCTCAGTACTGAAGGGAGGGGTGTGCGGCATGGTAAAGAAAAATTATTTAAGTAAAAATGTGATGATTGAAAAACAAGCTGATAAAGATATTAGGGAAATAGTTTTGCTAAAAAAATTGATTTGTAATAAGAATAAAAATAAACCAAATTATAAAATGTTCAAGTAATCGAAATCATTTAGGCCAGCTCTGGGTGCATTGTTATTATTTGATTGTATTATACCAATAATTGGTCAATTTTGCGACAAGTGTAGTCCATACGAATATCTATCTATTTCCCTCTCTGTCAGTTGTCCCTGACCACAGTTAACACAGTGTACAGTGCGCAGACTCACTATAAAGTCTGACTAACACAAGTTCAGTGACTTAAAAATAAATTGAAAAGAAAACATCACATTTTTAATATTCATTCAATAATGGATAGTATAAATCATTTACTAAACGAAGACAAGTTGTTATTTTTAAATACATTTCATATATATTCATCTCACTCGTGGCTAAGTAACTCCATGTTTTACAAATCTAAAATTGTACATTTATAATTTGTTTTATTGTTTATATTAAAATGTATTGTTCTTTGTAAAAACGTTTGTTAGAATTTTATTTTTATGTTATATAAATGCTCGTACTCATTTATGAGAATCCCTTATATATCATGGGTTTTTAATGTGTCGTAAAAATATATTCCTACAATTTTTATAAACTCATAAATGCATGCTATAAAAAATCTACTTTACATTGAGAACATATTTTTTGTATTTAATTTACCTAACTACAAAGGAGTACCTATTTGAAAGGTATATTTCGATGGTTGCAATTTTCAATTGGTGTAAAAAACACTAATTAGTTTATAGTACAGTTTTATTCAATTTTTCTTTCTGTATCAATTGGCATATTTCAATTTTGGATCTCTCTTGTAACTTGTATTTCTACTTAACATTTTTGGAAGATTGAACATGGTATATTACATAAAAATGTCAGATGACCTTTCCTATATATTTTAATATATTTTATCTCTTAACGTCAATCAAATTCATACACAACCAATAAAGTTAATATAATTTTTTTTAATAGTTATTTTTGTTCTTTTTTTATTTCGTGTTGTTCAGTCTCTTATTGAAGTTTCAGCCATCGAAATATATGTCGACAAATGCATGAATTTGAAGTTTTCAGAGGACAATATATTTTTTTTAATTACGCATATATTTATCTTGTATGTATGTATAAATATTATTTATTTTAAATATTAATTTAATTTTTTTAAATATTGAATTTCTATATGTATATTAATGGAAAATTGGACGCTTATACAAAATATTATCATTTACGTTCATAAGGAAAAACGCATTTATCAAACCAACCCTCACAGCAATCATTTCCGCTTATTAATAACATCCAGCAAATAAAATTACTGGCGAATTTTAAAATCGCGCAACCGTTTATAAGAAAAACGCTTCCAAATTTTCACATCAGGTACATCCACGACACGCGAACACGAATCGTGGACGAAAACAGACCCTATTCCAACGCACCCTAAGTGCGGGGGTCGCTTGTCCACGGCCCACTAGTTCTTAAATAATCACGGAAGATACGGGGAACATTATTAACCGGAAACTGGCTAAAAATAGGGTGTGAATCCAACGGTTTTTAAAGTGCTTATAAGAAACCATGTTATATATGCGCTAGTCGGCATTTTTCAATTCGCGCGTGAAAAACAATGTTTCGTGATGAAGTTTTTCTTCGTTCGATTTTATTTTATGGAATAAATTTGTATCGTTTAATGTTTCATTATTCATGCTTTTTGTAAATGTACATATATAAGTATTCATATTTAAAATACTATGTAATGCGTTTATTATTATTTGAAAAACATTACTTAACTCAATTTTCTCATATATAATTAACCATTGATTAATAATATTAATTTAACTAAAAATATTATTTTATCCAATAAAAGATAAAAACTGTGTCAGTATAAAAAATTATTGTTTTTTATCCATTTGTTAATTATTGATAGTTCCAGTAAATAAACAAAAGGAATTAAAAAATGTTCGTGAGAATATCATTTTAAATATCAGTTTCTTATTATAAAAATTACGTTTTTATTTCATTGTAATTTTTCAAAATTATTATTGTCATATTATATTGATATTTCTTATGAATAATTAATAAGCAAAATGTAACATATGATATTTTAGTTTTCTAATAAAATTTTATTATCTGCTCAAGTTTCTAACAATAAGAGTTTAACTCTAATCAAAATATATCATAATGACGTTACACTTCTAGACCACTCACATAAAAACGTTAGCCATCATTTTTTTTTCTCTTCACCCTCAACTGTCACCCTTACTTTTCTCGACGTATTAACCAATATCAATAAGGGACATGTATTGGCAACACCCCTAACATTTTTTGCACCCCATATTTAAACAAAAATAGTTACAAATTGTCACCCTTATGCACTAGAAAATACGTACAAATTTATATATAGTAGAGAGGCGGTTATATACTCCAATGACCACCCTATAGAAAATTAGAGCCTTTTATTGACTTTTTTTTCACATTACATATTTTAAAAATGTATTAATTTGCAAGCTCGTATACTTATTAATAATAAATCCAATAACGCTTACATGTATTTTTAATATTAAATGTTTATTTTTCTATTTTTTTAATCTTAACCACTTCAGTTCTGGTCTACCTTCCAATAACTTTCAAAGAGAATAATATATAATAATAATTATAATAATATATATAATATTTCAACATACATAATAATATTTCTTATTACTTAGGTACATTTAAAATTCCCAAGACCTGCATATGAATGTAATTATAATATCGTCGTTACGCGTGCAAAACTTGCTATGTGATATTTTTCGGTGTGGAATAGTTTTATGGGGCCAAACGTTAGAGGAAAATGCTTTACAACAATCAGTAATAACTTTTATGAACTAGAGCTTCCCAAAATGTATCAAATATTGTTAAGTTTTTATTATGTCTTCTGAAAAATTATACATTTGTGAAATATCAGATTTTGCACGCGCAACGATAATATGTTGTTTCACATTTCGTTTAAACAACTGTTTCAATATGTATGTTACGGGCAAAGTCTACACTACCCGGGCAATGTCAGCATTGCACATTGCTGCTGGGCAAAGTTCACAGAGATGGTTAATTAACTGACTTAACCCGGTTTTAAACGGACATTGTCGACAATGCTAAATCGTCGTGGGCAGTACCTACTATATTATGAAGCTAAACTGATATTAACTATCAATTAAAAGTACTTGGTACAAGTTTTAAAACATATTTATTACAAAGCATCAACGAAAATAAATCATTACATTGAGTACAACTTAAATATGCAAAAAAAAATTATATAAATAATTTAAACCAGATCGAATCCGTTAATTTTCTGCTAACTTTGCCCAGTTGCGATGTGCAATGCTGACATTGCCCGGGCAGTGTCTACTCTGCACACCCTGTGGGCTTTGTTCGTACACATGTAAATATATATTTTTATGTATTAACTTTCATTAATTAAATATCTATTATAAAATTAAACATATAAAAAAATAAAAGTATAAGAAGCTATACTGATTGAATCCATGGAGTACCGCGAAATAAAATTCCCTATAATAATTTAATATCTCAATATAAATGTAGTTAAATATTAAGGCTTACCAACATATGCACTTATAATTATTGTTCAATATTATACGTACATTTTTTTCTCAAACTGAATTTATAAATCAAGTATATATTTTACAATTAATAATTAAATTTAAATAAATACAATCATTTAACGGAACGCCCAATGCCATAAGTGTTGCAGTAACAACAGCAAACAACAGTCGCGAAATCTTAAGAATATCTGTTGTCTGGCCTCGCGCGCGGGACTCGAACCCTCGCAAGGCCGGCTGAGAGTAAGAACCCGGCAAGGCCGGCAGATCTTCGCTGCCGTTTATCTGTACCTTCTGAATCATACACCAATGTTTTGTTATCATATTTCAATTGTTTTGCATTCTCGGTTATTATTGATTATTTTTTATAAAATGATTATATATATGTATGTACCTACTAGTACATATTTACATAAATCAATGGATATTGCATCAGTTGAATATAGTTGCTTCTTTATTGTTTTTTTCAAATCTAGTGTCTCCTACTTCACATGAGATGAAACGAAACTAAGTTTTGAAGTCTCGTCTCGGTATCGGATTATACTCGCGATAATTTCGTCTCGTTCTTTCATCAAAATTTAAGTCGGCCAAGTTTATAAACACACCAATAATGATTGTATAAAATCATAAAGAACATTATATTGTGTACATACATGTTTATGAGAAATTAGCATGTAGGTATATATAAAAACTGAGTAAACTACATTTTATTATATTATATATACATAATAGCTACTGTAAATAGATGAAAAATATAAATATTTATCACTAACAAATTTTCATAATATTTTATAACATTGTACATAAATGGGGGAAACAATTTAAGAATAAAATTAAAGATTAAAAATTGAAATTGATCAGGTACAGAACAATCAATTAATATTTTTATAACAACACTAATACCATTGTTCCATCAAATTTTCAATCTGCTATTTTAGTACAAGCGCCATACATTTTGTAAAACCTATCATTGAAATCGGTGATGAGAATAAATAAACAATACATTTCCGATAACGGTAAATTTGTATCAAATTGAATATCACATAACGACACATGTAACATCGCTAATTGTTATACATTGTAAATTATAATATTGCAAACGTGTTCTAGATACTCATCACAAATTATAATTATCATTTTGGGGTATACTCATTTTTTATTTTATCTATATATTTGTGCAAAAGTGGTGGGGGAATTCACCTAGACAAATCAATCCAAATATTAGCTATATTATATAATATTATAATAAATATTATTTAATAAGATTCAAATTGAACGTTCTTATCAGGGCAACAATAACTTTATGGGTTAATAGGGCTATAGTCCTGCGCGGAGCATCCGAGGGTATCGAAACGATGGCAAAAATCCTAAGGCGTTTTTTATTTATTGAATGTTTTTTTTATATAATTATAAATAATTTTAGAAATGAACTACCAAAAAATAAATTTTGAAAAAGTATTTATTTAGTTAATATACGAATACACAACATATTTTGTGTATTTTTTTGTAGTTTATTTTTCACTAATGTGCTGAAATGTTTGAAGACGGTCCTGATTCTTATAAACAAATAAATTATGAAATTTATTTTTACAGTACAATATTTTTACTCGTAATGTACCTTCATATTTAATACAAGCGATGTAAATTAATATTAATGTACCTAAACTTTTTTTATACAAAAATGTATATCTTATCAGATATCAATGAATATTCAAAGACAATATAGCTTAAAATTATCAAAAACAGAAGATTTATTAGATAATTCATGTTTTCAGTAAATCTCTTTATTATAAGATTGATTACAATTATTTCTTCATCAAAATTTACCTCCCTCTAAAAACCCACTTATACATAAGTTACATTACATATTTCTCTTTTCAAGTGCATTTCTCTCATACTTATTCACACTCTCGCGAATTAAACCATTTCTCTTTATTTTACATTAACTTTTATCATAAACATATCTCACTTTAACCAATTACCTTGAATAGCAATATAATAAACTGCAGCAAAACTGCATTCAACCTCTCTCTTTCGCACATATACGTCTAGTATATATCTCCATCTGCTTTGAACAACCCTTTCAGTGTTGAATATTTCGCAATTCTTGTCTCTTTTTAAGACTTGTGAATGGTAATGCATCCCTCTCACTTCAGAAGGCTAAACTTTTTTCTAGCTTACTGAGTGAATGGCAAAATACAATCTCAGTTGAATTTTAAACTTATAACAGATTTAGCGTTTTGAAAAAATCAATTTGATTTTTACTCAGTTGGTTTTCAACATGGAATAATTTTTCCACGATATATTTTTTTATTTTGCAACATCGTAAATATATTTTTTGTGTTTTGATTTGTGATTCGATGTAAATTTAAGCACGTGATCTCTTTGACAATTAATTTTTTTTTCTAATATTTGTTTTAATTAGTAAAGTCAAGTTATATTTTTATTCATTTTTAATTCAACTTTTAATTTATACGCTTATGAACTTTTCATTAAAGGCTGTTGAATTTAAGTAAAAATATGGTTTCTAATTACTTTTAATTAAATTAATTTTTGTTAAAAAATTCTGTGAAATGTTGGATATGCTCACTGAAACTGTAAGTTTTTTCGATTTTTTAATTTATATATTTGGTATATTATAAATTGTATTATTTGTTTTTGACACATTCATTTTGTAAATGATTAGATCTAATGTTTTTTATGTTAATTTAATTATTGGTACATTAAGTACTATTATCATTGTTTTAATTGATAAAATATTGTAATTGTAAAACGAAATGATTGTGTCTAATATAATATTTATATTAAATAGGACAAACTTTTATCTATACTTATCTTTTATTATTCTCTCTTTCTATTATATTTGCATACATTTTTAATTCTATAAATATCTTTGAAAACATATTTTAGGGTTATTAATATAACATACAACAAATAACATTTAAAAAATTAAAAAAAAATATTGAAATACAAAAATAGATGCGTAATATTTGACACTTATGTTTTAGGACCACTGCCATATTACTAAGACTACCGTTAACTTTTTCAAATAATCAAAAAAGGTTTACTAAAACTCGAGTGTAGTATAAAAAAAATACAACATATCACAGTAAGAAAAAACCAACAGTATGCCTAAATCAACCGAACTCTATGTCGCGCTATCCAGCATTAAAAAGTGCATTGGTTCCGTTTCTCTCTAACCCACCACAAAACCCGTAACGATATTTCTGTCTAGCGCATGCAAATAGCAGCCCGCGCAATATACGTCGGGTTGTCCTAGGTCAGTGTTGCTGTGTTTACAAAAAAAAAGAATCAAGAGAGAAAAACTCGTTTCAGTACAATCCATGCTGCTGAGTAAAGTTAAAAAGATAAAAAGTCAAGTACTTTCATATTATTATGGCCATGCCTTTTTGCCTAGTACTTATGATATATATTATGCGCCAAGGTTAAGCCTTTGTTTAAATTTCATTTATTTGCAGATTTTTTTATTTTTATTTTTATACCCGTACATGCAGGCGTAAAGTTTGACTTCATATTTTTTATTGTAGTATGCAGAAAAATGAATACACAAGTACATAGATGCATATGTAAATACATAAAATGTATACAATTCAAATCTTTTATTTTTATTAATTACTTATCTTCTATAAAAATTAAAAATAATTAAAAATGCGGATAGTATTCAATATTTTCATACAAAATTTAAAATAAAAACCTGAGAAGTTTTAAACTAAAGCCATTAAAATAATGATTATATATTAATCATATCATTTATGATAAAAAAATTCGAAAATAAACTTCCGACCTCAATGGCAACAATCAATTGTAGTCTCGCATATTGTTAAAACAAACAAACTCTACATGATTCCAACAACGACAAACATCTTCAGCTGTCTCTCGAACGGTACAATCCGCATATTGAGATCTTCGAAAATCCGCTAGAGGCGCCACTTGATGAACACCTACGTGGTAAGATCAGCCGAATAAATTGTTGCTCATTTAAGACATTTACAAGAACTCTAGTTGTTCAGCTGACTGATTACGAGTGAACGGCCTGGCTAGAAACATAGCAGCGTTTGTGCAGGACTTATATGCAATATACTCTTTTAACTGCAGTAATTTAAAATTCATTTCAATTAATCGAGTAGCAGTAAAGTGGATGGATGGGATCATATAATCTTTTCTTGACGTTATGTACAAGTATAAGATAAACTTTATAACATTCTTTCGTAGATAGTTAAATGCTAATGTACTAAGAGCTAATATTTTATAGATGACTAGATAGAATTTATAATTTAAAATGAAATGTTTTTATTTCTTTAATTAAAACACGTAATACAGCATTTTTGATTAGAATACAACTAGAATCCTTTTTATATCTTAAACTCATTTAACAAATCAGTACCATAGTTTTTCTTTTTTACCTATAATATTAAGGAAACAATTTATATTAATTTAAAAATCAAAGAGCTAAAAGAAATAGTAAATGTTTTATACTCGAAAAACATTAATTTACATTGTAGAATTTTCTAAAGTCTAAAGTTTAGTGAGCAAAACTCTCTCACAATTTAGACAGATAATTAAATTGTCTATAATTTATCCTTTATAATATTATGTAATATATGTGATGTAAAGTTTGTACACACGTCATTAAGTTATATAACCAAATATACTGAATGAAACCATTAATGTTGATAAATGTATATCTAATGACAAATTTTATAAAAAAAAAATAGAAACCAAATATTGAAAACTATTAGTGTATTTTTTTTAGTTCAATCAAATGAAATAGAAAGAAACATACACGAGCACTGATAAAAACACATAATGAAAAAATAACGCATACATTTTAATTACGGCATTAGCGTAGGTCAGTTACACTCTTTATCATTTTTTATCATACAATGCACACTCTGCTATATTTACATCGGGTGTTAGTGACTCCTATACGTTGTAAATATATGAAAATTTATACAGGAACACATTGTTTTTTTTATCAACCATAAAAACGCGTCATACGTACGATAAAAATGTGGAACAAATAAATATTAACGTATCGTATATATTTTTTTCCGCAGTGTCAATATTTGAAGTATAACAGAGTTATATGATACAGTAACTGCAGTTAAATATTTAACTAGTTTTAATTAGCATTATCCATTCGTGTATTGAAAATAATGATTTCTTAAATATTTAGAATTTTCTCATATACCAAAATAATAATATTCCTATAACAGGAAAAAATGTAGTTATCATAAATTACTTTAATATAAATACATTATCTTCCCAATCAGTAGTCCTCAAACTTTTTAAAGTAAATTAATCTTAATAAAGTAATAAATTACTAATAAGTACCTACCCTTAAATTATGTTGTAAATCAACATAATTTACTTAATAAAAATCGTGACTTAAAAGTAACTTATCTAAAGGAATACATTAAAACTCTTCTTGTATTTCTCTTGAGCCTATCAAAAAGACTTTAAAAAATATCACGTATGTATGTATATAGCTATATCAACGTCCATGTACCTACCTCGTTATTATTTTCTATAATTTGTCATATATAAATAATATTTAATATTAATTATCATACAGCATAAACTAATTCTTTCTATCTATAGAAGTCCCACCAAAATCGGTTCAATAGTGTTTATGTCTAGTCAAACATACATATATATAAGCATACAGATAGATTTAAAAATCTAATAAAAACTATCGGAAAGGATTACGACATATTATTACATATACTAAGCAAATCGTTCAAATTTAAATAATAGTAGCATTGATATATCATATGAAATTTTTTATGTAATTAGATATACCGGCAACTAAATAAAAATCCAATATTTAATAAATTCATTGATAAAAACCACACACAAATAATAATAATACTCCAGTATTTTTTTCTGATACTATACACAAAAGATCAGCTTTTTTACACGCATGCATTAAATAAACACAGACACACACGTCAGATCTGACACATTTTTTAACAGCGCGTTTATTTTTTGGTACACTTCAAAGCCCGGCTCGTTGGGCAAGGTCAGTTCTGCATATTTACACTTGCCGTTTTTAAATCTGCACTCTTTTTAATCTGCTTTTTTCACCCGACATGAGTATTTTTAATTCGTATATTTAGAGTGCGTGGCAGAGTTATTAACACTTTTAATTATTTCCTTTTAATTGGCTTACGGTTTTTTTGATGTTGTTTTCATATTTACAGTTTATTTAGTTCATTTTGAATGGTTTTTTATGCGCGCAGACATAAATTGGAGATATTAGAGAATACCTAAATAGTTTTTATCATTTATTTAAATAAAAATCGTTAGTTCTAAAGGATGTATAGAAATATTTTTTTTAATAATTTAATAATCATTATCATTGAAAGTCTATAGGTATATAGTTTAGACGAAGAAAAATAATATAATATTTTATAAAAAATATTAAATATGCAAAAATAATATTTTTTGTCTCAAAATCATAATTACTATTTGTAATACATTTGAATCGCAAACTACAGTAAGTGAACATTAGAAATGTATAAAAAAATTTTGTCTCTCAAGAAAAACTTAAAAACCTACCAATGCCCCTTTTTGCAGTTCGAGATTCATCGCTTCAATCGAAAACATTTGTTCACTTTTGCATTCCAGTGTTATATACAATAATCTATAAGTATTGACCCCTGTGTGAAGTATGGTACAAATGTACTAAGACTATAAAATCCATCACTGAATGTGTACATTTCAGTTATAATGTTGCGCTTGAAATGACTACAATACAAAATCGCATTCACGATTAGTTGATCGTCAACTCGAAAACACTTGTGTGAATTGCACACGCTGGAATATTTATTGGAAACTTAATAAACGAGTTTTTTATGCAATTCATCCACTTGCAAATAAAATAAAATATAAAACAAAACATTGTGTACACTTAACAGCAAAATATTACATGCTACAACGTCTATACAATATTCATTTAGTATAGAAATGCAGACATGTTTCACTGGAGAAATATGTTTAATCGATAATATTTTTATGTAGACATGTTTTGGAATTTTATTATTATTAAAATAGGGTCATTCTTGGTCAACTCTATCAGTAAAAAACGCTACTATTACAGATTTTCATCATATTCACATAATGTTGTTAAATTTGTTAGAGAAACATGTGTTTCATTCATCATTTTGATTAATTTAAGAACAAATGACGCATAATGCATTTTAATATCTACAAATTTTTATATCCAGATTTACATTGTACGATATCGTAACTAAATAATGTTTGTTTGTTTCCAAAAGGAGAATGTTTTTGAGCATTTTAAAAGTTTTTAATTAAAAGAAAATTTGGATTATTTTTTGTCATTGTTTTTTCTTTAAATAAATCAATATAAATATTATATATATTTATAAGTTATTATTTAAACTATTGTTTTTTGAGTATGTTTTACAATGTATGGGAAAATCATGAAAATCAATAAAAGTAGCATTTTTCACAGATAAAGTTGTTTAAGAATAACCTAAGAACTGTTAACTTTTGTTTGAAGCTAATATTTTACCTATGTATACTCGTACTTTCTTTTAATATGTAAAGTTTTCAGTGTCTTTTCATTTTGGATAGTTAGCTAGACTAGTTTTCAAAATGGTTCTAAATTGTAAGTTAAGTTCATTTTAAAGGAGCAATTTATTACATAATATAAGTATATATTTTTTAGTTCTAATTCAAGTTTTTTCATTTCAAATTAAATTTTTTTCATTTCAAATTCAATATTTGAAAATAAATTGATATTTATTTTTTAATTTTTTAAACTGAAGAAACTAAGTATTTTTAAACAAAACAAATATATTGTTAAACTGGCTCTATTTAGTTTAACAATATATTTGTTTTGTTTAAAAATACTTAGTTTTTTCAGTTTAAAAAATTAAAAAATAAATATTAATTTATTTTCAAATATTGAATTTGAAATGAAAAAAATTTTATTTGAAATGAAAAAATTTGAATAAGAACTAAAAAACCTATAATAACCCTTGTTAATTAATTCAAACTTATTGAATTGTTTGTATGTAATATTACAAAATTAGTAATTAAATTAAAAATATATAAAAATAATAGGAATTGATTACCTATTGTGGTGTTAATTATTTTTTATTATATTACCAGTTATTTAAATTTACCCATTTGAGAGTAGGTGGCAAAAACCTTTGATACATTTAAAAATATAATTAATGTTTATTAGAGCATTCGATTTTTATTGTTAAATATGCGTATTATGAAATAATAATTGTACATATTTTTTTATTCAAATTTAAATTAGTTTTAATTATTATTTTATCACATATTAATCAACGAATTGCTTATATTATAATTGAAATAATCGTATTTCTTATATTTCTGAAAATAATAAGCTGGATTTTTTTAAATACAATGTGAGAACAAATCTGCTATAGCTAAATAATTGAAGACGACACTTACCTTTTTGAGATTATAATATGAACGAAGCTATATAAATAGTAAAAATAATAATGAATGAGCAAATTTCCAAAATATTACCGAGACAATTTGAATTATTTGATAAATATTTCTAAGACAATTTCTGTAGTTATTGTTATCATTTATATTGCAATAAATATAGGTCATTCTTTATAATTTATCAACATGAAGATAAACGAAGTACAAAATGCACATAATTTTTACAAAAATCTTAAAAAAGTACCACTTGATGTTACAATCGGTATAATTATACAAAGTATACAATTTACATCTCATGTCAAATAAATGTACTGTATTCAGTTCATTGATATAGTAAAGTGGGTATTATAACACATGTGATCGTTTAGAATAAGATATGTAAATACATGCTCTGAACGACGTACTGTAAATTTATAGTTTTTATATAATTGTTATAAATGATAGATTATTTTCAATACTTTATTAGTTTATAATTTAGATTAGAGCTGAGTATAGATAATACACAAGTTGTTTAAATAAAGTGGATGTGCAATTCAAAAAAATGTTTAATTTAAACCCATATCAAAACTTTGGATTTAGCTCTCAGGTAAAATATAATTTTTACATGTTTATAAAAAGTAATTTAAATATAATTTCCCTTTCCTTGTATATCTCTACTTAAAATAAATTTTAAAAGCTTCCAAATCAAACGTAATACAAAGAACAATATAAAAATTACATTATTATTAAATTCTGAAATAAAATTACTCCCATCTTTTATGAAAGTATCAAAAAAGTTTGATAAAAGAATAAAGTATATATACTTTTTGTAATAAAACACTTGTACGATGATAAATAGAAAAGTAAATCTTATTGCAGTAAGAAAATATTTCAATTCTTTAAAGTATTTCTTAAAGCAGTCGACCAGATAAACAATGAACAGGACTGCATTGAGTATACACAAACATTCACGAGCTTTTGTTCGCTGGGCGACTGTGCTACCACCTTTAATTTCTTTCACAAACTTTTTCTTGAGATCTCCAACTCTTCAGTTACTTTTTACCTCTTTACGGATCGTAGTCATGGCGTGGGATCCTTGATAAATGTCTTTTAACTATATTTTACATTTATTGTTAGTTTATTTTGAATATTAAAATATTTTTTAATGTTTGTTACTGGCACCTTACGTCTATTAAAACAAGGAAATTATCAAATACATATTGATGTTTGCCATATGTGTATAATCCTTGAAATATTAATATAATTTATATATTTTTTAAATTTTATTTCTTATCTACATACTTTTCATAAAATATCTACATAGATAAAATAATAAATATTAAATGTAACTAATATGAATGGTTATTAATTCTAATCCTTATAAAGTGTATACATATTTGCATATACATACGTGTAGAATTATTTGGAGATACTTTCACAAATAAATAGGTACATTATATTCATAAAATATGTAGGTATATAACTATTTTTTGGAGTTGTAATTTGTTAGTAATTACTTATGTTTAATTTAATATTTATTATTTCAAAGGCCAGAAAAACAAATAAAAACAAAAAATGATCTTTGAAATATCAATAATTAACATGAATGATATAAAACTTTTATCTATGTGATTGCATAAAATATTATAATTATAAATAAATACATTTTATTCATTTCAGAATTTGATAACATGTTATAATGTTATAACGACACTTATTCAAGCAATTTTAATGATTTACTATTTCATAAATATTAAAAGTAACATAGAAAACAAATATCACAATAAAAGTAACTATAAAAATAAACAGTTATTGAGAAGAACATGTATGTAGCCCCCTCCAGCACTAAATTATTTAATAAAGAAAATCCGTTGGGTCTATGAGACTTGGCGCCACTGCTGCAGGCTTAATGTAGTCTTGTTTAAACAGTTTAAGTATACATGTTTTAATTTATGAAATATGCACTTTACAAATAAAACTGGATATATTTGTAGAAATACGAAACTTTATACTTATATACGACATAAATATTTTCATTAATATGTAACAAAGGCACGCAATGATTGCATAAATATCTGAAATAAGAAGACATTCAGTAATAGTTCAATGAAAAAATATTAATGTCTGATTCTAAAATGACAACGAAAAAACTATATAATTTTAATATAGGATCCTTCATAGTCATGGTCACACTTGAGAAATAATATTCGCAACTGTGTTTTTTAATCAGTGCTTCTGATTTAATTCGTCGTTATATGACGCCGAGCGTCGAAATTAAAATCTTTTTCGTATTAAATTCATAAGAAAATGCCGGTGAAGTGATCCATTAATGAATCCCTCAAAACTTATACTGCATCGATTCGCGTTACTTCACAGTCTAAACTCAAGTGTGTTTTACAATTCATTATCAGCAGCCAAAAAAAAAACTAATCTTTAAAAACTGCATGCAACTTTAAATGTACTTATTTAGTTCAGGTAGGACCCTGTTAATAAATTTAAATTTGATAACCGATCAGTTCATTTTTGACGATGTTTTAAAAAAAAAAGTTATACAAAGGATGCCAAAATTTATTGATATGTTATACTTATATAAAATATACATATGTACCTAATTTATAACTTTTTAAATTTAATATATACATACAAGGTACTCATGTTTAATGTAATGCTCACCCCCCCCCCCTCCAAAAAAGTTCTGGGTATTGGAATGTTAAAAATTGAAGTTTTTATAATTGCAATATTTTTTAAAATAATTAATTATTTATTGTTTATCAATAAATCTAATAAATGTAAGTATAACATAAAAAACTAAATACTTATAAATATATCACAAATTTCACGCCTAATACATTTTATAAATGGGATAATAAATATTTTGTACCAATAGCTTTAACTAATTTAACTTTAAATGAATTCATACGTAAATGTTTAATGATATTTGAACATATGCATTCCTGAAAAAAATATGACAAAAAGCTAGAGAAAAAATTAAATTCAGGCAGCATACAAATTAATGAATCCAGTAACAAAAACATCAATTAACCCTATACAGTCATTATGCACAGCTGATATACGTATTTAACCCTTTACCCGCGACACCAAATGCCGTGTACTGAATAAAAATCGATTAAAAAATTTAATACATTCCGTACGGCCAAGTCAATCGGTTACGGTGGGCTAACAAAAAAATCCTTCTTCCTCTATTAAATTTATATCCGTTTTTTGAACTCAACGGTCTTGTTTACAGTGGCGGTTCGTCAATAAAAATATATGAGATGAAAAAATAAATAGAATCTTAAATAAATTATTATTTACTATCTACACGGAGAGAATATTCTTTTAAAAATTTACAGAAGATGATATGAACCTGAGGACAGGATCAACTCCTGAAAAAAATTAACAGAAAAGTCGATAGATTTTAAAATAAAGTAAATGAAAAATTACAATGACATACTGGTAAATTTTAACATATATACCTATTAAAATTTATTTACTCTGAAAAACTAATATACGCCTATTCTTTAATTTAATTTTTTGCATAAGAAAATTTCACGTACATTCTCTATAATTTTACTATGTTTCTATATTACTTTTTCATATCTGGCCTATCGCCGTCATAGAAACTGCTATACAGTATATTGAATTGTAGTAGACGTTCTTTTAAATTTTACCATGTCGGTGTTAAAAATTTCTATGATCAATTTCGTCCTCCCGTTAACATGTTTTTCATGTTAAAAATTAACATAAAATTTTTTCAGTGTAGTAAATAAATGTATATATAATATATAACATATAAATATTTTGAAATGTAATCTTAGAAAAATTTAAAAGATACAGTAACGTATGTATATGTAATCAAAATATTCACCAATTACTTGAACTATTTGTAAATATAGCGACCAGACATTTCTATAACATTTAAACCTAAACCGACATTTATTTATTTTTCATAAATTAGGTAAAACAAAAATGTATTGAATTTTAATGATTTCAGTAGGGTTATTTACCCCCGTACATAACACGTGACTGTACACTGTGTAATACTAAGTATGTACATATGTACAGCGAGCATTTTAATAAGAGAGTATCGGATTCTTAAACCGTTGTATATAACGAAATAAACGTACACCTGCGATTGCAAATTACGTCAAATATTTTCACGTGTAGTATATAGATTCGATTATGTATCAAGATTGTATTTATAGGTATTTATGTATGTACATTTATAAACATATATGAAACCATAACTCATCGTTAAGTATTATTATGTTAAATATTAACTGTCGACATTATTATTTAGTTTTATTTGTTCATTATACCGTATAACAGGTTAATTACAGTAGCGGATGGATTTTTTTGAAATCATAATTTTTAATTGAACTGCTGAAGTGCTGACGCACATTTTTTTATCAAATATCAATTTTTATATATATACACTATTATACCTTATTTAAATGAAATTCAAAAACTGTTTCGTCTACCTAACTTTTTTAAAAACAAATTTTTTGTTGAATTAGTAGGTATACTTATTTAACCCTTAGCTGCTCCACTTCTCCAGAATAACATACCTGCCACACTGGGGTCACCTCGTACCCCAGACACTAAAATGTTAACTACTCGTAAGCAATTGAGTATTTTAATTCAATAAAATTCTTCTATCATCTTCGAACGATACAGAATGCACTACAATCGGTTATTTAAAAGAATATATGTATAATATTTAATATATTTAAAAAATTGAAAACCTTGTAAAATTTAAACAGCTTACATTGAAGTTGAAAAAATGTGGGGCGCCTGGTACCCCACACTGGCAGCTAAGGGTTAATGGATTAATGGAAAAAAATGTCATTCAGTATTTTCAAAGTTATTTTTTCGTTAAATTTTAGATATTATTTTCATACATATATATTTTGAATTACATTTTGTGGTCATCAGTTCACAATTTTATTATCGAAAATTATTACTAATTCCATCTATCAAATAATAAAAAATAATAATATAATAATTTTTTAAGTTATGTTAAAAAATTTACATATGTATTTTGTTTACATCATTATTTTGAAAAAATGCAACTTTTGCAATAAAATGATTTATAATATATTTTTACTAACTTAAATCCAATCTACGTTGTACATAATCTTTAATTTAAAACATTCTATTATTTATATTATATAATTATTGAGAGTCCGACCGCACACAGTGCCATCTGCTCGTCCAGCGCGTGGGTGATCTGACCCCTGACTGAGAAATAAACAGTTTTACTTTTTTTATTATCATTGAGCATACCTGGTGACCGGTATATCGATAAAAATTTGATTAAATTTACATAAATTAATCATGTGCGATGTTACACATATTTCCTTAATTAAAAACAATTTGTTAGTAAATACTTATGTAAATTTAAAAATACATCCCTTATAATAGGGCAAATTTATGTTATATAATACCTATAACATTTGTACATACATATAATATTTATATATAATACATTTCTTAATACATTTTTATTAGAACATGTTTGTTTATAATATAATATGCCATTAACAAGCAAATGTGAATTTAGAATATATATTCCTAGCTATTAAAATAGCATTACAATGAAATATACAAGATATATTTAACACTTACATAGCATAAACTATTATAAATAAAAACAATTGTTCTTATAAACTTAAATCTTGTTATAAAAACCTTATCTTACAAAAAATATTATAATTAATAAAAATGAATTGTCCTTTTCTTTTTTGTGTCATAAATATATCGCTTGGAATTACATGGTGACGTATTTATAGCAGTTGTCAGAAATTTCAAAATTATTACTTATAACTTATGCAGTTTTTCAATTAGGTACTAAAGAAAAATTATATAATATATTGAACATATATGAGTACTATATTCATGTTTATATATAAATTATATTTTTTCTTAATGTTGAAATCTATAAATCGAAAAGAATTATAACTGGGAGACTACTATAGAAATGGTTGGAAGTAAATAAATATGAAAATATATTCTAAACCCTGGAGTGTTATAACTATTCTCACATTTTAATAATTTAGTATTTCATATATAATCATAATCAATACAATTTTTTGTAACAATTTTCATATAATTTAAGAAGAAAATTAGATATTCATAGTATCGTTTGATATAATTTATTTATAAGAAACATCGTTATCAATTCGTATAAAATGATAAAACAAAAAATTAATGACTATCATATGAGATAATTAAATATTAAAGCTTTAAAAACATTTCTGTTATAGACAAAAATATATTACATGTGACTAAAAAACATAAATATATACAGAATATCCTCAGCATTAAAAATACCACAGATACAGCATAAAAACAACACGAAGAAGAAGAAGACCGGCGTACATTGCTTACAACGCCACCACAATAAATTTAAAACACAGAGACATTCTTTTTGAACTTCCGTTTCCGGTTAGTATAAATCAAGAGCGGGAAAAACCTTTCCGCATAAGAAAGATAAGTAGGAAGGGGGGTGCACTCGTTGAAAAAGACAGAGAATTGTTATTGTGTGGACGTTGAACAGTGATGGGTGTGTTATTAAAGAGGTGGCTTTGGAAAAAAATATGCGCATCGAGCGCCATATTGTGCATGACGTAGATTGTTGGCTGAGATAATATATATGGCCAAGAGATGGAGTTACTGATATATGTTGCTGGTTCGTGTCCGGGCTGAAGTAGCTGAGACTGTTTATAAAATAATGACTTGTTCTCTTATAATAGCGTTAGCGTTACTCTATTTAGAAGTAAATGTTTATTAACCTATTAACCCTTCCAAGATATACAACATTTGCATTACATTTAATGTATTAGATATATTTATGTTATTTAATTAGGTAGGTATCTTATGTATCATTATCAATGTTTTTTTTCCTTATTTTTACGCATGTACCTACATTATTTACACATATTTTTTGCTAGACTTGATAAATACCGCTGAGAATGTAATTTTAAAGTTTTTTTGTAATAAATAAGTTCGGTCACTAACATAACACTATTGTTACAGATCTTTATGCACAAGTCGGCGATGCAGATGCAGCAGCATGCTCGCGAACTTGGTCACCAAGGCGCGCTATCTGGCGCGCTGGGTGGTCTGGCCGCACTTCGGGGTCCTGGTGCCGACGTCAAACCGCACCAATGTCAACAGTGCCTCAAAAGCTTCAGCTCAAATCATCAGCTGGTAAGTGCACAATACAATGTTTACACTAGCATTAAGGCTTCCGCGGTTATCTTAAGTGATTAATGCCCAAATACATAGAGCCTGGACTGTGCATTTGATTCAAAAATCGAATCGTTACAAAAAAGAAATAAAACTTAGTTTGGGTCTATATTTGTGTTTAGTTAAATATGAGTGCAAAAAATACTATTTTAGGTTAAGTCTATATAACTCTCTTGAAATTTATGTATACCATTTTTTTACATTATACAAATACAGAATACGCAGTCGATGTATCTATGTCTATGTTAATACCTGTCTAGATTGGATATTACTATTTAAAAAAATGGAAATAAAATTAACAATATTATACTTATTGTATATCACTAATGTTTGCTGCATATTGCGTAACACGACTACGTCCTTAAATGACTGGTATTTAACAATTAATGTTTTTTTCTACAAAAAGCCCATTTCTACGAACGACCGTTTTAGAAATATAAAGAAATTTCACTGTAAATAATGCATTTAATCATAAATTAAAATAAAAACCTGACACCATATCTCTGGTTTACCATCAATATATCTTAAACCCAATGAATATTGAAATATATTTTATAAAATCTGAAATTACTCATTCCATATTTTTAATATCATTAAAAAGCTAGTTCATTAATGAAATACGAAACCTCGTAAATTATAATGATAATAATTATTAAATACATTGTCATTGACAAATAAATGTTTACTTAAATTGTAATTGAAGCAACAAAGCCAACATATTTTTTATCACTATACAGGGTCCTCCAATAGTGTGTCCGGCATTGTTTTACGCCCAAACTATTGAAGATAGAGTTTTAGGATAAAAAATTTATTACATATATTGACCCTTAAGAATTTCAGGAAAATGTTTTCAACCCCCTAAAACCGCTCCTTGGGGGGTAGTTTGAGGGGTACATACCCGTTTCTCAGTTAAATCAAATGGAATGGTGTATCAAAAAGTACATATTTGCAAAGATCATTAAAAAATAAGAAACTTTCGTAAAACAAAAATTTTCATACTTTCAATTGTTTAAAAAATATGGCGACTTGTTCTCAAATTTTAGGGTTTCACTAAAAGTGCTCTAATTTCGTTAAAAATTAATGGACTTTTATTATTTTTTCAAATTTAGAAAGTAGAAATAATGAACTTTGTAAAGATGTATGACTATTTGTGATTTTGATAGTTTAAAGTGTCATACGTGATATATCAAAAATTCAAAAGTTCAACTAGGGATAATTCGAAATTTTCAAATACAACGGTATATCAATTAGTACTTTTTCTTAAAAAGGATATGTAAATAAACAACTTTTGTTAAGAAAATTTAAAATTTAAAATTATAATTTTAAAATTGAAAACTGAAAATTAAATTTTTTAATTTTATTTTTTTTTTATCAAAAACGGTTTATTTACATATCTTCTTTAAGAAAAAGTACTAATTGATATACCGTTGTATTTAAAAATTTTGAATTATCCCTAATTGAACTTTTCAATTTTTGGTATGTCGAGTATGACACTTTAAACTATTAAAATCTCAAATAATCATACATCTTTACAAAGTTCATTATTTCTACTTTCTAAATTTAAAATAATAATAAAATTCCATAAATATTTAACGAAATTAGAGCACTTTGAGTAAAACTCTAAAATTTGAGAACAAGTCGCCATATTTTTTAAACAATTGAAAGTATGAAAATTTTTGTTTTACGAAAGTTTCTTATTTTTTCATTATCTTTACAAATATGTACTTTTTGATATACCATTCCATTTGATTTTACTGAGAAACGGGCATGTACCCTTCAAACTACCCCCCAAGGAGCGGTTTTAGGGGGTTGAAAATATTTTCCTGAAATTCTTTAGGGTTGATATATATAGTCAATTTTTTTTCCTAACTCTCTATCTTCAATAGTTTGGGCGTAAAACAATGCCGGACGCACTATTGGAGGACCCTGTATATGAAAGTCTGTAAATTAATTTTTTTATTAAAATTGTACTCTCTCTTCGGTATGTTTTTTTATTGTTTTTCAGTCTTGTTTTGTCGAGAACTAAACATTACAAAGTGCAATATCATTCATACAATGTATAGAGTGTTATTAGTGATTGCCTTTATTGATTTATGTTTATAGGTAAATTACCTCATAATTATCAATTGCTTTGTAATAATAGTTACGAGGTATAAAAGTTCAGTTTGTTATATTTTTAATTGGTAAAATTTTACTCATATACGTATATGTTTTCTGTAATTATGGTTGAAACAAGTGTAGTTTCACATAAAATTAGGTTGTTAGTATTTAATAAAATTAACTCGTTAAACAGTAAATAGTGGACTCGTTATATACTAATGTATCAACCTATAATATAACCTAAAATATTATTTTTGAGTTATGAATGCAGTTTCATTCAAAGTAAATTTTACATTAATAAAATATAATAAATATTAATAATATTTTTTCCAATACACTCTTTGCGGTTTGGTTGAACAAATAATGGTTAAAAAGATATTTTATTGGAAGATGTAACAAAACCACCCAAACGCCAAATTTCCTATTTTTGTAATGTGGCAAAATAACAACTGAACGAAATGAAGTTTGATACATCAAATATATTTAAAATTTTCATTACAGTAATAGAGAAAAATATTAACTAATGCAGTTAGTAAAATTAGACTGACCTGAAGAAAATATAGATGATTTTGTTCATATACACAAGTCACTCAGTTGACAATATGATTATGTACACATTAAATGAGGCGTCCAGATGCAAAACCTGCTATCCACATATTTTAAAATTTTGAGGTTTTTGTATTTTTGGATTCTACTCGTCTCAGGCTACAAGTATTATAATAAATTGGGCTGCAAACCCGGCAAAAATCTCTTAAAATTAAATTTGAAAGATTAAGTCGGTTTCAGAAATTGCTATATTTTTAGTGAACTAACATAAAAATTATTTTAATAAAAGTAATAAATTTTGTATCGAATTGAGACAAGAAAAAAACATGACAGGTTTTGCATTCAGACTCATGAAAAAGGCATAAGGATATTTTACCTAGACGCTGCAAAAACAGTTTATGTAATTTTGCTAGAAATCTGTTCAAACACACATAGCAGGTTTTGCATCTGGACTACTCAAATTAGAAAAATAATATGTACCTACTTATTTTATTTATTCTTCATAAAACGTATATAGGATTTCTCGATTATTGGCGAATTTGTTTCTTGATAATTCGTATATAATACTGATACTGATGAGTACAAATAAAAATTAATTAATTTCTTCTGATTTGTATATGTTATATGTTTGTGTGTGCAGGTGCAACACATCCGCGTCCACACGGGAGAAAAGCCGTACAAATGTTCGTACTGCGACAGGAGGTTCAAGCAGCTCTCTCACGTCCAGCAGCACACCAGGCTCCATACCGGTAAGTGCATCCAATAATTCATAAGATGATCAATGTCACTTTCAATCGATTTGTTAATTTTGATAAGAAAGTTATTTATCGAAAACCATATAGAATCGTTAAATATTTCATATATAGATACAGGAGTTTCTAACTTCCTCAGTTCACAGCACCCTTAAGTACTCAATAGTTCCTTTTATAAAGAAGCTAGATTAAAAGAACTTTTATACAATAAAAAACTTAAAAAATAATACTTATTGATGGTCTTAGTCTTAGATCATAAGATAATAACTAAAAAAAATTGATTTCTTTGGAGAGTGATTTGAAAGTTCAAAGTGTTACTACTCAGATATCATTAAATTACCAACACTATTAATAGACCAAATAAAAATGCATACAATACTAAAACAAAATAAAAAATTACCAGAATGTCAGTTATCATGTTATGATCTAAAACTATCGACATAAATTGAAAGAAAAAATATATAGTATCTCGTGATTAATGCAGCGCACAGTTTGAAAAAACTCTGTCTTAATCTATTTTTTTTATATTTAAACAACGATTTCTCCTAATGTTTTTTAATTAGTTATTTTAACTTCTGAACGCCATAGTTCTTTGTCTGATTTTTATGTATTTTTGCTGGATTTCATTACAGTCCGTTTTCACATTAATTATGAACCTTTTTTTCACGGTTAATAAAATTATACGATATAGATAAAATGAAAAATTGACTGGTAACTGTACTCCATTCAGTTAAAAATAATATTATAATTATGTGCTCAATAGAAATTAATTATTTATTTCTCTTCACATCAAAAAATAATCTCGTAAATATATTTGTCAACACGAATTATTTACCAAATAATATTTTTTAGATTCTGTGAATTATTTTTAATGACACTTTTCCAAACATAAGAAAACGAATTCTGTTCAGAAAAGCAGATTTAGGATTTTAATTTCAGTACCGTTTTGTTTATGTTTAACAGGAAGTTCAAAACGACTTGAAAGAACGAAATAAAATTAAAGAAAGGCGCGTAAATTAAAAGACAAAAGTAATACCAAAAATTGCTATTTTATAAACACAGCGATCCTCAGTGAATATAATTATCTGCTGTTGGATTAATTTCAGAAACATTAAAAAAAGAAAACTGGAAAAATTAGACAAAATACATACATACAACTAAAATATGGGAATATAAAAATAAAGTCATAAAATATTTAATTCTATTTTATTGATATGTATGATATTTGCATTTTAAAAGATAAGAAACTATATTTTGTTGGAAATCGACATTTAGGTTTGTGTATACATATATTTATTCTAATACATACTAGTAGGGTATATGTTCCCAAATTTTACAAATATATTCTCTCATATTTTTAAAAGAAATATATTAATATAGTTTTAAGTCAAGTTCCCAATATTAAGTGATTTATTTGTTTAAAAAAAATATATTTACTCTAACATTCTTATAATAATTAATTGAACTGTCCTTAAAAAATATTTAATGTTGATTATTTAGGAGATTAGATTATTGACTTAAATTTCTGAAATTATAAAATAAACATTATTAAATGAATATCATATGTTCGCGTATCACTTATATATTTCATTAATTATTTATATTTCGATATCAGATTCTCGTTGTTGATCATGTAACAGAAGAAAAAACAATATATTTAAATAAATAAATGATCATAATATTCACTGTTTGGACAGTTTCCCCTACTTGCATGTATTTAGTATCTGTGTACGCCTGAATACAAAACCAATAATCCTGTGCATATATTTCAATGTTCATAGCTCGCGTTTTCTTTCTTAGGAGCTATTTTTATGTATCTTGAGGTATATAGCTCTGCATTGTATTTAAAATGTTTGGTCGATATTTCACAGTGCGTATCATAACAGTAACTTTCTTTAAACCAGCTTTTTTGCTTCCAGACAGTGCAGGTGTACTATGTACAATATATATTTATTATATTTGAATCAGTTTTTGTATAGATTTTCTACATATGACTTTCGTTTGAAGTCTAGACTTTTTGTATTTTATGTCATTTTTACATGTTACATATAACAAACCGATTTTATTTTATTTATAAATGGTAGGTAATTCATCAAAAATTACTATATAGATAGTAAATGCATAACTATTATTTACTATATTTATTAAGTAAATCATCTTTCTACATTTTCTTTAGTATCACACATATATATTAAACATCGTTACCAAATATATTTTTAATTTAAATGATGTTTTTTACAACTCCTTGTTTATAAATGATTCATATTTAAATAATATTTATATCTCCCACGAGCCATTAAAAAAACTTTTAAGGCTATATCAAAATTATAACGTCTAGAAAAAAATGTGACCATTATTTCCAAGTAGCGGATACATAGTTTTTTCAGTTATGAGAGAATATCTTCATCTGAATATAATACTTCCATTTTTATTTACTTATTTAAAATATTATTAATTTAAATAATGAGTGTACACATTTTTGTACAATGAGTTAGTATGTTCTTCATTATAAGATCATATAAATAATAACTAATATTTTAAAACTGACCTATTTTACTTATTAATATATTCGTTGTATCTCTGTAGTTATTTAAGAAATACGTTAAAATAAACAGTTGGGCACACTTCAAACATTAAAATTGTTCTTTTAAAGAAAACATATTTTTGCAGTTATCATGTTATGATCTTAAACCATCGATATTATGAAGAAACATATATGTATGTACTATATAATTTAATTCGTATTTCAACGAACGCAGAGTTTCATACATTTGTCTGACACTCATTGCTGAAAGCTTTTCAACAATTTTTGAATATAGAGTACCTTAGTACCTAATATGTTTTGTGATCAGAATAAATAAAATACTTATACAAAATAAAACTAATACGATTATTACACTAACGAGAACTTTACAATAAGAATATGCCATTCATATAAGAAATAAATAAGTATAAATTGGAAAATCTGTGCCGCTTCGGGTGAATAGTGAACGAATAAAATACATAATTTTTCACCGGAAGACGGCAGGAAAAATCGAGTCGTGAAAAATTCAAGGCACGTATTTCAACTGACGTACCACAAAAGGAAATTTTTCTTAATAGCAATTTTTCGCTGGTTATGACAAAAATTGTCTCTTTATGATCACCGTAAAATTGCTTTACGCTACCGGAATTTTAAATCTTCTTGTTGTTTTTTTATACACGTTGATATTATTGGCAATTAATTCATAATTTATTTTATTCCATATAATTTCGTTTACCCTTCTTGTTTTACGTATATATGTACACACAATATTTGAAAGAATAAATTACACGTACATATTATGTAATACATAAAAAAACACTTAAGCTTTTTTATACCACTTCACTTTTTTTTACAACATAGTATATCTATCTATTAAATCAATACTATAAAATATTTAGGGTTCACAATTTTAAGCGGAGGAGCAAACTTAATTTGAAAAGATAAAAAACCAATTGGTATAAAATATATGCAAATAAATACTTACAGTCTGAATGAGGATTCCGTACAAAATATATAACTTTAAACGTATTACATATTTTTTATGTTTTAATGCTATCACAATGTTTTTATAGTATAGGTAAAAAATAATTATTATTATTATTAAAAATAAAAAATAAATTTTATGTTTTTTAATTTTAATTTTGTAAATATAAAAATTTGCACCGGACAAATTTAATAAAACTCAAATAACATTTATATTACTTTTAAAAAATGCGTGCACTAATTCAATCATTCTAAAATATGTAAAATCGTAAGTCATTAAAAGCTTGATATTGATAATAACGTGGCGAAACAAAATATCTATTAAGCCTTTATTATCTCGTATTTAGATACACTACATATACAAATGTACCTATAAATATCAAAATTTAATGATTCACATACATATATGTTTAGATAAATACATAATTAACGAAAATATTGAAACCTAATAACAATAATATATTATGCATTTACTAACATTACCATTAATGTTTATGTATGTGTTTATTTTTATAATTTATGCTACTAGTGAATCCTGGCTCAGATAAAAATATAATAATGTTGTCAGAAGAAAAGCGAATAAAGAAAAATTTAATTTTAATTTTATTAAGAATCATCGTTCATTCAGTTGGAAAAAATATACACTGACCATCAAAAGAGTGAAATGAAAGTTTTATCTCTTTTTATCTAATGCTCTTGATCTTTTGTTTTTAAAATTAAATTTAGGAAATTAGCAATGAGCTGGTTTATTTTTAATACGTTTATTCTAAATAAAATTAAAATTCATAAATATATTAAAAACACAATTTTCCATAAAATACTACGACGATGTATAATGTTATTTGACTTTATATTATATAATACCTGTAGATTTAAAAAATATCATAAATCATCGGAATCCTATACATACATATATCATTTTTAAAACCTTTTTTCACGGGAATTACATAATTTTCGTCTTTATTAAAAGCAATATTTTCAGCGTAAATAAAAATGTAACGAGAACCCTTTTTTAACTTATTTGACGAGAAAAAAATGATACAAGGGTTGAATTTCGATAACACAAAATGAAATGGTAATCAAAAACAGCTTAAAAAGTTTTAAAAACTCATCTGCCCTTGCTAGTACACTCAACATCTTCGTTTCCTCTATATGACCGATTTAAAACAATGCATATCGTTATAGAAATAAAAGTTTATAATCCTGCCTCATACGGTTGCAATTCATTGTAGAGTTAACCCCTTTGGAATTTTTTCGCAACCCCTTTATTTTTTTCACTAACAGCCTTGTTAATTGTACAACTGAGGGTTGAATGTGTTAAAACCTTGATGTTTCTTCTTTGATTTCTTATTTTGCTTTTTTGTCTTAGATTGTATATTTTTTATTAATTATGAATTAGACGTAAAAGCAACTGTAATTATTAAAAAGTGATTTATTTTTAGTAAATTTGTTTTCATTGATAAATCTTGTATTTTTAATATTGGGATCTTACTGTTCATAGCCACTTCTAAACGAAAAATTATAATAATAATATTATGTATTACAAAAATAAATGAATCAAATAAAATTGTTTACTGTTTCAGCAAATGTGTAATATGAACGTTATCTATATATAATTTTATTATTATATGTACATGTGCTGTGTATTTGTATGCATCTGCTATTTAGATGCACTTTTGCTTGCTCTTTTTATCTTATCTCTGTAATAAAGAGTTCGCCTAGATTTTGTGTAAATATACTCGAAAAACCTTTACCATTATGTGCATTATTTATTAAATAACTTTATGATGATAAACACATCATATTATACATTTATTTAAATAATTAGATACTTTTAATATTATTAAAGTAAATAAATAGTTACGTAGGTAATTATTTTTATTGGTTTAAAGATTATGATAAAGATTTTAAAATACGTACAAACTTTTACAATTCTTTTCATAAAATTATTATAAACCTGCATTTACATCATTATTGTTTCCTTAATAAAGTAACACATTAGCAGAATCAATTTTAATTACTACTTAAGTCAAACATAAAACACTTTGGTAACCCAAATTTAAGAAAGACAAATCTTGTTCCAGTGAACTAGAAACAACCCTTTGAAATAACCCTTGATCGAATTAAGTTTTTTATAGAGGAAGGGTTGAAGTAACTCTCTTGTTTCTTCTAACCCTTTACGTCAGCCAGATGCCGCGTTCAACCAAGATGTGTTTTTAATCTTATTATGTTTTCTTTATAACTTAAACAAATATCCATTTCTTACGAAATATAAGTTTCTGATTAAGAAATTAAATAATACCATCAATAAAAACAGAAGAGCTCTTCTTTCTGACATCTTAAACCTCAAGCTTGTATAGTATTTTTATACATAATAATATCACATTCTTTTATGAGAAAATATGTTAATAAAAGGTGCTTGAAAAAATAAAATAAAATATTTTAATACTTGAATATTTACATTAGATATATTTAATTATATAATATTGCGAGTAATAATTAATTATTTTTATTGTTCCGTAACCCAAAATCGCAAAAAAAAAACATATTTTTGGTAAAATGTTCTGGTGGCAAATAAGTTAACAAAAAAATCAATCTCGGTGAATGGGGTATCAAATAAAAGCTGACAATGCAAGCGATACAAAAATGCAAACTTTTTTTTAATTAAAATTTTCGTTTGACGAATTTTCAAAAAAATCACAAAAATATCTTACCCTCGCCTTTGCCCATTTTTCCGAAAGTAATAGTGATAAAAATCTGAAATCTTGAAATATGTACGTATAATGGTGTCAAGATCAAAAAAAAACTACATATTTTAAAAAAATCGAAATCATGTAATTTGGAGCAATGTGTTCTAATAAATATATCTTATGGTGATTTTTAACTTAATAAATTGAAAAACTATGCGGTACAGGATACTAATACACGAGACTTAACTTGCACTTGGCTTTTTTTTTTTAATTCATCATTCTTGGATTCATAATTGGATTGCTTAATATCAAATCACAATACAATATAAATAAAATATATTTATGTATTTGATTTTGTTGACAGTAACATAATACAATAAACGACTATGTATTTTAATAAACTATTTTATAATGCATTTATTATTAATAATAAAAACAAAAAATTCACAAAATTAGATAGTGGAATTAACAAGCAAAAAGCTAGACTTATATTACCAAACAATTAAATCTTATCCAGTTCATTTTTTCCACATATCTTGATCTACTGCACAGACTGGTTTAAATATCACCCACACAATATTTTAAGTCACACATATGATGATAAGTGGTCATGTGCGAGGAGGACACCGGGCGTTACAACACATGTACTACAATTGGCCGGAAGTAAACTTTTATACAGACACACACAAAAAAATCATCGAGCTATCGGCCACGGTTTAACAGCTCTGTTTATTGTTTCTTCTTCACGGACAGACATAAATAATTGCCTACGTAACCCTTTATTTCAGCGGACACCACCTTTCGATCTGATGTTATACTTCAGTTCAACGAATATAAATACTATTCGTATAGAAGACACAAAAAGACACATTTTGCTTTTTTATTAACGTGTATATAACAGATGCATATACATGTAAAATAACCAAAAAAAAATCATTTTCTTAAAATATATATATTGTACATCGGGCAACTTATACTGTAAGATATAAGAATATACACGAGATGAGATTTAGTCATGTGAGATCGAGATAAAAAAAGTGTTAATTCTTTTTAAATAAAAAGTTTTCTATTTTGAATAAACACATAAATTTTGAACTATTACAAATTTTACTACATATTTATTTATTTGAATTATTGATTATTTTTTGTTTATTTCACTTCAAAAAATAAAGATATTTATAATTCCGAAATAAAAATATTTGATGTCAATGCTTAAAATCATAAATGATTAAAAACTAATTACTGATAATGCCTTAAAACTTATAAATCAAGTTAATATCGTCTCGTTAAAATTTAAGATGATTTCTGATTTTTATTAATCAACTTTTGAGACTTACCTAATCTTTGATAAGGCGTATAACAAGTATCTATATCGTATATTAGAATTAGATGCTGTCAAAAATGAGTATACTTTATGTATAATATCAGTAAGGGAACACATAATAAGAACTTCTTGTTCAGACTGTATATATACAAACAAACGGTACAATTGTTTCCAATTTGTTCCATTACACTGACACAGGTATAGCGAGTGCGTGGGATGTAGATACGCGCCGCAATTACACTGGTGTAGATATACCAAGGGTCAATCAAACATCTGCTAGCAGATTATAGGTCGATCGGAAATAACTATAAAAAATATATATGTATACACACTGCAATGGTTATCAGACAAAATACAAATAATGTATGTAATTATAATTCTATAAGATTATCTACAAAATTTAAATATTTTGTCTACATAATTATGGAATGATGTTTGGGGTATCTAGTTAAAGACAATGCCATGAATTGGGGGTCTTATAAAAATAAAACAATTGCATACAGAATATATATATATATTTAAAAAATGGAATATTTTAAACCGGTGTTTATTATATTTCATTAAATAAAATATATCCTGCAATTGCAAATTGATATACATTTTAGAATACACTGGAATAAATGGGGTGGGAATTTTTAAATCGATGTAATAATTACGATTTCTTTGTTTGAATTCACGGACATAAATCAGCTCTAACTATAACACAAATAAAAACTAAAGTCTCCGGTTGGAAAGGATTAAAACACTTGCTAAAAACCGCAATTTTTCACGTATCATTAAACAAGAAAACAACATAAAAAGTTATTCTTTCGTAAATCCACAAGTGCCACCCCTGACTAACGCTATAATCTACAAATAGGCGCGTATCATTTTTTTAAATAAGGGGTAGGATGTTTTATTATTTATTAATACTAATAAATAATAAAACATTCTAATAAAACCAAATTATGTAAACATAAAAAAATAATTTGTATGAAAAATAAAATTATTTTTTTACTACCATATCTAATTTTACAAGCAATCAGTGTAAACTAATGACAAAATGAATAGCAAACTCATTGTCAGTTTCCATAACTAGCAATAAATTAATGTCTTGTCGATTTTCTAATATTAAATACAGAATATTTGGTTAATGATGCAAATTAAAAAGTGCACTCAATTACATTGTTTTTTCAACAACTTATATAATGCTTGAAATTAAATTAAAAACCAGAATTAAATAATCCACCATATGTATTGTAAATATAGCTCATTTTATTATATTCATTGAATATTAGAATATTGAATATAAAACCAATTAAATGAGTTACGAATATAAACTTAAAAAATTGTTGTTTTTTAAATATTTTATTTTGTCATATATAGGGGATTCTATATCGTCCCTCTAAAATGCGCCACTATCTACTGCTATGCCTATGATTTTAAAAACCGTTGCCATTTTTAAGTAACTGCAATAAAAATTAATGAGGTGAAATGGATTTCTAAATAAGAAATCTCCCATTAGAGATTTTTACTCTGTGAATGTAATACCATTTATTTTAATTTTCTTTTAAAATATACATTTATATTTTTGAAATGAAAATTACAAATGAAGATAGGGAATTAAAAGAATTTAATATTTTTTTAATAAATGAGATGTTAAACTATTTTATACTTAATACTAGTCAGTGTTTTATTATCCATAACAGAATATTACAAACTATTTTTAATATAAAATAATACATGAACAATATACACATACATTTTCTATAAATACTTTTATAATTATGATTGTTTTCATAATAAATCACATTCTTTAAATATGCCAATATTTCTTTATTGACATTCTAAATAAAGTGAAATTAAAAAATAACTGATGTCGTTTATTAAAAATTAAATTTCCAATAAAATATCAACCTCATTTTTAATATCCATTTTTAATATCGGGTAAATCAAACAAGCATGCAAACTGCGACGAACTTCTTGCATAGACAAGAACAGTAAATACTGAATACGAACAAATGACTAGTTCTGTCTCAACTTATAATCAGACCTTGTTGACGTAAACCTCTCGAATTATTTCCAGCAAATAAATTAAGAAGAAAATTTTTAAGGAAAAGGTGACGAAAAGCAAAGAGGACAATTAGACACACTTATTTTCTGTAATTTGAGTGGATTTTCTCAGACATATTTTTTCTTTCAAGTTGGGATTAATAATCATAAGATTTTTGTAATTAGGAAAATATTTGTTTTATTTTTATTAAAATTTTAAATATGAACTTTTAGAAAATAATCATCTCTTCAAAATAGCTAATTAAGTTATAATTAATTATATATATTTACTTTATACGGGTTGACAGAATATATGATAAATAAATAATTTAAAAAATAATAATAATAAAACCACTTCATTTTTAATGTTAATAATAACATACAAATTATATTTAAAAAGTATTCGTCTTATTAACTGCCTCCATATATAGGACAACAACATATTTAACAGTTAATACGAACCTATTTAATTATTTAAGTAATGACATACCATTCATTACTGATATTTACAAAGACGAAAGCTGACTACAGACAATACACTTCAAGCATATGATTTAACAGATGGACATTCTTGATATAATAAAAAATCTAGTCAGCAAGTAACCAGATGGCGTTCTATGCAGTAAACCATTTCAAACTGTATAATTATATCAAAACTGTTTTTGTTTAAAAATACAACTATGTATATATGCAGTACTTTATTTTATGTACTTCCTAGTTATGTTTCACTTTTATTGTTTTTATATTTAACTAACAGGTCCCTGCGGCTTCGCTCACATTTTTTCCGATAGTACATAATTGAAAATTTTCAGCTTTTTAAATTTCAATTTCTTAGACTATGGTAAAAATTCCGTCAAATCTATTCAGTAGTTTTCGCATACTATAAAAAATTGGTTATATATTTTTTATATAAAATTGTATATAAGTGTATTAAATAATGAACATATGACATAAAGTATCATTTTGAGTCGAAAAACTATAAATAGTATAAAATATTTATTTAGAACACTAACTTATTATTCTTTACTAAAAGTTTTTCAACAATATTAAAACTTGCACAAGAGTTTAACGATAACTAAATCTGGTTTGTTCTTTTCAGGGGAACGTCCATACAAATGTCATTTGCCAGACTGCGGTAGAGCTTTCATTCAACTGTCCAATTTACAGCAACATCTCAGGTATTTGTTCTTCCTAATATGTTCGTATCTTTAAAATATGTAAGTAAAATGTATTACAATGATGCATATTACATATTTATACTGATACAATTAACCGTTTCACGTTATAGTTCGTCTATTTTGTCCTGGTGTATTAATATTATAATGCAATAGAAAAGATATTAACTGTTAAATTATATATAATTAATTAAACTTTTTAGAAGCAATATAGATACACTTACATAATTGTGTCGTATTCTTTAAGTCTTACGTTATAGAGATACAAACTAATAAATATTAATAATATTGTATTTAATATATTGTGTTAGTTTTGGTAATACAGGTAGGTATATATATATGTGTATGTACAGTTAGAATTATATAGATAATTTATTCCATTTACAGATACACTGATTGATATTTACACCAGGATGAATTAAAACTACTATAATAAATTATTTATTATTTTGAACCCCTGATTTGCTATAGATTTTTCAACATTGACAATTTTTTAATCTTTAGTTTTAAATAATTGCCACTCATTCAAAGTAAATGTTTTTTATTTTGTTTTTACCGAAAATTTATTTAGTCGATCTCTTTTAATTCACTGTTTTTATTTTATTGTTTTTTTAATTTACATATTTTATGATGATTCTGATACATCCTGAATTTTTCAGGTTTTGCAGGTGAGTGGCATACGCTTTTTTATATTTAATTAAGTAATTTATAATTTTTTTTTGTTCTTGCAAAAATTTCATTTACAATAAAACGGCTATGTTAATATTGAAAAAACTATAGCATTTTCACAACTAGTCGATTTCATATGCATACATAAAAATAAATAATTTTACTAAAAGAAGATTAAATTCTTAATATAATAACCTTGATTTAAATATGTTCTTTTAAATCGCTTTTTCATTGACACTATTTTAACTGTCATTGCGCAATACCAAATAACATAGTAATTTATACATGCATACCAACCGTAAATATTATTTATCTTCCTTTAAATTTTAGCAATACAAAACATATACTAATTATTACTGCACATCTATCAACCAGCGCAATAATAATGTTAAAAACATATATGTATTTATCAATATATCTACAACCTTATCACGCAAATACTAGCAAAATCTGCGCAACGACTATAAACCCAAAATATTAACACAATAAGAGAATGTCCATACTTATCCCAAATAACAAAGTCTCGTCTGCGCCATTACAAAACTGCGCATTGTTATCGCGCAGACGTTGCGCAATACCTCAATGCAATGAGCACATTAGCTAGACTTGGCCCATACTCTTTTACAGGAACCACGATGCGCAGGTTGAGCGCGCAAAGAACCGGCCGTTCCACTGTAACATCTGCGGAAAAGGATTCGCCACAGAGTCGAGTCTGCGCACACACACCTCCAAGGTGAGCCATGTAAGTTGATGTTGTGATGTAATTGTGCTTTTAAATAAAATTGTGTGGCTTATTTCATTGGATATACGTGTATTAGTTTTATACACGTACTTATATGACACGAAATTATGTATTAAGTATAAACCATATAATTATTTAAAATAAAATATATGTCAATTTTAGGTCTAATGAAATAAGTTGCATTTAGGACATATTTAAATGTTATTTTCAGTCACCAAATTATTTTAAAACTTAATTGTCGTTTTAATCATACTCTTGTACTATTTAAAAAAAATGCTATAATTACCAAAAAAATATATAGATACTTTACTATTTTATTACTCTTCTTAAACCATGGATAAATAATAAATTTTTATCATATGCAGCACCAAAGACTACATAAATATTCATTAATACAATATTTTATAGTTCTTTTTTCAACCAGTGGCTCTCAAAATATAAATTGATATATAGTATATAATATAAATAAATGAATTTATTATAATATAAATAAATGAATTTTGAATAAATATGTCCTATAGAATAAATACCTAAAATAAATTCTAATATATTATTAGTTAATATAAATTTGAACATTTTTTTTTAAATTACACGATATAATTCATTACTTTTTAAATAAATAATATTTTAGGTATTATTCTCAATACAATATTCGTAGTTAAATTACTGTCTGCATGTATGTATTAAGCTTTTTTATTTTAATTTATTTTTTTATTATTGTTTTTGTAACAGCATTATGAAGAATCATACACATACATATATAATATTAAAAACCAAAATAATAAGTGCTGCTCAAAGACTTTATAAGGAAAGGAATCTTAACATAAAATACTGAATCCAAAATTATTATTATTATTCAACTATTGATACAATTTATATTAAATTATATCTATAATATAGCACAAAAATCTGCACAAGAATTTTTTTCTGTAAAAAATAAATAGTAAAAACGATGACACGTAAAAGAAAAACATCTAACCGCGGTACTTTTTCCAACCCTTTTGAAAGGGGTTGGTATGATAAATACAGTCTACTTGGTTACAAATGTTCTCTGTCGTCCAATATTATCACTTGCAATTTTTAATCTGGCAATTTATACGTTTTTTAGCAAAGTGCTTTCATGTAACAAACAGCACGCGATTAAAAAATTACACGTTATATTAAACTCACTTGGTTTGTTGTATCGTAGAAAAATATATATCTTTTGTGAGAACTCATATCACGTGTATCTAATTCATTTTATAATGAATCCATTTTAATTTTGTATAACCCAGTAAAATATTATTACAAAAAATATTTATCTATACGTATATTGCAAACTTATTAAAATATTTACGAAATAAGTATATCAGCTTACTTTTAGTAAAATTAATATAATATAGTTATTGTTTATCATAACTAATTTTTAATAATTTAAGTGTAGTAACATATCAATTTAATAAAATAAATAAAAAATATTCAATATACATAAGTTATTGTATACAATAATAAATAATGTTTACAAATAAATCAACAGATATGTATAGAAAATACACAATCAGGAGAAGTATTTGTGGGGAAAAAAAGAAGGAAAATGCATATCAACAAAACAAAATGAATTTTTCATTGCGCTCGTTAGACTTTTAAAACTCGTACACCTTTTAACTTTCCCGGCTCTCTCAGACGCTGTGCAGAGTTTATTTTTTAATCGCCGGGATAAAAAAGGGTTATAAACAGATTAGCACTTCTGGCGGCTTTCAAATTAAGGGATTAAAAAAGTCATTAGAGATTCTTACACACCTGATGATCCAATCATGCGAAAAAACCCCCAAACATCGTCACCAACAAATTTATTGCTCCTTCAAACTTCGCAAATTATTGTTTCATCCGCTTTGGATTTCTTATTAATTGTAAATTGTTCATTTTAATGCTCGTTCTAAAAAATATTCTATTACGAATATACATCTATTTTTGTTATTAAATATACATTTCACTTTACAATTTATTTTTATTCTAACCGTAAAAAGTTTACATGGAAAACAGAATAAGAACAATAAGATCTAAAAATTCAGAACATATGCATATACTATACATATATACATATAATCATATATCAGTTCACAGAGAACCCTTAAAGATACTATGACACTGATATAGGTAGTTAATATATTATTTGTATACTTATACACATAATATTGAAAATTTAATTATTACATTATAAAATATTTTTAATATCGGTTTTACTAAATATATGTTGTATTGAAAAATGTTCTTGCTTCTGGCTCTACAAAAATTAATATTTGTTTTAAAGCATATTACAAAAAGATATTCAAACAAATATAAAGCAGTAATTTCATATAATATGGTTTGACAAATATTTTTTAAATAACTTGTATTACTTTAATAATGGGAACTAATCTCGCAGCTAATATTTATATGCCCATATCTAGGTGACTAAACATTTGTATGTATATGTAAATATATTTTTATTTATGATGAATTAATTTAACCATGCACTAAAACTTTTGTATTTGTTTTATTATAAAGATATGTCAATACATACAGTACATGAAAAATATTAACTACAAGTTGAACATCACTGATATAGCACTTCAATTTATTTTTAAAAAATGGCTACACAATATGCCTTAATTTATGCATAATTATTCTTTTCAACATATGATCAAATCATTTTTTCAACATTCAAGTTGAACAAGTTCGAGGGAATAGGAAATAAGAGAGAGGGGTATGTAGCTTAAAGATTTAATTCAGGGGCGGATTTCAATTAAAAAAATTAATGTAAAAATTATTACTAATATCAAAAAAAAATAGTAATTGTGTCATAATTAAAATTTCAAGTAAATTAAAGTAGATAAACGCATTTATTTAATACAATTATTATTAGGTATGTGGTGTATATTTTAGATATATGAATGTATAGTTTTGTACTGGTGACAATTAGGTCCTCGAGCCGCTACTGATTCAGATGTTGTGTAGGGGAAACTGAAGAGCGGGTGGCAGCGGGTGTTAATCAAAAGCTTTTAAGAAATATCCACTTTTTCTCGTCGGCCCGTTCACAATGTCGTCCATTAGTTGTGCCATTTCTGCATTAGTCATTTTTTATTATTCATCTGTCTTTTAATCGGACTCCCTCGTCTTAGAAAACGCTCAGTATATGTATTTTTCTTCCTCACCGATTAAAATTTTTTTTGCTGTATGTGTGAAAATTTAAATTCGAAATATTTCAGAGCGTATTATCAATGTTAATGGTTTAATTTATGTTTTTATTCCTATATATTGCCCGATAAAACCTTAAAAATTAAAAGAAGAATTAAAATCATTATAATGCGCAAGCAAAGGCCATTATTAAAAAAATTATTATAAACTATAAATAAACCTTTTTAACTTTTGAACTTCTTACAATATTAAAGAAAGAATGAAATTAAAAATTTTACTTTGCAAGAAATCTTGCTCTAAATTACTTTAGTTTAGATATTTACCTATGCGTTATATAATTATTTCAAGAATCCTAGCGCATAATATTAAATATACAGTAGGTAAACAATTTACCCTAAGTTTCGTGTAAAAAACACATATTAAAAAATTATGCTCAAGGGGTTGGAAAAAATGCGTCCAGCCCGCGCCCCGCCCCTGCGCGCGGTTTTGCGGCCGGGGTAGGAACGCGCGCGCCCCAGACGGGAACCTACCCGACATTCAATTACCACTTTATCACCTCATTTTTTGTGTTACAACGCGCTACATATGTTGAGATTTTTTATGTAAACCTACGTATCATTTTCCCGGAATTTTTTATGAGATTTAACGGATTTGTGTCATATTCAAGGTATAATATGTTCACGTTAAATTTACAAGTAGTAATTATATTGTTTATTGATATATTTACATTCTTTTCTTAATAAATTACAATGATTTTTTTACATACGTGCTTTTTCCCTTATCTAAAGTACTTCGAAGAAGATTAACATGAACTTGAAATTACAAAACTATAAATATTTCCATATTTATTACATATTTAAAAAATAAATCATGAAAATAAATATACCTACAATTATACCAATATACAAAACAATGATCTAACAATAAGGCAAAAAATATAGGGTTCTTCATACATTAAAACTGATAAACATATTAAATAATAAGCAGTGGCGTAACCACAATTCAATAAAGATAAATGTGTGTATTAAAACATAATTTCTAAAGATAAAATGAAGGATAAAAAAATATTTAATTTGAATAAATAATTCTAGATCATGTGATCATAAATATCATTAAGTAGGAATGATAATTTAATATGTAATACGAATTAAACATAAAATATAAATTAGATATGCATTATTATATCGATATACTTAAAAATATACAATTTTTTTTAAATTACATATAATCACTTAATCTCCAATTATCCCTATATTACTTCTTGTTTGTTCTCTATTAATAAACTATAAGCTATGTACACCACTGGTAATAAGTTTATGCAGAGAAGAAAAATATAATAAATCGAAATTTAAATATCTTCTAGTATTGATATCACAAAACGCAAGTCCTATTAAAGAATGAAAATATTGTTGTCGGGGCATATAAAAATTCAAATATACAAAACCAGCAAAAGACGGGCGCATTGTGCAAGAGAGACAGACACAATTGTTGGTTTAATATTCCTCAGGCACGCTATCGCTGTTGTTTTTCTTGAGCGAATGTCCACGTGTCACGGAATTATTTTTTAAAATCTAGTTTTGTCGTCAAAACCATTTTGCGGCATCTCAGTGAAAACGTACTCATATATGTAATTTCTTAAAATAAAAATCTTAATTTTAGTTACACTGTTATGTTTGGAATGTTTTGAATTATAATTGCATATATCTTCAATGGGACTACAGAGAATATAAAGAATATATCTCAGCCTAATAGTATTTGTATTTCAACTACGTATCACAAAATGTAAATTTATAAATTATTATTATTGTTAAGGCTAAGGTAGAAATAATGAAATGTTAATATAAAATATTTTAAAATACATAAATGCCACCCACCGTCCTATGATTTATTATAACAAACACAGTAACAATAATAACATTTTGCCGCTCTATATACCGTACTATGTTATGATTAACTCACACAACAGCAAATAAAACTGTAGTAATGTATACATATATATTCTTTCTGTATTCTTTATTTCAATCATAAAAGTTATTTATATGTATCTTTAATTTATTTTCTTGTATTTTTGAATGCCAGCGAACAAAACGGATTAAAGTTTTGTCGGTTATATTCTTATAAACGAACTGAAAAAGAAGATAATGTTATATCAACATGATTAGTATTTTTCTATACTTTGCACTGCCCCTTCAAGTTGAATGCTTCCCCTATTCCCTGCTATGATTGTTGTGGTCAATTTAAAAAAAAATGTCGGGGGAGGGAGTACATGCTAAGGGATGAACTGACAGTTTTTACTTAGGGTTCTTTTAAATTAAAATTTATTGTCCTAAATTTCAAACGTATTGATTTTTGTGTCTTATTTTATATTTGAATTGCAATTGGGCTTTTTTATATGCATACCTATATTTCTAATCGATAAAAATTATTTAATACATTTCCTATATTAGCTGTGTTTATATTCATACATTAAATGTACTATATTACATAGGTACATTGTACATACATTAGAATGTTTAGCAACGACAATTTTTGCACTTTACCTGCAACTTTTATTTTTATTTTGCTACATATATATTTAAAGAATAAGAAACTACAACTTAGACATGCCCGTTTATGTTGAACAATCCCATTTATTATAGAATAAATAAAAATAGCGTATTGGCATCATGATGTTTTGCGAGTTTTTCTTGAATAAATCATGGTGATCGTGACTGAGGGAAAATAAAGAAAACTACAACAGAAAAGTAGAAAGAAAACAGGTGAAAACATTCCCACGAATGTGGAATTAAATTTTGAACGATTTCTTAAATGTTTTTCTACATTTAATATTTTTATTTGTTACATTTAAGTTCAAAACATATTTGCGAAAATATTTTTAAGTTTACCTCTTTCTTTTAACATATTATAAATTTAAAAATATTTTTTAATTGTACACTAAACATATGGATATTTTTATTATAAATAATATTCCATATAAATAATATATGGCGTTCGAAAGCATCATTTTAAAGTTTAAAAAAATCTAACAAATAGCTTTTGTTACACTCAGATGATTCTTTTCAACGGATTTTATTCATTAATTTGTAATTTATATATATATACTAGCCATATGACCCGGTGTTACCCGGGGATATTAAATTAAACTACATATATTTAACAGGATGACCAGTATTTCTTTGGAACAAATTTCCCTGACTTTTCCCGATTTTTCAGGAGAATTTTTACCGTTTTTCCCTGTTTTTATTTAAAAAATTTAGATTAAAAACCTAAAAAAAAGTCACTCTTTAAATATTTGCGAGAATTTGTGTGATTTTGCATTTTTATAAAAATTCTCCGACTTCCAACCAAATTCCCTGACTTTTCCCTGTATACCAAAATTCCCTGACTTTTCCCGGTTTTCCAGAAACTGGCCACCCTGTTTGACATACAATCATGTTATACTTAATATTTTTTTTAGTTAAATTATTTCTATATTCGAAAATAATATTTTCTAGGTTTTAGTAATAACTTGAAAGACAATCGGTGACAGAAGTAGCTAAATGTTAAAATTCATTAATATCTGTGCTTTAGATCAGTGGCGTAGATATGGGGGGGATGAAGGGGATCAATCCCTCCCCCATGAGTCCAATTTTTTTACTTTCGACCATATAAAAGATGATTTAATACTGTCATATCCCCCCCCCCCCCCATGAGATTGATCGTGGTGTGTTATAAAGAAATACGAATGAACGACTAAAAAAAAAAGATATTAAAAATTGCCAATGACTAAAAAAAATTCAAAAGGTCTTCATCCCCCCCCCCCTCTCCCATCGCAAAAAGCTATCTACGCCACTGCTTTAGATTTTACATAGAAGTTATAAATCTCACAAATTATTGTTAGTCGTTGACTTTTTTTTGTACAACTAATATTATTATTAGTAATGAATAAAATAAAAAAAACTTTATATATAATAAAAACAAAAAATTTTAAAAATGCAAAATATATAAAAGAAATTAAAACCAAAAACTAACATATTTAGTCTGCTTCGAAAAGCAATCTATATCAGACCTCATATAATGCTATCTCACATACGATATGTAAAAAATAGATGAGGCAAATACAGTATGTGCATGCAATTGGCTATTTGGAAATATCACTAACCTAGCGTTAACTAACTTACCTTAACTTAACAACCTAACTTAATTTGGTATATATCCAGTATGTGCAAATACCAATACAAATTACATACTGTAAGTGCAAATAGCCACTTTTGTAAAAAAATATAATTATGCATTGTCAGCATTAACCCTTTCACTGCGCAATACGCTTGTGAGATTTCGTGATCGTTGTGTGCACGTATTTTGATGATTGTAAGTTTATTCGTGAGAAACAGTTAACAGTTTTCGGTCCTGTGTATATTCAGTTTATTATATAATAAAAATGTGTATAACGTGACTCAAAAGTAAGTAAACACAGGGCAAATAGTCGTGTTAAGCGTATGGGACACATTTTAATTTTACGAATATATACTGTTTGAGCAGCGAAAGGGTTAAGGTCCTCTCAAACCAGAGCGTTACAGGTAGCGATAGTGCTACTACGATATTTAATAACATAAGAGATATTTCGGTATTGCAGCGATATAATTAAATGTTGACCACCGTGTACCGTAAACCGTCTACAAAAATATGCATAGAAAAGTTGATAGATTTGGTGAAATTGTATATTCAATTTATTTGATCTGAATAATTCAGATTATAAAAAGGTCAGAATGAAACATAAAATATGACAGGAAATAAGAAAAGCACTTTATGAATCAATTTTCTCTTTTTTTGTATTTAAAGTATTTATCAATCATATTGTTTAAGTCAGGGACTTACACCTGGATTTATTTATGGTATATGTTCACGCTCGCTAACTTAAAAATAACCATTATTTATTTAGAAAATTTGGTACTTAAGGACAAAATACGTATTAGTGTTATAAACGCTAATGTCTAATATCAAAGTTACCCGATCATATAGTAGGTACTGTCGTCAACCTCATACTTGAGCATTTTTTTACTCTGTAATCGGAAAACTTGTTATTGTTTACAATTATTAATAACATGCACACAAACGTGTCAAACTTTCCCATTTTCTATCCATATAGTGTATACGTTAGTGTATTTTAAACAAAATAAAAATTCAGAAGGTGGTAAACAATCATACAATAATGAGATTAGGAGTCGGACAATAATGATGAACAGCCAGTAACAATGTTCCACTGTATTCATAAATTAAAAATATTCCAAATAACCTACTACAAACCTTTAGTTGCAGGAAGATTAGCTTGAGCGCAAACCAAAAGTAAAATTAAATCCAATATCTAATAGGTGCATATTGTCTTATACATATTTAAGTAAATGTGATATGTACATTGATGCCTCGCACAACGAACGCTTCGCATAACGAACGCTGCACTGCGCACAACGAACAATCTGTTCGTTCATTACGCGACTCACACAAAGAACTTCGCTTCACTCAACGAACTGCATCGTATTTCATATTGCCGGCCAAACGCTCATATTACAAATATTTAATCTTAGCTATCGTATACTTTAAATTTGACATTACTTCGGAAACCAAGTTCATATATGAAAGAAAGCCTACAGATGGAAATTACTTTTTTATAATACCTAATGGAATAAATCTTTTAAATATATTGAATAACATTATGCACTTACATGATTTGGAATAACATTTTATGAATATTAGTAGAAATAATTTCATTTTTGGTTTTTCTGATCATGTATTTCAAAAACTTATAACAATCAATTCCTCTATGTATGTAAATATATTGATATTTTCAATTCACATTTCTCATAATTTGAATACTTGACATTAATAGTTCTGAAATTGAATACTTTTTTCAAAAACTGTTTGTCGTATAAAATATTACATATTACAAACCTGCAATATGGGTTTTTGTATTATTTATTAGTTCCATGTCTACTTTATTTAATTAAAAACCTTATTCGTACAGTTATTCTAGTTTTTTTCAAAATTATAATATTTAAAAGCATTTTTTCAATTTACAGTTACAATTATTGACAGCTGATTTTGCAATATTATTGCAACAATAACATTTATAACATATTGTATTTCTTAATAATCGTACGTACAAAAATTTGAACTGTGTTGATATATATTAACAATTATCTTAGTTAAATCGTTTACATGTTTTTGTATTTGTAATATTTGAATAGAATATTAGCTACATATTTAAAACTACATAATAGAAAATACCACAAACGTCAGTTTTAATCTGAAACTATTTTACTAACCTTAATGTCGATTATAACAGTTTAAAATGATTTATAATATTTTTTTAGTAGTTATTTTATCTTGTATTTCTTTACTATGTGATTCAAAACAGTAAATTAAAAATGGCGACCTGCCAAAAAATTTTCAAATACGAATCAATAAAAATATATGTTTCCATGGTAACAAAATATGAAATTAATTAAATAGACGAATTAAACGGATTTTATGTAAACATGGGGCGTTTATTTATTTATTATGCCCCCGTTAATGGATCTTTTTCAAAAATCAAACACTGGTTTATGGTTGTCAATTAAACGAAGCATTTGATAAAAAATAAATAAATCTAATATCGATTTTCCTTCTAATAGTAATTCATCTCAAAAGTTGGGGCCCCCCTTAAAGGCCCTTTTAAAAAAAGGCAAACATTTGATCTGTACATTGTATCACCCAAAGAAAACGAAAAAAATAATTAAAAAAATCTGGCGTTTTATTTGAAAAATTGGGGGGCCCTATCTACCCCATTTTTGAATTTATCCAAAAAAGGCCCACTAGTTGTCCTAATAATCACACTTTGAGTCTGTATGCCAAATTTCAACTTTCTCCGATGAGTGGAAATGCTCTAAATCTTGATAGGTGAGTGAGTGAGTGAGGGCACTTACTTATACCGGGTGTCCAAGATAAGCGTGCAATGCATGGGGATATCCTAAACGGTAAGAGATACAGATGTGGTTAAATGAGATGAATTATTTGTAAGAAAGGGGTGAGGATTACAACATCAAAAAATATTAATAATTTTATGTGGTTCAGGCGGTATACCAAAAAAACTGAAAATTCGGAATTTCTTTAAATGACTATAACTTTTTTGGCAAAGTAGATAGGTACTTTTTGTTTACGGTTTCTTAAAGCACTTTTTTGTTTAGAATTGTTTGGTGTATTCAGAATTTTTATATCACTTTTAGTTTCCGAGTTACAAGCCCTAACTTTAGTTTTTCTTATGGGCCGCCAAGTTGGCTATATCATATTTGAACGTGTTTTTTACTCTACTTTACAACGATATGTCACATGACATACTTATTATAGAAAATAAGTCGAAGTACTAAATACTGGTGATATTTATAAAGTATTTTATTACAAACATTTAAGTAAGCCATGAAAAACAAAAATTGTTAAACAAAAATCGCAATAACAACAATGAAAATAACAAATGCATATTTAAAAACAATAAACTATTACAAAAAAAAGGTTTTTACTTTTTTTTAATTATAAGTATGACATGTGACATATCATTGTAAAGTAGAGTAAAAAACACGTTCGAATATGATATAACCAACTTGGCGGCCCATAAGAAAAACTAAAGTTAGGGCTTGTAACTCGGAAACTAAAAGTGATATAAAAATTCTGAATACACCAAACAATTCTAAACAAAAAAGTGCTTTAAGAAACCGTAAACAAAAAGTACCTATCTACTTTGCCAAAAAAGTTATAGTCATTTAAAGAAATTCCGAATTTTCAGTTTTTTTGGTATACCGCCTGAACCACATAAAATTATTAATATTTTTTGATGTTGTAATCCTCACCCCTTTCTTACAAATAATTCATCTCATTTAACCACATCTGTATCTCTTATCGTTTAGGATATCCCCATGCATTGCACGCTTATCTTGGACACCCTGTATATAGTAGATAAAAATATTTTTGATAGGTAAATTCTTGGGTAATATTCAAAGTTATCACAAAAAAAATTGCTGCGTTCTCGTTTCATAAATGTCCAAAATACAATTAACATTATTTGATGAAGATTTAAAGAATTTTCTAGGGATTTTATTTCTCAAAATTATACAAATTTTGCGCGATAATGTTAGAGTTTTTATATTATTATATGATTTATGAAATACTATTATTTTTTACAAAAGCAATAACACTAACGAAAAAATAACTGTCATGTAAAAGTTTGAACATAAAAAGTATCAAAATATATAACCAGTACCTAACTTGAATTTTAAAAAGAATGAACCGAGTGTATTATTTTTTAATTTCAAATTTTGCCAACTTCAAAAAAAATATTGAAAAAAAATGATTTTGGAACGCACTCTATAATAATAAATACCTTCAATGTAGCAAATGTATTTACATTATCAGATATAATATAATAAGTAAATGAAAAATAGAAACATACATACAGGGTGTCCAAGATAAGCGTGCAATGCATGGGGATATCCTAAACGGTAAGAGATACAGATGTGGTTAAATGAGATGAATTATTTGTAAGAAAGGGGTGAGTATTACAACATCAAAAAATATTAATAATTTTATGTGGTTCAGGCGGTATACCCAAAAAACTGAAAATTCGGAATTTCTTTAAATGACTATAACTTTTTTGGCAAAGTAGATAGGTACTTTTTGTTTACGGTTTCTTAAAGCACTTTTTTGTTTAGAATTGTTTGGTGTATTCAGAATTTTTATATCACTTTTAGTTTCCGAGTTACAAGCCCAAACTTTAGTTTTTCTTATGGGCCGCCAAGTTGGCTATATCATATTCGAACTTGTTTTTTACTCTACTTTACAATGATATGTCACATGTCATACTTATTATTAAAAAAAAGTAAAAACCTTTTTTTTGTAATAGTTTATTGTTTTTAAATATGCGTTTGCTATTTTCATTGTTGTTATTGCGATTTTTGTTTAACAATTTTTGTTTTTCATGGCTTACTTAAATGTTTGTAATAAAATACTTTATAAATATCACCAGTATTTAGTACTTCGACTTATTTTCTATAATAAATATGTCATGTGACATATCGTTGTAAAGTAGAGTAAAAAACACGTTCAAATATGATATAGCCAACTTGGCGGCCCATAAGAAAAACTAAAATTAGGGCTTGTAACTCGGAAACTAAAAGTGATATAAAAATTCTGAATACACCAAACAATTCTAAACAAAAAAGTGCTTTAAGAAACCGTAAACAAAAAGTACCTATCTACTTTGCCAAAAAAGTTATAGTCATTTAAAGAAATTCCGAATTTTCAGTTTTTTGGGTATACCGCCTGAACAACATAAAATTATTAATATTTTTTGATGTTGTAATACTCACCCCTTTCTTACAAATAATTCATCTCATTTAACCACATCTGTATCTCTTACCGTTTAGAATATCCCCATGCATTGCACGCTTATCTTGGACACCCGGTATATGTATTTGTATATAAATTTAATTGAAAATACAGACTAATGTAAATAAAATTGGTGATTGTATATTTACATTTCCTAATACTACTAAAACATACATATTTATTGATTTTTTTGTTATTTCTAACGATGTCTACGCACAAAAAACATAGGTAATGATGTATGTACATAATATTTTAACATATTTTATATACGTTTAATATTATTAATATAAAAATAAAATAATATTATTTTCAAACCCAAATCTTATTTTTGTACTATATTAATTAATTGGGACATGTAAACAGAAAATAATTATATTTCTCTTGGGAGAATTTATGTTTCCTTATGAGTTACACGTGAAAATTAGGTAATCAAAATATTCATTTCCATTAACTGATTAAAAACAATCGCATGGATAAAAAACATTTAGGTTAGATTTAACAAAACGCTTCTGTTTTAGTAATCATAGATTTACTAATTAATAGGGTTACAAGTAGTTTCAGTAGTTTGGAAACACCGTTTAAAAATAAGTTAATGCAAACATGGTTTTATATTTTTGTTTAAATACATTAGATCAGATAAATAAATAATAAAATAAAATAAAGAACATTTCTTAAACATTAACTTGTACAATATTTCATTTATTATTATTACTATTTTTTAACAAAATTATTATGGAAATCTTTTAGATAGGTAGCATAAAAAGTATTTATAAATATAAACATATAATATGTACAGAGAATTCATTCACAAACTTTTAAATGTTTTTTGTTTATTTTAAAAATCGCTATTTTTATTTTACTAAAAAAATCTTTTACAATTTTAAATAATTATATTCTAAAACAACTAGGTACTATTATTCTGAATAAATTCAAACAGGAATTATTAGAGTGGTCATTGCTCCATTCTTTTTACGCACTAGCGCGGAAATGGGAGGGGTTTTAAAAATTGCGTGCATTCATGGCGTAAAAAATAGATGCATAATAAAATAAATGCGTTTTGATTCGTGAAAAGGAAACGAATAGAAAATATAACCAACACTCACGACACAAAAATTATACCACACCATTCTTTCTACTTTCCTCCATTGTAAACAGTCGCATGAAAGAAAAAATCATTACTGAAGATATGTAAAAAGATATAAATTAAGTAAACACAGCATTATAAATATAAACCACTGTAGGATTGTATATCTTTTTAATCTAAATAAGTGATTCTTATTCACTTTTTTTGCTGGAACTTTTTTCTTTACTTCTATTTAAATGTGTATTTTATACATATAATCATATAATATATGTATGTTCTTATTAAATTAAAAGAAAATAGAAAAAGGACATAAAAAAATATATATATAATCCAGTCGCTATACTATGCTTTACTTTATTGTTCTTCTATCTCATCCAGATAAGCTTTTTCCAACATTTACTTTCAATCTTTTTGTGTTCGTGCTATGTGGAAATAATACATACTCGTATGTATTATTTGTATTAAACATAAAATAAGTATACATATACTATATATGATTCTAAATTCATATTCAAAATATTAATTTTAAGAAAATTTTATTTGTAAAATTTGAAATTACTTCGATACAAGTATAGGATATTATGTAATTCTAAATATTGAATCTCTATAATTTAATAATATATTTACTATAAGAAACATATCAGCTTAAGGAAAAAATACTTTAGTTTTCTATCTATAAAATAAAAACGATCCTGTAAATGTAGATATGTATGAAGAATCCCAGCACAAAAGCAAATGAGAATGACAGTAATTAAGAATGATTATAATGCTACGAAATAGAGTTCATTTTCAGTTAGCACAATCGTTTTTTGTTTTTAGCTTGTTTCGCTTGTTTTTATACATTGTCGCATGTTTTTTTGTAATTTTTGTTGGGTTAAAGTTGATGTTGAATGTAATTTTTTGTACATTAGATTGTATTATTTGTTACTCTATGTTATACCTGCACTTGTAATATACGTATATACATGTATATAAATTGTAATTAGTTTTTATTTTATATTTTCATAATGTAGAAAGTCTGATATTCCAAATAATTATTTTTGAATGTAATAAAACATAAATATAATTTGCACATCAAGCAATATTAATTTTTGGAAAATTAGACGGTCATAAATATATTGTTGTTTTTGTAATTATAAAATTAAATTCTAGACTAAGCATAACACACATACACCTAAATAAAATGACATTTAATATATATATATATATATTAGGGTGGTCCTTATTTTTGATCTTTCGAATTTTGAACTCCGTACCCCCCAAATTTGTTCGTTATCATGAGACTTGAATTTCTGTTAAATTTGGTCATGATCAACCAACCCCTTCCCGTGCCGACTTAGGGTTGAAAAAAGTCCAAATAGGGTAGTTTTATTGTTTTTTGCGTTTAATTAAAAAAATAAAGCAATTAGCATAAATATGTATATAACATTTATTGTAGAGCGTAAAATTGTCTATAAAAAATGTTCTCATAGTGTATCACGATTATCTATTATTTTCCATGAAAAACAATAAATTTTATTTGAAAAAAATTATTTGTTGACGGTAACGTAAATATATTATATGAATGGTAGTCCAATAAAGGAAGCATTTTGACAAGATCTTTTAAGGAACAAGCAATGTTATTGTTGATTATTATAGATTTTGGTGCGGAGAATTCGAAAAAAATAACCTGGACTAGAAAAAAGTGATGCAACACCCTTAAAAATGGGGTTGAAGGGTGAAATCCCATTTCCATGTGTATTTCCAATTTATTTCAAAATCTAAAGTTACAATAGGGTATTTTTATGGTTGAAATTTGTTGAAGCTACTGAGATGAATCGATTGAGACCAAATTTACTGAATTTGACCCAAAACTACCCCTTCTACAATGTTTAATATAGGTAAAAATGCTTGTTTTTGGTGAAAATAGTTTAAAAATTAATAACTTCCGTTAAAATCATCCAAATGACTCGAAATTGATCTCAAATTGTTCCAGAAATACCAAAGAACAATGATAAACTATAATTAAATAATATATTAATAGTTTAAACAATAAAAATTGCTTATGTTTATGGGTAAGTGACATAAATTTTTGGAAAATTGCCATTTTACTAAAATTTAATTAAAAACATAAAGGTTAAATATTTTTTAGTAAAATTAACGTGAACATCTTCGATTTGTATATACAAACAAAATGAGCCCCTCTCAAAAAATATTAATTCACTTGAACGGATGCAATTCCACACTAAAATGCACCGCATTTCTGTTGTATACTATTTAAGTAAAATACATTTTTTTAATAAAATTGTAAATTATGATTAAAACATACTTTTATATACGCTTTAACATAAATTACAAGTTTATGCATTAATAAAGGCTTATATGAGTGCATAATAGTGTATGAGAAAGTGCATGAAAATATATTATTTCAATAAAACAAAAAAATTCAGTGCATTTTAATGTGGAATTGCATCCGTTCAAGTGAATAAATATTTTTTGAGAGGGGCTCATTTTGTTTGTATATACAAATCGAAGATGTTCACGTTAATTTTACTAAAAAATATTTAACCTTTATGTTTTTAATTAAATTTTAGTAAAATGGCAATTTTCCAAAAATTTATGTCACTCCAGGTTATTTTTTTCGAATTCTCCGCACCAAAATCAATAATAATCAACAATAACATTGCTTGTTCCTTAAAAGATCTTGTCAAAATGCTTCCTTTACTGGTTTACCATTCATATAATATATTTACGTTACCGTCAACAAATAATTTTTTTCAAATAAAATTTATTGTTTTTCATGGAAAATAATAGATAATCGTGATACACTATGAGAACATTTTTTATAGACAATTTTACGCTCTACAATAAATGTTATATACATATTTATGCTAATTGCTTTATTTTTTTAATTAAACGCAAAAAACAATAAAACTACCCTATTCGGACTTTTTTCAACCCTAAGTCGGCACGGGAAGGGGTTGGTTGATCATGACCAAATTTAACAGAAATTCAAGTCTCATGATAACGAACAAATTTGGGGGGTACGGAGTTTAAAATATCCAAAAAAATTTCCTTCACCTATAAATAAGGACCACCCTAATATATATATATATATATATATATATATATATATATATATATATATATATATATATATATATATATATATATATATATATATATATATATATATATATATATATGTGAATCTTTAAGTGAACTTGATCGCTCACACACTTATCCAAAAAGTTTATTAAATAATTGCTCTCCTTCATCTCGTTATATCTTCCAATGAAAATGATTTTCATTAGCTATAAAAAATTTCATACATTTTTTGTTTGATTAAAAAAAACACATACTATACATATAACTTTGTGTACGTACGTATACGAGTTCGCTCGTGTACGTATGCACACGACAGACACTATGAGTACCTACATACTGATACGCAATAGCGGGCCATTATGTTGTATGTCTACAGTGTGTGGGTCGGTTGCAGCAACACGCGGCACTGCTCGGCGGGCCGCACGCCGCCTCCTGTCCACTGTGCCACCGCCTCTTCCTTGGTGGCGGCGAAGAGTTAATGGAACACATGAAACATACGCACAAAGATCCAAATGCTAGCGGTGTTGCCAGTGAGTATAATATATTTATATTTTTATAAAAGTTGTGAATAAAATCATTTGATCAATAAGTAATACATTAAATAAAACGTATCTATATTTCACGTTTTTATTGAACCGGAAGAAGTAACATTAAACATTCAAAACAAATTATTTTTGAATTCTACAACATGAAAAATACCTTTTTCTTATCTTATTCAGTATTGTGAAATATACATATGTATATTTACAAAAAACAACACAATTTTGATTCAACTAAACAGAGATTGGTAAGACTTCATATTGAGTAAGGCTTAGAAAGCGAATACATTAAATATACATATAACGTAAAATATCACTTTACGAATCTTTAAAGTTAAATATATTATGAAATAAATTCGGACATCTAATATTTTTTACTATGTTGAATTTAGCTTTTCACGTATAATAAAAGTTTAACACTTGGCCAAATTGTGCCAATCTCCTTTATGAAATCAATTATTTGAATCAAAGTTAAATAAATGACTATATTTAGTTATATTGTTAGTGTTTGATTATTGACTACATACCTAAACAAATAATTGCAAAAATCAAAAACTAACAATAGGGTGGGAACGGGTTCATTTTTTACATGAAAATAAAAACGCATGTCATCTTGATTCACATTAACATTTGTGTCACATATACATATTGAAAAGAATCCAACCGATTATTTAACCTACCTAAATTAAACTATTTTAATACCTAATTTGTTAAGAGCTGTATTGTTTGTATGGACTGTATACTATTATTTATACAACCAAAAATAACATCATCATTGGTAAACATTTTAAATTCTTAGTTAATTCGTTTTTAATTCGCATTAATAATTTTCAAATACATAAAAAATAAATTCGGGACAATCAATTAGTTGATTGATAAAATGGTCACAGTTATATTATATGTATTTGTTATCTGCATGAATATTGTAGAAGTAATTCGACCAAAATATACCTATATACATATATAAAACTGTAATACATATATCATTACTGTAAAAATGTGTTTAATGTTTATTTAAAAATCCAATTACTGAAGTACAAAAATACGATTAAATATACCTAAATTCAATAAAATAAATATTTGTTTTATTAACGGTGCTCGACCTTAATTTTGTGTAAATTGATTATGATTTTTTATTGTTGCCATATTGAAAATATGTTTACCTACAAAAAAATTCTATAAATTTTATTATTATTGGCGATCAGATAGTAACTGGTACAATATCGATTTTAATTAATTAAATACTTTTCTATTTAAAACTCTTTTATTCTATTTTGGTTCGACATAAATACCTTTATGTTAATTTCAAATTCTTTAGTTTGAGCTTAAAATCGAGTATTCACAATAAATAGTATGATTTATAATCATAAAATTAAATAAGTTTAATCAAAGCAGACATATGAAATGTATAATTTTTATTAATACTAATATTTCATTTTAGTTTATTTACTCTTTAAACCCATATCCAGTAAATGTAAATTATACACATATATAAATGCAGAATCATCATATTCAGCGCATTTATTGTCTAATTATCATTATTAATTTTCGTGCGATTAGCTTTCAGTACACACACCAATATAATATTGATTTGTATGAAAACATTACAAATTAACTTTAATATTATTAAATATTAACATATAGTATAAAATAAAATCAATACATCGTATGTTGTATGTGCAGTAATACAGAAATGTGTACCTCGATATGTGAATGCCAGTTTTACAAAATTTCATTATATACAGACAATAGAATTCAATGTATAGCTTTTGGAATTGATTTAACATGTAAATATTTGTTATAGAAATATTATTTCGTTCTAAAAAACATGGTTAATAATTAAGTTAAACTATTAACTAGTTTAAATTTAATGATATTATTATTACCATTATATACAAAATATATGTACAATATAATTTTCATGTGATATACACAATATTGTACATAAAAATAAAACGCCAGATTAGCGAAATAAAACTAATTATTTTTAAATTCATAGTTTACATGTATGATATTTATCATTTGAATTATCCTTAAAATAATCTATTTCTTTTTGTTAAATGTCTATATAAAAATTACAGAATCATTATATTTATTTAGCAATAATTATTTAATATTAAATTATATAATTATATACCACCAAAATAGGACTTACATATAGGACTTCACTATCTGTAAAACAAATATTAATTTGTCACTAAATCTGAAATAGAAATTGTGCAATGTTTGCAACTTTCGTTATAAAGTGAAAGCCACTTTGGCAAGTATTGTAGTTTTACAATCGATTCTTACTATCATTTAACTTCATATACAATTTGACTTCAGTACCTTTGTTGCAAAATAAGAGAAAATATATTGATTTTTATTTTATTTTGATATCAATCATAATCCATGCATGCATCAATTTATATTAATCAAATAAAATGCATCATAAAATATTTTATTTATTAATATCTGAAATATTGAAATGCACTTTTTTAAAGAAGAAATTAAACATTATAATGACTAGATAAAAAGTTATTTACACATCGTATGTCATGCAGAGAAATTGTGATTATACAAATTAATTTATTAAAGGTCAAACTTTCATTTTGTTTTATAAACACTAATTCTAATTGCATAGAATAATTGTTTATTTTAATAAAATTATAATTCAGTAAATTGTGTTGTATATCTCAAAATTTATATTACATATTATAAATCATTCATATTTTAAATAAAACATTTTGATGTCACCTGATCCATATTTTTTAACACATTATTACAGTACTGCAATTCTTTAAAAATGAAAACAAAAAATATAAAAAAATCATTAGAGCTATAGTGAAATTAAATCTCCTCGAAAACAAAGAATCAGTCTTTTGTTTCCATTGAAGTTAGTTGTGCTCTCATAAAAAGACACGAGAATCTTAAATCAACTTACGCACAGCATATGGTCTTCTATAAATCTGTTTTCTAAGAAAACGTTTTAATAAAAGATCACTATTTTTTTGCCTATCGGGATTAAACATACTATATATAGGTTAAGATTACAAGTTGTTTCTTTTCAATAACATGTGACAAAAATTGTTATACTTGTTTCTTCTTCATTTAATTTAAAAGGATTTAGGTTTCATTGTATGTTTTTAAATTATAAGAGAAATTAATATTTTATTATGAACAAAGTAAATATAATATCAATTATGTATGTCTGTATTATTATAAACAATATGCAGTTTTTAGATTCTTTTCTTGAATAATTTTGTATCATACCATGCACATAATATATAAATAATATTATATTAATTTCTCTGTAACATTGTATTGTATATGGTACATATTGTGTAACAAATAACGCTTCTCTCGCATTCATCCCATGCTTTTCTCTCTCTCCCTTTGCTTTCGTCTTGGTCTACGCGTCTCGTGATCGCCGCTGTTCGTCTCCACATCGCTGCAACCATGAACAACATACACATCGCTAACCTACTAACTAACTAACCTAACTACCCCATCGTGCAACACAAAACTTACACAAACAGACCTTCTATCGAACCTGTCACAATTCAATCCGGCCGGTTTTCTCAACATTCCGAATGCGTTGGGTTCGAACCCCAACATGGCCGCATTGCTGCACTCGACTGGCAACGACACAACATCCGGTGACGGTGACACGAACCAGCAGATAACACCTATGGACACGACGCCGGGTAACACGGCAGACACGCCGCTAAACATGTCCAATAACAACTCTAACTCTAACGGTACACTCACTAACAACACTAACTCCGGGGACTCGCAAATGGATAATGGCACAGCTGGTTCTGGTAATACTGCTGGTGGCGGTAACGCAGTTGGTAACGCTACGGGTAACGCTGGGAACCCCATTAACGCTACCGGTCTAACATCAATGGGTATGATGAGCGGGTACGGTAGTGATTACATTACCTATAACCACTTAGCTAAGAGACGGACCGCGAACCATCCATGTCCCGTGTGCGGTAAACATTACGTAAACGAGGGCTCGCTGAGAAAACATCTAGCGTGCCATCCGGAGGCTGGACAACTCGCCGCCGCAGCTGCCGGAGGACTCAGGATGTGGCCGTGCTCCGTGTGCCAAGCTGTGTTCACACACGAATCAGGTAACACACACGATTATTACCTATACAATATGCACATGTATGTACTAATATAGAAATAAATATAAATCGTATAAGTGGATAAACTCCATCGTTCATTATTTTGAGTTTATTATTAATAAGTTATATTTTTATTAAATACATCATTATTATACTCTAAGTGATTATTAAGGATTTGATCCACAAAAATTAAAATTAATATTTTGTAATAAAAATAATATTCAGGGCTCGGCAAATCGCGGCGATCCTTACTCCCCAGGCAGAAACAGTATTCACCCGTCTAATAATATAAAAATGAATTAATAACAACAATATATATTTCAGATACTGAATATAACATTACATTAATTTTTGAAAATACGGTTTATATATTTTTATTATAATAATTTTATTAATTTATTATTACCTTAATTTAATACTTGTTAATTGAAAAAATCATGTAAGGGCAACCGAATTTGTCAATCCCTAATAATAAAGATATGCACATCAATATAATTTATGAACATCCATTATTTAACAAAAAAAATATAATCTTTATTTTTCTCTCTAGGATTGTTATCACATATGGAACATATGAGAATGGACCCCAAACATCAGTTCGCAGCTCAATACGTCCTATCAAGAGCAGCGGCTGAACGAAGAGAACGAGAGCTTCTAGCTTCACAGGCAGCTATGTTAGGTAAATACGAGTATATAATTCCTTTATTACACAATATATTTAAAAGAGTAATTAAACATTTAAGTAGAAACAATAATAACATTTTTAGCAATTAATAACTGATTATCATTTCTATAGGTTTACCAACATCTCCTTCACTCGTAGCAGCCGTGGCAGGCGCAGCAGCCGCTGGTGTAGGCGGTGGACCAGGAGGTGGTACTGGACAACCTCCTCTATCACCTTCAGCGCACTCAGACTCCAGCTCTGGCGGTGGTAGACTCAGTTCTGCCGGCTCGGATACAGGCGGCGGTGGGGGAGGAACACCCTTACATAATAACAATAACAACTGCGCGCCGAAACTAGGAGATATCCTCAGAGATCCTTGGCGAGAGAAATTGTCGCATGGTGAGTAAATTTTTTATCAACTTGTACCAATAGCTGGTTTAACTTCAGAGGAAACACTATGTCAAGATTTATCTTAGATAACTAAATGGTGATCGTAAATTTACTGATTCCTCTGATGTTAGGTTCCATCTACAATATTCATATTTTACATACTAGCTATGTACCTACTTATGAAAAAAATGATAATTTATTTAATATTATCAATTTTTCTAAAATAATCATTATCATTTCAGGTAATAATGGACTGCATCAGTCACAGTATAACATGGACTGTGACCAAATCCATGCAGCGAACCGCATGGCGATGATGGCGGCAATGTCAGCGGCGGGCGCCGGGGGCGGACACTTGCAGCCAGGTGGCGGTGGCTCCGGGCCCGGAGGCGGGTCACAGGGCGGACAACCACACCACGTGTCCACGGCAGGATTCAGCCCCTCGGACGTGGCCAATCTGGCAGCGGCCATGAGAATGACCTCACAGGTAAATACAAACCTTATCAAAACTTACTTATAAGCATAATTCGAGATATTTTACATCGTAAATTAATTGTCATGTTTCTTTATATGATATAAACGACAAATATGTTATATAAATTAATTATAAATATTTTCAAATAAATAAATAATTGTTTTATAGGCTAATAGTGGTGGAGGTAATGGTACACCGCCTCTAACCGCAGACGCCCTTAGCCAGCAAGCCCTTATGATGCGCGCTGCATCTATGGACATGAGCGCACATCAAAGCCAACAAGACGCCTTAAGGTTAGTTAAAATTGAATAAACTAATATTTTTCCATATTGATCATCTATCTTATATAATTTTATTTTATCAAAAATGTGTCGATCAAATGCTAGGAAATATATTTTGTCCCATAGCTATTTGCTGCCCGTGAGTCACATATAATTAACCTACACGAGAGTCAAACAATACTGACTTAAATCAAAACTGGCTCCCCACTGGGTAATCAAAAACAAAATACGTAGTAGATTAATAGCAAGTGGATCAAATCTCCCACCTAATGGGCTATGCAAATTAATATGTACATAAAACAAAAATTACACTGAACATTGAAAAAAAATATATCATCTTTAAAAATACTATTATAAGATAACTATACATATTACAATTGTACTAAAAAATCTCAATTATGACTTGCAGTAGACTTCAAGCCGAAGCATTGCTCCGGTCGCAGGCCGAGGCGGCACTGAGACTCGCCGTATCTCAGGCAGCCGTCGCGGCCGCCGCGGCTAACCAGCAACAACAGCAGCAGCAGCAACAACAACAACAACAACAACAACAGCAGCAGCAACAGCAACAAGCTGGCGGTGGTGCGGGCAATGGTGGACAGCAGCAAAGCACCACACCTACAGGACACCACCAGCAACAGCACGGTGAACAGCAAACCGGCGCACCACCAAACACCCACATACCTGACGCGATGGCTAGGTTAGTTTACATGTAATTTAATTCTTGCTGTTGATATCGAATTAGATAAGCATAACGTTTTTTCTAAAGTAATAAATATTTTTACAGGCATAATGGGGGACAAAACAATAACGGTGGCCCCTTTGGACCTCAGCAAACTGGGGGAAATCAACAGCTTAGCCCTGATTTAAGCGAAGCATTAAGATTACAAGTACGTATTTTGTTTAACAAATTTTCACGTATTACTAATTTTTATAATTTATATTTATTTCGTAACAATGAGTACGTGTTTTTAATTTAGGGTATTATTTTCAGGAGCAGCGTCTAGAGCAGGCGTTACGGTTGCATCAGCAGCAACCATGAAAATTCAGTTATTACTGAGCGTACACCCTTAACTTTTCAGTTCTCTAAGTTATTATTATTGCACAGTCCGTGCCAAGACTTCAGAACCGTATTCCTACCGAAGAAAGTTTCTGGATGGACTGCCCTTTAGTTACGTACATATGATTTCATTCATTTTATGAAGTCGAAGAATTCTTCGTCGTACTTCAAAACATTCTTATCTATATTTTGGTTTCTATGAATTGTCATCGTTAATTTTAGTTTTTAAATTTATGTTCAAGTTTTGTTTATAATTTAACTTATATTACTTTATGCATTTTTGATATTTCTATTTTTTCTGAGATAGATTTCAAACAGATTTGAAATCTGGTTTCAGAAAACTTGGACTTATCTCGTACGCGCTCAGTAAATACAATTTTATATAGTAGTAATTTTGATATTATTATTAAAGAAAATATATTATTATATATAAACGTACTGCGAAGCAATGTTTTGCAGCAACTAAAAGTACTGAATAACATATTGTTATGCCTAGGAGGAATAAAACTAGGCTGATCCTAATGTATATGTAATTTTAATTGTAGTTATAAATAATTGTAGTAGATGAAGATATTTGTAAATACCTACTTGTAAATAGATTATCTTTATTTGGTAAGTACAATATGAGGTAACAGGTTAAATACAATTGATATGTATATATGCTCAATTTTGGAAATAATAAGAGTAAAAAATGAAACTTATTTTGTAAAATCAACACTAAAAACTTGTCCGTCTGAAATCAACAAAATGATATGTAAATATTTATAATATATGTAATAAAGATGAGTTATGATTTTAATAATTTCGTTAGAATAACGGAAAAATGCTTTTGGAAACGGGTTTTTCAAATGTCGTATAAACTAACAAACGCAGTTACTAACTATTAGGTTAAATGAATTACTTGTTATTGTTGATAATAACGTTAAACTGTAAATATATTGATTTAGTTTTATGGTTAGGTGTTTGTATCAATAAGTGGCCAATAATTTGTTATTTTTAATATTTTTTGCGGATGTACGAGTGAGGTTTTTTTAATAATATCGAAAATATGAAATAATTATTATCGGCAAAATAATTGGCTGTGTGTTTTTAGTCGAAATTTTTATTTAATTATTATTGTTCCTATGATTTTTCTAATATTATAATGATGCAATATATTATCTAATACAGTGGTACTCAAAATGTACTCAAACGAATCAATTGATACATATTATTTTCATTTTTGTTTGGGAAAATAAAAAAGTAAATACATTTTATATTGGTCTACTTTTATTTTTTTAATCTTGGTAGAAATAAATTCATTAAATTAGATTTTAAGTAATTTGATTGAGCTTCAGAATTGAGGACCACTGTTCTAATACTTAGTTGCAATTTTTATTCTGTGATTTTATCAACAATTAGATAATTATTTTAAATTTGCCATATCACAGGAAATTATCGATAATTAATTAATTTTTAAAAATGTACGAATTAAATAATATTATGCTTATGTTTTTAATATTGCATTTTAGATATAGACAAAATATTGGACACAAAAAATCAAGAAGTGAACTCAGAGAAGGGTTTGCTTTTGGTGTTATTGTATTTATTTTCTAAGAGCTTCACTCTGGGTTCGCTTTTTTATCCCCCAAAACATTTCAATAAGTGATGCATTTCAATTTAGAAAATTCATATTTTTCTATGCTTCCGTCTTTTTACAATATTTCTCCAAACATAATAGAATAGTTAAAAAATAATATCTTTTCAATTTTTACAGTCAATTTCACCATTTTTTTTCTATAAATTACTTAATCAAGAATTTTAAACAAAATCTCATTTTGACCTAATAAAATTATCTTTCGAAATATTCTTTAAAACAAATTAATTATTTTTTTATATACATACTATGAATATTAGAATAGTTATTTTATTGGTTCAGTTAAATGAAAATTCGATATTTGATGAAATTTGTTTCAAAATTAAATCAGTCTTCGATATCAATAAAATATTAGATGTAGAAAAACATTCAAGTGAATATTTCTTGATCGAGTAATTTGTACATAATATCAGGGACGTAACCATAATTTGTTAAACTGTCTTAATTTTTGTGTACATAAATGTTTCTTAGTCCAAAGAAAAATTATGTCAGATAAATACAGTTTTTTAGAACAAAATAAAAAATTGAGTCTCGCAATAATTATCCTAAATATAGTAAAATGAAAAAAATTATAAATCGACGCGTAATATTCCTAGTTCCAGCAAAATACAAAGCCTGGTTACTTACTTGATAATTGGTGAAATCGGTTTTAAGATATCTATACTAAAATAATGTACAAAATACAAAAGAAAATAAATCTATATTTGATTATCGATATACGTAGAGAAGAGATAAAATAACTTTTATATTTTTAAGAAGAAATATTCATAGTACTATTATATATTAAGTTCGTGTAACTAATTTATTTTTAACAAAAATTGAAATTGTATCCGGTTTAATTTTGACAGTTATACAAGTGTAAAATGTGTAAATAGAATCAAATAACGCCATAGTACGCCATAAATAGATGAATTGTGTTGTTCATTTCTTAGTTCAGAATTTGACAACATAAATGTATGAAAATAATAATAATAATTCTTTTTCACTGTGTACCATATTCAATATAAACAGTCCACAAGGAATTTAACAATAGTTAATACAAACAGCGTTCGTCGCACACTAGATTTTCCCAAAAAAATATAATAATATTAATGATATTATAACGATACAAGAATCACGATTTTGACTAAACTAAGCACGGATTTGACCGATCGATGTTTTCCAAATAACGTACTTTAGCACCTTGACAGTAAAATGGTAACATATAAAGTACAGGAAAACAGGATCAAACATAAAACTCTACCCGGATATGACGAATCGATATTTTAATTACATAATCAACTTTTAAAATTTGCAATAGCCCGAACATAATATTGTATTCTCTAGATTTCTCTACAATAGTGTCGTCAGAAAAGACACAACAATAGCTACATAACAGTTTACAGTACAGTAACAACTTAAACTGCATTTGTTTAATTTAAATACATACATATAATAACAACAGTTCGTTTACAACTTTTCTGCATACAGAACTATTTCGGAATTAAAATTATTATAGATTTACAATAATTTTGTTATACTGGATAAAGTCTTCAATATGCCCGAAACAAAGACTTTAACATAGGTATTGGAGTATTGAAAATCAAATATGTGAATAGACTATATTGGTTTTAATGTTCCAGTACCTTTCCGGAATGATTATTGTAAAAAATACGTCTTCAGCGATCAAAATTACAAAATTATAAAACAATAGCCCAAACGTATAAGTTATTTATACTACACAAACTTTTCGGAATCAAAAATAAATAAAACTTGTACCTGTAATTACTAAACACAAGAAAAAAATATTGGTGTTGTCTTAAAAGATAAAACAAAATGTTAGTAATTACTGGTGCTTGTACAACTAATTTCTATCAAAATTCTCCATAGCCCAAAAGATATTTTAGTAACAGACTAAAATATCGACACAAACTTTTAGCTGTAATCCATAATATTTAGTTTATAATAGTTATAGCATATAATGTATTACTCTTATAAAATATTTTAAACTATTTCCTCAGTCACATTTCAAAAAATTGTGCAGAAGGAACTAGCTTAAATATTTTTTATAATATATAACCGCTGCATTCTTTTACAATAACGTATTCCAGTATTGGAATATACTTAACACATCACACACACATACACACATTCACACATACACACACATACACCCACACACACTTACATATAAACACATACAAAACTTACAAGTAATAAAAAATAAGTCACTTATTTTTTGGGAAAATATCTTTCGGAACTGCAAATAATATTTGGAAATATGGAATTACATTATACAAAATAATTTTACTGCCACTTTTACAAATTCTGGAACATACAAAATGCAATTTCAATTATGAGAATCAAATTTCAAATATATATAATATATTTAATTTTTATTTTACTAATTATTATAATAACACTATCCGTAATATAATTAATATTTTTAAAATAGGAATAGAATTCAATGTTGATACCATATGAGTTACTACGTATTATGATGCCATGTTTTAACTTTCTCTGTGAATTGGTTGTCACAAATCGAATCGTATTAACGAACAAATTACAACAACAAAAAACTTATTATAAGTATAGCTCACAGTATCAAAATAGTAGAAAAATTTTAAAGATGGAAAATTAATGATCTGATGTTAAAAATATATTTGTAAAAATTTATTCTAGGAAAATATGCGCATAAAAATGAAAAAAAATTAATTGACTGATTGATATACTGCCTAAAAATTCAAAACTAACTGTTATTAATAAATTCAAAACAAAAATGGCTGCATAAAATAATAATAAATCATTTAAAAACGCCCAATTATTATACCAAAATAAAATAAAATTACATTGTAATTAACATTTTAGAAACAATATTTAACAAACATTACATATTTTGGATTATATTTATTACTATAATTTTAAAAAATATATATTACAAAAACAAATAAGAAAATCAATCAAACTACATATATTATTATAGAAATCAACTCGGACCGATTTGTTTAGAAATTTTATTAAAAATCAAACGACAAAATTAAGTCTAAGTATTGTTTCTCTACATTAATTTACGATCCGATTTTCAACCAATTGTTATTTTAAACAAATTTGTTAGGTTATGTTACGTTTATCACTATAGTTATTTGTTAAGTGAAATATTTACCTATTACAGTTACATTTGAGTTACAACTAAACGTTAAATATATCTGTTTTTTTATTCATTTTAGTACGTAAGCTTGGTTTTTAGCCATAGTAATATTCATGTTATAACAATAGTTCGATGATTTTTGTGTTATTGTCTGAGGTATCGCCTCCTTCACTTTGTAATGTTACATATACATTTCTCACATACGTACGTATTCCATAGTCAAATGTATTGTCGAAATTATATCAGATATTTCGTGTACAATTATTGTTTTGTATGGATTTATTAAAATATTAGGACTTAATTAAACAAAAATACGCATTATAAGATTTGGCTATACAAAAAATAAATCTGGTTTTCTACTTACTAAAAACTAAATCAAAATTAATGTTAATGAAACTTATTTTATGCTAATTTGACTTAAGTATAAACATTTATCTTTCGGTATCAAAATTTGAAATATAAATTAAAATAATTATAATTTACTTTTATTATAAAGTAATTGAATAAATCCATATAAAAATTATTAGGTGTTCATGATTTCAAAATATTGTTGTACTTTTTTAGTTATTCGTAAATGGTATTTTTAGGATATGTAAACAAATTTTCTATTGATATTTTAGAGTATTGCGGCCATATTTATTTTAAATTAGTTTATATACTATATTAAAATGTACAAAATTATCGTATACTAAATTAAGTAATTTCGAGACAAAAATAATAATTTGCGAATAAAAATAATAAAAATAAATCGATTTTGTAGAAAATTTGTATGTAATGTGAATATAAAAAATGTTTTTCGTGAAAATGGTTTTGTAAATTTAAATTATGTACAACAATGTCAAAATTCGCATAGTTAAAAGAAATTGTACCCGAGAAATGTAATATTTTAGTTAATAATTGTATGTAACTATTTCCTATATATAAGTATAAATGTATCAATATCAACAAGCAAATAAATCATAAAAAATATGCATGTTTTTTTTATTTTTAATTGATTGATATAAATATCCATTTTATTTGTCAGCGTAAATATATAAATATCCAAGGTTATCGAGATTATCCAGGCTTTATGCATTACAAATAATAGATAGTGCATTTATTTATAATTATAAAGTATGTACCTTCATTACACACAGAGTCAGTCTTACAATTAGTGAGTCTGGTGCCCTGAGTGAAATCCCCCTCCCCCTCTTCCTACCTAAGGAATCATCATAACTATAATAATTATTCAATAAAAATAAAAATTTTACCTATACATTTTTTATAAAAATAATAAATATACAATTTTTTAACAAAAAATAAGAAGACAAACAAAACAATGATTAAATATTTGTCACTTTTTAACCCATACTTCGAATTTTGAGTAGATACCCAATGAAAATTGTAAACATTTCGTAAGAAATACTTTTTACTAGAAATTGCACTTTTTCTCCACGGGTGGTCACCCAGCCTCGTCCCCGACTTTAATGCCGGTACTAATTAGATACAAACTACAAACCGGTACAAACATAAGTAGATCTATATAATGAATATAATCTACATATATGAACATTTGCCGCTCACTCACACATACTTTAATGCCGCCCCAATCGTCCATGCTTGACATACATTAATTAACATTATGTCGAACTTTGGTTACATTTGACCTTTCAGTCAACTTCTGAAGGAGACCACGCAATGTTCAGTCAATGTATAATAAAAACAAAAGAACCTGATACCATTTTTATTGTGACCAGTGCCGTGTTTCTTATCATTATATTTGCAAATGTAAAAATAAATTGAAAATTAAATAGGCAAAATAGTAACAAGATCCCCTCTTCCATTTGTATGCAATAAATATTTATTTAATTTAGAATTTCTTCAAAACTAAACAAAAATGTCATTAGATTTTTTTATAAGCTTTTTTGCCCCTATAAAAATTAATATAAAATATAAATACATACACTATAAATATACAATATATTTTGTTTATATAGGTAAGAAAAAAAATATATTTTGTAAAAAAAATAATCTAACCAATACCGAATGAGTCATCTATATTTGATTTTTTCTCGATATTTCCTATTTTGTATTTTTATCAAAACATTTTTCACAAGAGCGCTAAATTTACGTAGCCCGTGGCGTTAAAATGTGTTAAAACGGTCCTGAATCACTTCACGTGTAAATAACATTGGGTTGTCTGTACTAAATGTATAGTCGCATCTCGCATACAATTTTTGAAAAATCTTCTGTCTACGCCATCCTCTGTTGTAACGAAATTATATTTTGAAGGAGCCCGCCAATATGTAAGAAAGGGGGACGACTGCCCCAATTACTAACACACCTTTATATCCGACAACGATGATGAATCATCTTGGAAATTGCATAACATAAATATACTCCGTTTTAATATTAATACCTACTTCTTTCTAAACTAAAGTATTTTATTTTTTATATTCATCAATCATATAGTATAACAATTAAATTAAATCGAGTACAATTAAAAATAAACCTATTTTCTATTAGAAATTACTATATTTAAATAATATAGAATTTTCAAAACTAGGATTTAGTTTTTATTTCCAAGCCCTGTGTTTAGTCAATATTTAAACCATGTTGACTGTATCGTGAACTTCCGTTAACTAGCAATACCTACAGATGGCGTCATTCATTTCATAAACTGACTAGCACCTGTATTACCGATACATAGCTACCATAGATTCACAACAGATGGCGACAAGCATAATTTAAATTCGAAGGAATAAAATTATTTTCTTTATCTTTTTCTTTTATTCCTACAAAATATTGTGATATACGGATGAACAATGCATATGACTACGAGTATGACTACACTAGTGATAATTATACTATTGTATTTATATTATGCATGCACACTTATAGTATCAAGTAAATCATACTGATTTCTTGACTCCTGACTCCTGGTTATCACTAAAATTATTTTATTTTGATATTGTCAGATAAAGTCACCATAAGAAATTTGTATTTAATTTTAACAACGTTGTGTTATTATTTAAATCTTCGATTAACAATTTTTCAAAAAAATGCCTATATTGGCGAAAACAATAGTGAAAAAATCTGAGAATATGAATGTATGATATTTCAAAATTGGAATATAATAAAATTATAAAATACACTGTACTGACACCTTTTCGATAGTATTTATATTCTGTTTATATTGGTTCTTAACTTTGCTAAAGGTTTATATCTACAGTAGAAACTGGTTATAACGACATCGAAGGGGCCAGTCATATTAGGTCGTAAAAACGGATAAACATAATAACTTTTTAATATATCTATCTAACATCATCGACAGGCCCGGATTTACCATACAGGCAGTGTAGGCCTGTAGCGGCAAAAATGTTGGGGCGCCAGATTTGAGCGTGAAAAAAAGTTTTGGTAAAAATTTTATCTGGGAACCTAAAAAAAAGCTCTTCAAATTTTTATTGATAAAATTTTGACTTGAGAACCTAAAAAAAAGGTCTTCAGATTTTTAATCTAATAAAGTTTTTACTTGACAACAGTTTTTATCATACGTAAAAATGTATTTTCTGGAATATATTTTTGTCTAACGTTACTTTGTAAAACAAACCATTTATTTATCAATAACTAGAACATAAATTAATTTCACGATTTATTTTCTTATAAAATAATGAACACTGCTTAAAAAAACATTAAATAATATTAAATTAAAAAATAAACCATACTGAGCAATGTAAAAGTACAATACAAATTATATATGTATAAAACGTTCGAATAAAATGGTCGAATATACCGGGTTGTCTTTTAAAGACAAGCAAATGTCTTGAAAATTAAGGTTTTTCACGGAAAATATTTGGTCAAAAGTTTAAGGCTTAAAAGGGGGAAAATTGATGGAGGTAATTTTTTTTACATTGAGTGGAGGTTTAAATGTCATTTTGAGGTCAACTAATTTTTTAAATGGAAACCTATTTCTTTTTCTACATATTCGTATTTTATAAAAAAAAAATGTCTGAAAAGTTTTTTCAAAAACCTCGATTTTAATCTGTGAAAAAAGCATTACCAGGATTATAGGGGCTGGTAAATTTGAGGTAGCAACGAAAAAAAAATCAGGCACCAAACCATCATCAAACTTTAAAAATAGATTGTAAGTAGTTATTAGGTAAAATAGTTGTTAAGTATAGTAAAAGTCAGTAAAATATAATTATAAAATTTGAGTTTTTATTATTCTCGAAAAAACTATAAAAATATGTATTAGGAGTTTCACAGCAACCGATACGCAGATAAATAATTTTTTTTTATTGTATATAAACATTAATAAAAAATTAGGCAACTTGTATGTATAATATTGTATAATCATAATACACAGTATGCAAAAGGCATACTTTTAGCAATTTTATTAATTGCCGCAATTTATTTATTTTTAATTAAAATAGGGATGTATTAGAAATCAACACTATCGAAGTGACACCTAAAGGGTTAAAGTATAAACAGAGCTTCTAGTTAAATAAATAAGAACACAAGACGTATATTTTTTTTTCGAAAACTAATATTGAAAATGTAATCATGTTTATAACGCATTAACAGTTTTTTAACGAATAGCTCCTAAAGGGTTAAAGCTTAAACGAATATATTTTTAGCACAAACCTGCACAAACGAAGCAGAAAGGGGTGCCAGAGACATGTTTTCGGTATTTTTAAACATAAATAACATGTAAAGGGTTAAAGCACAAATGATGAGAATTTCTGCACAAACGTGCACAAACGTGCACAAACGAAGCACAAACGAACTGCATATAATAAAATTCGAATTTCAAGAAAGGGAGGGCTCGCATGTCTACGGCCCCCCCATTTGATTTTTTTTTAATATCTCCTAAAGGGTTGAAGCACAAACGACGGGATTTCCTGCACAAACGACGCACAAACGAAGTGCATATAATAAAATTCGAATTTCAAAAAAGGGGGTGCCAGAGACATGGAGCCTTGTATTATGTCTACTGTATTATTCTATTTGTGAAATCTTATAAAATATGTAATTAATTTATTATTAAACGATAATTACAAAATACCCTTTTTATTGGATCATTTTAAGCCTTTATGTATAATAATTTTAAGCATATATGTATAATAGTGAATTTGGTACTGACTGAAATTACCAACTAAAAAAAATCGCAAAACCATCGAAAATTATTTCTCTTACAAATTTTTATGTTCGTTAGTTCCACCCTCTAAAATTAAATAATTGCTGACTTCGCCGTTGTATATATAACGTTCGTTGTGCTTATGACATACAACATTATGAAGGCGAAGGCGTAGTAAGTAAAGTTCCTAGAAGTAATGAACATGATTTAAGTACGAAATATAAATAAAACTATAAGTAAGAAATATAAATATAATCATTTTCTTAAAACCCATACTACAGTTCTATAGCATAGCAAATATTATTTAAGTGTACTCGTAAGTCATTTTCTAGGCGTAAAAATTATATTTAGTAAATATTATAATTGAATATCCCTACCTCTACTTCTTATTCTTCATTCTTCTTATTGGCTTCTTCTTATCCCTATCTCAAATTTTATAAAACTTTCAACTCCATTGGAGCATTTAAAATAATCTATGGCTTGACATCCAAGAAATCCAGATAGTAATCTTTCAAACATGTTTCGGACATGATAGAAAACGCGTTGAAGCCTGAATTTTTGCTTTAGCTAGTTTGGAAGAGCTGTAGTGCAGGCTTGTCCAACCCGAAGTCTTCAGATTTTTTTGGATATTAAATACACGAAAATTATATATGCGGCCCTTGACAAACTGACTTTGCGCTATGTGGCCCAATTTTTACCTATGCAGTAGTGCAAAAATGGGATGAAATTGATCAAGGTTTTATTCAACGTCTTATTAAAGGGAATGCCAAAGTGAATAGAAGCTTTAATTTTAGCTCGTGGAAGTAATACTTATACACTTTTACATTTTTTTATTTATTGTTTTTTTCTTGATGATTTAATCTATAATATCCATAGTAATATTATAAATGCAAAAGTTTACATATTTCTAGAACTAATTAATTAAGTAAATATAAAATACAGCAAATAAAAAAAACTGTAATATCACATGGATGGAATTTAATGCCAGTGAGTAAATTATTTTTAAAATCTGATATGAATCTATCTGAGATGAAATTACTCAAATAGTATTTATTCTGTCCATAACAGCACTTTAACTTTTTTCTAAAAACGTAGAAAAATCTTTTTCGTAATATGCTTTGCATATTCTTGTTACACGATAGAATGAGAGTAAGTTTTAAGAAATAAGTCTATTTATGTATATAACATTTCCGTACTTAAATCATTTTCATTACTTCCAAGAACCTACCTATCTTACTATTTTAAGTATTTGAAATACAAACTTTTAACATAGTAAACAAGTTTTTTTTAACTACCATATATATGCGGATCTCCGAATTCACTGAACCTCCCTTCCCTTTAACGCAACCACTTCCTTAAACTGTTAATGCTATTGAAGAAGCACCAATATAATCAATAAGACTCATAACAACAAATCTCTTTAATTTGGACTAAACATTAAAAAAATCAATCATAAAATATTCAAAACATTTGACCGTCAGACGAACGAACTCGCGTACAAAAAATAAATAAAACACTCATAAAAGTTCCCCTTTTGTAATTGTTTCATTGAGCAGCGCGCATAAAAAGCTCGCAGGGTCCGCGCGCAGGTGTGATATTTGTAATACAAGAGTAAAATAAAACGAAACGTCGAGCATAAAGGCAACCAGAAACTCGATCGGCACAAAGAGCACGGTGCCGCGCGTAGCCCAGTCGCCGGGCAGTCTATCGCGGCGGCCCGGCTGTGGAGCAGGTGGCTTGTACATTAGCGGATATCTTATAAGCTTATCTTCTAACATTATATTTTTCATAAGAAATAATACCGTTTATCTAATACGTTTTGTCTAAGTCTGTTTAATTTTCTAACCATGTTTAACCTTAACCACAAGTATGGTGAAATGCGTATAGCAAAATAAATCTTAAAATTAAAAAAAACTTAAATTTAAATCATTTTTCCATGAATTTTAACAGTAAAACCTCATTATTGTCGAACGGTCGGGGCAATCTGACCTTTATACTGTCTCCTTGTATTTTTCCCCGTTTCGTTTTTTTTCCTCTAGCGCGCATAGAGTGCATATGAATACAAAAGCACGTTTACATGCGTAGAATACATGTATAAATGAAACACGTGTACTTTTAGCTACCGCACAGGTTACAAACTATCACTCATCAGCGCGGATAGGGCAAAATTACTATAATTGATCGACAAAAAAACATGAGAAGGTGATAAACAATTGGATAATGGCAAGGTCAGTGGCACTCAGGGGCTGGACAGTAACGATACAGACAATAATAAGGTTCCACTGTATACTAAAAAATAGCACACCATTTTTTCGTGAAGGGAACCATCTACAGGCCAGACAGAATTTACAAACCGAGTTTCATTTTAGGGGACAGACATATTTTGGAGCAATCGGGTAAAAAGTAAAAACTAAAAAAAATATTTTTAATAAAATTTACATTAATTTGAAGGTATCTGTAAGACTTATTTATATACCTTTTCTTCCGAATAAGATTGATTGACATTAACATATTCCTTTCAACAAATTTAATTCTGTTTTTTATTTAAAATATTAAGATCGATAATAAGAATAATATGTATTTTTAAAACTGTTTACTTACGAAAATGGAAGCGATTCTTAAATTGGAATTTTTTTAAACACAAATATTGAAAAAAGGAATAAAATATGTTTTTCTTTTCTTTAAATTATGGATTAATATTTAATAATAAATACACATAATAATAAAAAATATTAAAGATATGTTTCATTGGTCATATTATATTAACTTACAAAAATACAATTCTCTGAGAAATATCCATTGCAGACGCCATTGTATATCGTTGTAAACTGACACGACCTGTTGACCTATGCTAAAGTCCGCCTCCACGAGTCTGTATAACCTGGTGTGAACATCGATCAAAACCTACCTACACAAACTACACATTTATAAAACCTAATGTATGTACTTCCATACTTGAACTTTTTTACGAGTAAATGTTTAATCAACTTTTTAACGGGCTACGTAATATGATAATTTTTTGGACATATCCTTGAATGTTCAGATAGTAAGATTAAAAATTCGAAAGAACATAAAAATGATGAAAATTTTGTATTGTAGATTTTTTTAAATTTTCATTAGTTTCAGAGTTATTTGAAAAAATATGATTATTTTGCACATTTTCATAGGGGTGTTTCACACCCTTAAACCGTTTTACCGCAGCTATGTTAATTTTTTTCTTATTTACCTTGCCCTCCTCTAACTATATACAAAGTTTAAACTCGATACGAATTTTCGACTTGAAAAGGTTCTCTTGTCAGTTATCTTTTATGTTATGTAATTTCACTCGATGGTCTGTCAAATCAAATATATCATGAAATTTGCCAGTGTTTTCACTGCGTGGGCAATCTTTCATACACTTTCTGCCTTGTTTGGAAAACGCTGTCCTTTTTGAACCTGCACTGTGGATCGAAGGTGGTTCATTTTCACATAAATCACTCTTTTTAACTAGTTACTCAAAAACTATTTGTCAATAAGGCGGAATTAGATATTGATTCGAGTGCCGGTTCTATATTAATCTGCAAACTTTTTAATTGTCCCTATAATTATAAAGTTAGTTTACAACTGTCTGTTATTTTTATTGGACAATATAATATTATTAGTTTTATATATTTTTTATTTATATTGGTATTATTTCATGAATTATTAGTGTTCGAGCCCTTATTTAAAACAGCAAAAATTCAAATATAATTTTACAAAAGCAAAAATATGACGATAACCGGGTTACTTTGAGTAACTTCATCCAATTTCACGGTAGTAAACTAAAGCGCATTTCTGACTTGCAACTCACGCTTATTATTATATATTATCGGTAGTATTTATACTATTCATGCGTTATTGTAAATAAATTCGTGTGTAGAATGTTTACACGAATGCATGAACAGTGGCGTAACTACATCATTTAAGTCAGTAATAAAATTGTATGTACATAATATATATATATATATATATATATATATATATATATATATATATATATATATATATATATATATATATATATATATATATATATATATATATATATATATATATATATATATATATATATATGTGTGTGGTAATCGAATGATGTCTATTACCACATCTAGCACGAAATACAAGTATACGCGAAATACATAATTTTTGCTGCTATTCGTATACCGTACAGATATACAAAAAATGTATTTATTATACACTCTAAATATTGCACAGTAATGCACAATGCACAGTAGGTACTGTGGAGTCATTCCACGTTAAGCAGGACACTTATTGACCTTATGTTTTCTGATTTGGCTATAATTTTTTTACAAGTTCTTTGGACCCAATTTACATACCTATCAAACAATTTTTATTTTATTTTTATCACCCCTAGTTTAGAAGTTACGAGGGGTTGAAAATTCGGAAAACGGCAAAAAATCGAAAACATGCTCTCCTTTCACTGCTTATATCTCCTGTTCTATTCATCCTACAGGCTTGAACAAAAATACATTTTGAAACTCTAGAATGTCACTTTAATAACGTATTTAATTTATTGCAATACACAATTTAATTTAATTGTTATAAATAGTTTAATTTATTTGTTATAAACAATTATATTATTTAAACGTGGTTTTCAAGGCGAGAACACACTTCGAAAATTTTGAAAAAAATATCAGCATATTTCTTGATCAATTCTCTACAAAATTGCGGAGTTATAGAATGAAACTTCGATGGGAACTGTGTCAAAAAAGTGATTTATACGAAAAACAGCGCGCGCGCGCTTATCCACACGGTTTGTGTCGCGGTATAGCCCAGTAAAGGAAGAATTTTGACAATATCATTGTTGATTATTATAGATTTTGGTGCGCAGAATTCGAAAAAATATTTTGGACTGGCGAAAAGTGGTACAACACCCTTAAAAATAGGGTTGAAGGGGGAAAACCCCGTTTCCAAGTGATTTGCAATTTATCTCAAAATCCAAATCGACAACGGAGTATTTTTATGATTGATATTTATTGGGGACACTGAGTCAAGTAGAAGGGGTAGTTTTTGGCTAAACTAAGTATATGCGATTTGTCTTACTGTCAACCACTTTTCGCCAGGAAGACACATCCGAAATTTCACGTTTCTAGGTTCAGGGGCTTGGCGTGTTGATGAATCAGTCACTCAGGGTAGCCGCAGTTTGAGAAACACTGATCTAGTATACAAAGCAAATACATTCACCTAATGATAAAAATACAAATTGTGACCTAAAAGGATCTGTACATAGATGATTCCTTCGTCCCCACCATTGAGTTTTGACCAAAAGCCGCGCTCTCGATACCGTACGTGCTATTGCGGAATGCCGGTCGATGGCGTTACAGAATGCTGTTCCGTTCCACCTGGGCCCGAAGAAACCGCAGTCGACTACACAGAATCGGCCGCAATTATTGTTATTGGATTGTTACTGTATACTCGTATTCAGTTACACGACTTTATATTTGTTACCATTTTTAATTGTTTTTTATCTTTTGTGTACTGCGTAAGTAGGTTTGAACATACACATGTTATGTGTTCTTTATATTAGTAATTACAGTGAAACTTTTCGAACCAACCTCTTTCTTAAACGACCGCAGTAATTGATAAAACCATTAATATTTCAAGTATTTATATATCTTAAGAAATTCGCATGCTACGTGAAAATTATTTTCTGTAAAGAAATTAATTTTCTATAGGAAAAATCATTACAATTTTTATAATAAAATATTCCCTTACCTCTGTCTAGATTAATACGTATGTCAGTTTTTTTATTTTCCACTTTATAAAGAAAACACTAAATAAATTAATTTTATGATTTTCACAACTTAACTCTATTTGAAGCAGTAGGATACATTATTGGTATTTATTAAAATTGTACGTTTATTATTGCTGAATTTAACACGAAAAAGCACTGTGCAATCAATTGGCAGATTTTTTTAAAATATATACGTGCTATGATTGGTCAATCAGCAGCCTACCCTCTATTGCATATCCATGTGATACCTTTCGACAACAAACTATCGATTGACAAAATATGTACAACTCTAGTAGGAATTGAGTTGTCGACAAATGGTATTATTTAACCGAAAAAAATCATCATTAAGTATGTAGTTCATATTTTTTGCTGCAAGTTAATAAAAAAAATCTATAAGAAAACAGACGGCTCCAAATTGTCCAAATATACTACATATGTAAGTAGGTACCTACCAATTCTTACTATACAAGGACAACCAGATATGAGGGCAAAATACTTAAACGATTTTTTTTATTTGTTAAACAATTATTTAGTAATAACAAAGCGTTTACATATATATTTAATTTCCTTGAATTTAATTGCCAACGTTCTATAATATTTTTAAATTCGTATTCTATTTACCACAAATAATGTCAAAAACTGATTTTTCTTGATATCTTAGATATTATCGATCCACCATTTACTATAATTATGCCAAATCTTAGCTTTCTAGGCCAAAAACTCCAAGAGTTTTTAGAAGGCTGTGACAGATATATCTGTCACAGCCTTCTAGCTCAGAAGAGTATTATTTCAATTAATTTGTTCCTTTTTCCGATTTTGATAGGGAACACTGAAATCTGAAATAACAATTTATTATTAGTGTGCAACACTCCATTAAAAAAAAATCAGTTCATATGCCCATCTCCTTGACTACGCGTATGATACATATATCCCTGTTCCAACTAATTTAAGCGTTACAGATAATGTCAGGTAATTATTACTAATATTAAACTGAGGAAATAGACTATTCTAAGTAAAATAAACTAATGATCATACCGTAGATAATGGTAAATACACATGTTTGAAATATAATCTTCATTAGTGGATTCATTCACCGACAAAATAACTTACCTACTTTTTATTTACATACAAAAAATATATAAACACAAACAAATCTATTAATACAGAAAAATCTGACAGATTTAAAGAAAGATACGCCCATATGTAATATGTGTGGTAGGTGTAAGACGGTTTCAGCCTTTTTTACCTCTTAAATTAATGTAGTGCTACTATAATTTTTTTACACAAGGACAAATGGTACAAATCATTATATTTTTGAGTACAAAGGAGATCAAAAGATTTTGTTTACTAATTCACCTTTAATAACCATCTTGTAGATTTAGAAAATTCTTGTTATTATGGGTTTATTAAAACTAGTTTTGATAAAAATTATTAGAAAATTATCATACTATTTATTACCGGATTATTTCTCTTATAAATTTTTTCCCGAGTAAATTCCTAAAATAACTCACAATCAGTTAAATGTATTTAAATACCTAATTTGATTCAAAAGACGCACGTAAAATAATAAATTTTCCATTCGTTATTTACAATTGCCGTATGTACCTTTACTTTATAAAAGAAAAACGCGATAATAAATTACTTCCTTTTCATTTAAAAAAATATCAAAGAAAATCATTTTTTTATATTTTCTTTGTCATTTAATTGTCTATGTACAAAAAAATAAAGTAGCTGCTTCTGAATTTTGTACTTTAATTAAAGTAACGACAGTTTTCTTGAATATTAAAATAAAATGACATGTCCTCTTTTCACAGTTAACGATACAAATAAAAATACATCATATAAATATCATGTATACTTTTAATAGACATACTAAAAGCAATTAAGAAGCATCCAGCTCAAGACATTATAAATTAATAGTCACACAAAGATGATGAATAAATGAAAAAAGACATACGTAAAACTTACACATATGTACATATGTAAATGGCGCTAGAGTGGGATGGTAGACATATGCCACCCAGGGAACTTGCTTCACGCTCATTACGCACTAATTAATTGGTTCAGGCTGTCATAACGACAATTTAGTTAATAAGTTACCCCGCCTCTGGACCGTGACATGTACGCCCCTGGTTGTAAAATTGTCTTATCTTATGTAATCAGAATATTATGTGTTAACCCTTAATATATCATAAATGTTGATTTCATTTACCCTTTCCACGATAAGTTTGATTTACCTTAAATTATTTAATATTTTTGTTAAACCTAACTGAAAGAGACAATAGTAAAATAAACAAAATTTTCATTTTACTGGGGATCTGACACTGGATACATAATCCACTGCTTGAACTAGGTAAGTATTATATGTATATGAAAATATTTATAGTAATGAGCTAATCTGGTGAACAGGTATATGTATTTATGGTATCCTAGTAGTACTGTGCTGATATAAGTACACTAAAGAGCGAAGTAAGAAGCGTAATCATTTCGGGTAAAATGCGATGAGACGCTATAGATGCGAAATGAGAGATGCCACTATCTTAATATCTTCCAAAGTGAAAAATAGACAATTATAATATAAAGTACTTTCGATAAAGGCCCATATGTGTTTAGAGAAATAATGGTTCAGCACGAAAAATTTTATATACTCATAAGTGACATACTGAAACCGATTACAAGTGTATATGTATAAGCAAAAACATAACAAAGTAAGTGGCCATTTTTACTTTTTATGTGATTTCATTTCAACATTTTTTACATAGTATTTTTGTCTTGCATTATGTTTACAAAGCGACATTTGTTTCCATCGTCTTATATGACATGTATTTTTATATTTAAAGATATCGAGGAAGTGAACCGAAAACAACGTGTCCAAGGCACCAAAAAAAACTCGAAGGTAAAAAATTAAAATAAACGAATGTGAAATAACAAAACTTGAGGTAAAGGGAAAAGATTCCTATATAAGCAGGCCAAGTCTCCATGATACACGATCTACCATACTGCAACAATTTATGGGAGGAAAAATATACGCAAAAGAAAAATTATTCATGTGGTATCACGCTAATATACTTTACATGCTCGTTGTATTTTTAATTATTATTGCTGGATTTTATGTATGGGTATTTTTATTTGTGTTGTTTTTTGTAGTGTACTAGTACACTCATTCTGCTATATGACGGCATCGGTAATTCATAAATTCCACTATACGACGGCTAGAGGGGCACCCACCACCGCGCCGACTTTAACGTTGATTGGTGAATTTAAACGCGCAGAAATATAGCAGTCACGGTGGTATTATGGTGGGGATGGGGGAAGGACGTTGGTTAGAACTGTCGGCACATTGTATGACGAAGCGGTCGTGTAGTGGATGGTCGTATAGCAGAGTGCTGAGTGTATATTGTTTTCCAAATTCGAACTTTATTAGTTAACAAAAAGGGTGGCATCTCTCTATATAGTCTCATATTTACGGACTTTTGTTTACTAAATACTAAATTACTTTAGCAATGTTATTAAAAATTGACTTCCCTATAATAATCTTTTCATAGACCCCAAAATAGCCGGTTCCGAAAAGTCTAATAGTCCTTCTCATATCATATTACTTTACAATTATAAAAAATGATACGAAAGCTTTACCTACAACAGTTAGAAGTAAAATGTTCGCGCATCACTTAGCACCGTTACAATTTGTAAAGTGGCGCGTTGTCTGCCATCTGTCGGCAGCACCACAAATCACGGGCGGCCGCGCGGAACACTAGTCAACATTGCCGCAATTAGATGGCTCGTATCACAAAAACGTCAGTTATTAATGTCTTGCGACGATTGTTATTTATATTTTGTGCAAATGTTCACAGCAACTGATGGCGAATCTGTTTTTTACTTTTATATTCTTAATTGTAGGCGCGGATAAAGATTGCCTCTGAAATATAGAAAAATAAAATATTTGCTATATTAGGTATACCCCGAAGAAACGACTGCTTTAGTCCTTCTGTAACTCCATCAATTATACATACCGATTGAATATGACTTAGAAGAAAACGTATAAAGCTTATCCTATTGAGATCCGCTAAAAGAGCAAAACCTCATCTGACGTATTTTAGTTCATTTAGTGTTTCCATTTGAAAAAAAATAGTTGACCCCATAATGACCTTAAAACCACATATGGTCGAAATTGTTACTTCCATTGGGTTTGTCCATCCAAATCCTGAAACTTTTGCACCAAACATTTTTCGTGAAAATTCATAGTTTTGCAGTTATTAATAATAAAAAACTCATCCTGTATAAAGAAACAATTTTATTTAAAATTTTTGGATTTTTTAATCGAAAAAACATTTTTTTATAAAAAAATAGGTTAATTTTTTTGTAAAATACGAATAGATATATATGCAAACAAATAAATAGATTTATATTTAAAAAAAATAATTTTACCTCAGGTTACCTTAAAAGCTCCACTCACGGTCAAAAATTGCACCTACAGTGGATTTCCCCTTCCAAACACTAAAACTTTTGTACCAAATATTTTCCCTGAAAAACCTTAATTTTCGATATATTTGCTTGTCTCAATTTAAAAAGACCACCCGGTATATAAAAATAAGTTACCTATAATTTTGTTGATACACTTTACTGCAACTATAGAGCGGTATATAGGTACCTATATACTAAACAATTAATTGAAATGTTTTTAAATTTTAATACGTTAATATACTTATGGCTATGTACCTAACTACCTACTAATAAAATAATTTTTTGATAATAGAAAAAATATAATGAATACAGAATGAATCAATTCGATTGCAGTTAATTATACTGAATAAATTCTTGAATGAATATTTTTTTTATATAATATTACTTTGTTGTCCTAATTTCATTATTTAACTCATATGTCAGGGTCCACAAATGTATTCGTGTATAAAAAAACTAATTTATTTTTTTGAAGGATTTAACTTCCACAATTTATACAAAGCGGTATAATTATACATACAGATATTAAACCATTGTATAAGATATGCTATGTAGATCAGCATATTAACTTTTCAGTATTTTTTTCATTTATGCAAGATACCTCTGAATAGACGAAATACCAAGAATTTTCTTGATGAAGCCGCATTACATTTTTCTAATAAAAAAATGCATGTAATAATAATTCAAACTTAACATTATGCGTATAATGCTTGAAACTTATACTCAATAACTTCTTAAGTTAATAAAAAAATCAACAGTATCTACAAAGCCAGCAAATATTTTTGACAAATGTCCGGTATTATGATATAAAGGAGCTAACCAATTTGCTAGCTAGCAAGCACTTTCACAGGGTATCAAACTTAAACGACAGTTTTCTTGGAGTTTTTGACAGATATAGTTTCATGCATAGAAAGTAAAAACAAAGGTATCTAAAGTATATTTAAGTACTAATCGAAGTGTATTTACTAACCTTGAGAAAAATAGTAAAAACCAACTTACTGCATATGCAAATATCTCTTAAAAACTAAAAGACAACTGCCATATAAGTTCGGTACCCCATTTGAAAGCGCTTGTTAGCTAGTAAATTTTGATAGCTCGTTTATAATACCGGACAAAAACATAGAATTTCATTTCCATTTAATTTATCAAAAACATTAAATTTTATTGGCATTTAAAAAACGTGTACGCACTAACATTTTTAGAGCAGAACTGATCAGAAATATTTATTATCATGGAATAACATAAATCTATACGTACATTAAAGTTTATTTTGTTATTGTTTTTTTTTTATTTACGTTTGAAATGTTATATATTATACATCCATTTATTTAATATTATTTATTAATAGCTTTTGTTCTATGAACTCTAAAATTTGCTCGTACTCGTAGTTTTAGTTTCATTTATAGTCACTTATTATTATATATTCTATTATATATACATATTTAGTTATGAAGGTATCAATTTTTTTATTCCATAAATATCGTTAGCATTTGCAGTATTTTAAAATTATTTTAGATTTCGTAAAAAACAATAAAAAATAAATAGAGAAAGATTGATAAAAAACATAAATGTTATAGGTACCTTCACTTTGCTTCCTTCAGTAGAAAATCTTTTAGTCTCCAATTTGAAGAGTTCCACTGAAAGAATTTTAATTATTTTTTTTTAATTCTTTTAATTATGAACATTTTTAAGGATATACACGGGGATAAAAAACGTAAACTTTATATTAATGTTACTCGAAGCATAGTGTTTCATCTTGAAAATATGATTATATTTAATAATAAAAATATTAATGTATAACCATATTTCCAATAATATGAGCATTTTAATTTGTCCTTTTAAATGAGTGAATTAAAAAGTAAATTAAGTAAATTTGAAAAATGTAAGACATATATACTTAATCCAGTTCTGTAAATAAATTCTTCAGCTTCAATGTAACAACAATGTATCCTCCATCATTGCATCAACAGAGACAACATCAACGAGGCCGGCGATTGTTAACAAAAGACGAAACAGTCCAGCTTACAACAACAAAAAAACACAACAACGCCGAATAGAGTGAAAAAAAGACAAAAGCAGTGAAATCCAGTAGCTGGTAACCATCGGAGCGTGTCCGCGGTTTGCGGCGACTGTGGCTCTTTTGGACGAAGAAGTCGAGGGCGGGTTTTGCTTGGCCGCGACTGTAACACAGAACGCCGCGTTTATTAGCTGAGCATGACTAGGTGGATTTTTTATAAATAAAGTAAAATGGAAAACACGGCTACTATTTTTAGTAAACAAGCCTCTATTTTAAAATGCATCTAATAACTTGTGTAATGTTCAGAGAAAACGATGACGGTTTCTGTCGGTATATTTTGCCGCTAATATTTTGTTATACTATATTTTTAATTACATATTTCAGTATGCTTTTTCTGAAAATATTTAATTTTAAATAATGATGCAGGCAAAATAAATCAGGCTGCCAATTCTGAATTCCAAAATATGCTGAAAGTATACAATAACTTGTAACGAAACATATTATAATTTATTAATTTATTCTGTAACAATTAATTTTAAGGATACAAACACATAAACTTATTCTTAAACATTTCACTTAACTTTAACTCGTTTGACCTAAAACGGCAAAGTATTTATAATATTCCTGCGATTATATATGAATGAACTTAATGTTATTGTTTACTTACAGAAAGCAAGAAACGTTTTAGTTTCCAATTCTTCTCACACAGAATATCAATAAATACAATCAACAACTGTTTCCTAACCGTATCAATCGAATAATGAGAACATTTTCAAGCCACCCAAATTAAATCAGCAGATTTAACCGTTTCATAATTTTTTTATGGAATTACTTTAAATATAATGTTTATTCTCATCGCTTACTTGTACAGAAGTAACCATATAAAAAATGTCGCGAAGATAATTATACAAATATGTCCAGGATATATGCTTTATACACTCATAATTACACACAAAAAAAACTGTATTGGACCAAGAAAATCTTGTTTTGTATATAACGAAAACAATATTTTTTTAATATAAGGAAAGTACTCTTAATCCAACTACATTATTTCTTCATCCAAGAATACTATTTAAGAATATATTTCTTATCTTAAGAAAATATTGTTTTCGTTATATACAAAACAAGGTTTACTTGGCTCAAGTAAACCTTTCTACCTGTGTAGAGAGATATATCTGGACACGAGAAGTTATAATATATAATAACAATTATCTTGATCCTCAGACAGTATACTGAGATCACACAGGGCCTACAATATTTTGTTTTTAATAGGACTGCACACGAGATGAGACGAGAGTCAGACAAATCTCGTCTTCAGAGCCGGTTTTAGGGTGGTACAGGATGTGCACAGCACGTAGTCTCGCGAGTAGACCAGTGCGACCCTGTGCAGCCAATGTGTTTTTTTATATATATACTAGCTGCCCCGGCCACGCGTTGCTGTGGTTAACTTTAAATTGTAGGTTATATGAAACGTTTGGAAGTTTGACATAGCGCCATCTATTGAATACTTACTCAATCCAGTCAACAGATGTCACCATCTGTTAGAATCGTTTGGAGCTAATAGATAATTGAGACCGTCAAATAATAGACAAATAATTTGCAATAAAATAATATTGCGATCATAAATTGAGATGTAAGGTATCCTATCTTTCAAGTTGGATCAAACTGCACACGGTGTACAAATTTGATTAAAATCGGTTAAAAATTATACCCAGAAGCCTAGATGCATACGAAAATTTACTCTAGCCATAGGAGGCTTTACAGCCCCCCACCACCTCCCCGTAAAAAAGTGGGAACTCTCTTTAAAAAAAAGGGGGGTTCGCCCCCCCATTTCCCAAAGGAGGCTTTACAGTCCCCCACCACCATCACCGTAAAAAAGTAGGAACTCTATTTTAAAAAGGGGGGGGCAAAAAAAAGGGGGGGCACCCCCCCCCTTTTTCCCATAGGAAGCTTTACAGCCCCCCACCACCACCACCGTAAAAAAGTGGAAACTCTCTTTAAAAAAAGGGGGGGGGGGGGCAAAGCCCCCCCCATTTCCCATAGGAGGGTTCCTATGTTTCAAGTTGGATCAAACTGCACACGGTGTACAAATTTGATTAAAATCGGTTAAGTAGTTTAGGAGTCCATAGCGGAGGAACATGTGACACGTAATTTATTATATTAAGATTAAATTAAAAATTAAAATACTCGCCAATACATACATCTTACAAAATTTAAATCTTTTTTAAAAGATTCTTAAATAAGAGATTTCAAGCATTAATATTCTTTAAAAAAATTCATTGTAATCATGTTTTTTTCGAAACAGCTCTATAAAAATATTGCACAGGAAAAAAATCTACATTTTTTAACTAATACCTATATCTTTATCGAGTAAATTTTTTTTTACACGGCCTCGCATTTATATATCTATTATATATTTATATTCAGCCCCGCAAACCCTAGGAGCGGCTCTGCTCGTCTCGTCTGTTTTTGAACTGAAATATTGTTTCGACCTCGTCTCGTGAAAATTGAACCGATCTCATCTCGTATACACATGATCTAGTTTCGTCTCGTCAAAATTTCAGATATTCTCATTTTGATCTCATCAACATTTATTTTTAAAATTTAAAGCACTCTCGTTCCAATCTCGATCTCGTTTCGAAACCAAGATCGAAAAAAAGTCTAGTCAAATTGCTAAATTCATGTGAGTACCTACCTACTTATGAAAAAAATGTAATTCTATAATATTCTTTTATTTTTAACAATTCTTAGAAATGGAAGAAAAATTTACAACTAATATGAGAAAGTAAAAAAATATTTAAATTTATATACTAGGTAAATAGCGGAATATATTTATAGTATATCGATAGGTATTAAAAGCACCAAACAGTGTATTGAATATATCTGATTCTCGAGTATCGCCGCTACACGTAACAGTACTTCCAGTGAAAAATAAACTATTTTAAACAAGTTACCCGCACATGCATAGGTAATCAACTATATAATTGAATGTACGCAGGCAATTAAGCGACGTTTAAATTAAAAATTATTGTATTCATTTATGCATTAAATTAAAGTTTAATAGTGCCTGCACGATGATCAAAGGCTAGTATTAAAACTAATATTGATTATACGAATACCAACCACTAATATTATAAAAATCTGATTAGAAATTGTTAAACAGTGCAAATGTTTTAATTCTCTATGTTTGCGTTGGAATAAATACCATTCAATTAAGTATACATTACATATTTATTGTTGTTTATTTTAAAAGTAAGCAAACAAATATTTGTGTATATAGTGTATAACTGTATACGTACATGTAGGTATAGGGTATTATTTTAAAGACGAACGCTAATCATATAGATGTAGATAAAGGTGCCGTCGACAGGTATAGTAGATATTACTAGCAGGCTAGGTGATAGATACATGTTAAAAACTTGTTGCTTCCTAATTCCTAATAGGTACTGTATGTGGTCTTTTATTTTGCCTGCATACATTATAATTAAATTATTAGGTAGTTAATATTATGATCTTCTTCTTTAATAATTTTCTAGCTCTATAAAAGGAAGTTATATATTTTTCATATTACAGGTAAACTCGAAAACTACTGAACCGATTTTAATGCAATTTTCACCAATAGTTAGAATTTCAGTCCATATTCTTAACTATTAATATTTAATGAAAACCTAAGATTAAAAAAATCTTTTATACAAATGTCATTTATATATTAAAACATAGTAATTATTATTGATTAAAGAATTCCATAATTTACGGTTTCAATATTTTATTAATTTAGGTGTATAATTTGTAGATATACCTAAACCCGGGTAACTTCGGGTCTATTGCGATAGTATAAAAAGAAAATCAAAATAATAAATTGAGTTTTTTTTTATTGAAGAATAATAAAAATAAGTTATATTAAGTTTCCCGACCAGTGCAGGTAACACAACGCCATGAATTTTAGGATTTATATTTCAGGATCAAAAATGTATTATCTACATAATTCTTCTTGGAAGAAGACCCCCGCTTATCTAGCAGTTTCCATTATACCCTTCGAATGAATGAGAAAAGTTAACTCAAAATTTTAAAGAAAGTATCAAATATTCATACCTATATTTATTATTATTTAAGATAATATAATAATCAGTGATTTTTTATATAACGACAATTTCTATACCTATACAGATTAAAATAATATTGACTATTTTGTTTTATACTCATTATTATCAATATTAAAATTCATAACGAAAATTAATTTTCCACTATTTTTCACATTTATTTTCATTAAAAATATATTTTTTTAATATCGGCAAAATTGCGAACCAACATATATGCTCACCACATTATTATAGATTATTTTAATGTTCAATATATAGGTACATAAATATGTAGTATAGGTATAAAGTACATGTATTTATATTGTATTTAATAATAATTATAAATTATATCTCATTAAACGACTGACATTTAATGGAATTCAATATTATCTTAGGTATAACTTGACCAGGGGTCATTTACCCTAAGACCTACATTATTCGCATTTATTATTAATTTAATGCATTGTTTCTAAGATCTAACGACAACAACTTCCTTTTAAAAATACCTACATATTACACAAAAAAATACTGAAAAACTATACAATAAATATTCCAATGAAAGTTTTTAATAGAGAGGATGTGTCAAACACGTTTTTATACCTATACATTTTTTGTAATAAAAGGGAAAACACAATAAGGCACCAATATATAGTTTTTTCTAATAAAAAGATAAATTTTTACTTGTAACAATGGACAGGATGATTACAACAGTTTTGCTATTGTTTATTAAACAGAATAGTTCCATTGTGGATGCTCATTTAACTTGAACTAAACCGAAAAAAGGAAATTTAATATCGCAATGTCATTTAAAAATTAATTACAATGAGAACTCTATATACCTTCAATTAAATAGAATTCTACTAAAAATCGTTTAAAGATTGTTTTATAACACGTTTTTCTGATTCAGTAACTACATAAATAATAATAATACATGTTATAGGTTTGAAAAAAATATTAAGTGTGAATTGAGCCCCGAGTACTCGTATCCTGTGCGTATATAGATTTTTTAATTTATTCGATTATGTTAATTTAATTTAATTTTAAGAAATATTATAAGTCAGTAATATATCTAATAATTCATCTGTTAGAAGTTAGATGGGTCCAAATGTCCTATAATTAAATTATTATGAATTATTTTTATGAAATTACGAAATTGGTGTGTTGATAATTTTCTTTTAATCTCGACATCATTAGACTACTTGTAGTTCAAATTAAATGTCAATTGTCGTGGACTACATCCTAGCAAAAATTCTATATAATTTTATGTTTACTGTCTGTCCTTTTAACGGAACTTTTGAAAACTTAAGTGAGAAAAGTTTATGAATAGGTACTAGTTAGCATAGTTCATAATACAAAACTTTTACAAAATTTTGATGACGGTCATCTTTTATCAAATGTCTTTGAAAATTAACATTTTTTACATATTATTAATTTTTTGCTATACATTACAATTGAATTTGGTTTGTAAGAGAGATGACAGCTCCAAATAGACGTTTCAATTAATTATTACTGAAATACTTGTTTTGGCAATATACGCCTATACAGGGTGTCCCATTTTAATCTATCACCCCCCTATTTTTTTTTATCTATCAATTAAATCAAAAAATGCTTCAAATAAAAGTTGTTTGGTTTTGAGGGGGACCCAAAATGGCGTTATTAATTTTTTATTTTTTGGACGTCTTCATGGTCAAATAGGCCCAACTTTTTTTTTTAAAATGGAAACCTATATTTTTTATTACGGTATCTTATTGTTTGGAAAAAAACAAGTAGCTTTTGTTACAAAAAAAATTTTGTATGACTTCATTTTTTTTTTAATATTAAACAAAATAATTTTAGATTTTAGATTTTTACTAATTTTTTACTCGAAACCCATTAACTTTAGAGGAAAAATGTAAAAAACAAAAAATGTTTATTTTAATCTGATATAACTAGGAAAATTATATCAGGATTTTTTGTCAACTTTTGCTCTTCAAAATATTAAAGCAAATAAAAAATAAAATAAAAAAATCTGAAATAATTTTCCTAGTTATATCATATTAAAATAAACATTTTTTGTTTCTTAAACTTTTCCTCAAAAGTTAATGGGTTTCGAGTAAAAAATTAGAAAAAATCTAAAATCTAAAATTATTTTGTTAAATATTAAAAAAAAATGAAGTCATACAAAAAATTTTTTGAAACAAAAGCTACTTGTTTTTTTCCAAACAATAAGATATTGTAATAAAAATAACAGGTTTCCATTTGAAAAAAAAAAGTTGGGTCTATTTGACCATGAAGACGTCCAAAAAATAAAGAATTAATAACGCCATTTTGGGTCCCCCTCAAAACCAAACAACTTTTATTTGAAGCATTTTTTGATTTAATTGATAGATAAAAAAAATTAGGGGGGTGATAGATTAAAATGGGACACCCTATAACTTGATGAAGCATATTTTTAAGAATGGTAACAATGCTAGATAACGTATTAGTCCTATATATATGGGTATAATCTCTTATTCAAGATTGAAAAAATATATAAATAGTTATAATTTATAAAGTTTGGGAAATGATATAGATATTGTTCTATCTCGTTTAACTTTGATATTACTGTTTTACAAAATAACGAAAAACATAATGACAAAAAAAATGTTTTTACATTGTCATCTACTAATCCGTAAATTTAAATGTCAATCACATGGAACCCCCCGCATCGCGTTCACATACCTACAGTAAAACTTATATCCCAGTAAAATTACACCTGATTTTTTTTAATATCCCAGACAATATTTGCAAATTTTTCTGCAATCTTTAGTTTGCATACATCATATACATATATTTCATATTTATTGACCAGCGATCGCAAATACTATAAATACCCATTTCTTATCTGATAAAATATTTTACCCATTATCTATCAGTTGTTTAAAATGCGAAGATAATTTTGTAGGAATTGCAAACTTATTGTTAGTAAAAGATAAAAACTTATTTAAAGATAACATTTATTTTATAGTTACCTATACTGTAGAATTTACTATAAACAAAAATATTATATTCGTTGTTTATATATACCTACTTACGTTAAATTTAATTTTATAGTTTCATTTTTAATGTTGAAGTAAATTATACATAAACTTTAAAAGGCTGTCTAAATGAGTCTAGTGACTCTGTTTTAAATATCAGTCGAACGAAACATATTATTTTAAAATATAATTTTGTATCAATATTTGAAAGTAGAATAAAAATATCAACAAATATTAATAAATAGGTACATAGGTATCGATTTTTATTGAAAATTTTTGTAATTGCTGTAGCTAGACGGTTTTTTTTTATTTAAAAAAAACTATATTTTTTTCAAGAGCCGCCATTTTATCAAATTCAATTTTTTTTAATGTTTAACGATATAGCATATAAATGTACATACATCCATAAAAATTAAAAAATATTTTTTTTATAAACGGAGGTGTATTTTTATGGACCACCATATTGTATAACTAACAATATAACATATTTATAACTTTCTAGATTTTTAATATTATTCAATGAAAATCTGTGGTAAACATAGTTCAAAATATCCTTCCCTCAATTCTAAAATAGTTAATTAAATAAGAAAAAAATCAGCAATATTGCAACCCATCACAGTTGTGTTCTCAAATAATATAAATTACACAAATTTCGAATTAAAAAGCATTATAACATAACATACCCCTTTCAATTGCAAAATTGATGTCCGGTATTATAAAGGACCTAGCAAATTTGCAAGCTTGCAAGCACTCTCAAATGGAGTATCAAACTTATATGACAGTTCTCTTGAAGTTTGTGACAGATAGTTTCATACATAGGAAGTAAAAAAAGGTATGTAAAGTATATTTACTAAAGTGTAGTTACTAACCTTGCGTAAAAAATGGTAAAAACCAACTTACTGCGCCTGCAACTATCTGTTAAAATCTCAAAGAGAACTGTCATATAAGTTTGATATCTCATTTGAAAGTGCTTGATAACTTGCAAATTTGCTAGGTCCTTTATAATACCGGACATGAATGTTTTTAAAGTTTATTATTTGAAATCAAAACCACAACAATCGGCAACCACAGTTATAAGTAAGATAAGATAAATATGCATTTACTCATATTATTCCAAAAAATTTTTAAAATGTATCTATGCGCAAAATCATTAAATTTAATAATTTTTAATACCCAGTAAATAAATTAGGAAAGTACTAATTCAACAGAGATATTTCCTTTTTTTAGAAATCTTGAAATACAGCTTCCATTTTAGAAAATTAATTTTAAAACCTCTCTAAGTCGTGTCAATTTGATCATTTTATCAGTCAATGTTTTGTCGCACATTGCAGTGAACTTCTTCAGGCTTCTCTAGAAGCCAAGTTCGATATCAAGACCAATCTTAAAAGCTTGTACGTTAGTTGTCTGTTATCAAACATACAACTAACGTTATTATGATGATTTTAAGCGGTTATGCGAATTGTTACATGTATACAAAATGAAAAGGTAGCCCAGTCAGGGAATCGTCTGTTTAGTAATAAAATAATGATTAAGTTTAAGATTATCGTTGATTGTAATTTGAAAACCGTCGATTAACAAAGCACCATTAGAGCACCCAGATTATGTTGGTAAGATGTCATTAATGATTACCTTCAATATTTAACACTTAAAATAAAACCACAACAACATTGTACAATAAAATAAAAAAATTAATACAAACAAAAATAAAATATGCCATTAAATTTTCAAAATAGATTTTCTACTACATTTTTACATATTTTACGATTCCAACAGAAAACGCTCAATTAAAATAGGTTTGTTTTCAATAATGTTTTGATGAATATTTTTCTTAATTAAATGTACAGGCGGCTAAACGGACAATGCGTCGTAAAACTGACACAATAGGACCAAATCCCGTGAGCGGGTCGTAAATATTAATGTAGCGTTACTTGGAGTCAAATATCCTATCAACGACCGCCAGCTCTCCGCGCAACCGTAGATCTACATGCACAGCTTACTCCCTCCTTCTCCCTTACCCCCAACATTCACCGGGTCTCTAGACAACAAGTGCACTGCGTCTATTCTGCCTTTGTAGCCGACGACGACTTTCAAGTCTAACTGAAGAGTTGAAACCATTGTTTATTAAACATTATATATAGTTGAAATAATCAAAAACAATATGTTTTGACTTTTCAGTAAAATTTTCAGATAACTCTAACGATGGCGGTTTAAATTCGGTAGGTCAGTTCATTAACTAAAACTATAAAATAATATTATTATATAGGTAAAGTAAATATAAAATCATAATCATGAATAGCGATAACATACCGGGTTATTGCGGCAATTTTTCTTCTGTATTAGCAGACCGATATGATATTTAAAATTAGTATTAGCTACTGCTGTTATGGGGAATACAAATTTTCTTTGTAAACAAGCCAAATGTTTAGACACTGAAAATATTTAAAAAGCTCGCTGGCCCCCCATTTTTTTGATATTGTCAAAAAAATACAAAAATAAATAAACAATATATATTAAATTTGAAAACCTCCAAGGATTGTGATAATTTTTTTGATTAAATCTAAAAAATTACTTTTCTAGATCAGACTTTTCTGCTCAATTAATTTTTTTTATCGCTGTACGACCATTTACAACCAAGTAATTTACGATCAAAAGCTTTAGGGAATAAATGATTATAAAAGAATTCCAATGGTAGATTTGGAAAGCTGAAAGTTTTTGTTTTCATAATTGATGGAAGAAAAGAGTCTGATCTACATACGTCATACGTTAAATTTGGTCAATTAAAAATATAATATTGCCCGTGGAGATTCTCAATTTTTTTGTTTGACGATAGTAAAAAATTTGGAAATCAGCGAACTTTTTAACTGTCAAATTCGTTTTCAGTGCCCATATCAAACATATACGTATAAGAAAAGCACAGCCCATTTAAAATTAGGTACAAGACCTTATATTTTTATGGAGCTCTGTATAATTAATAATTTATAGATAAACAAATATTTTCTATCGAAAAAAAAGTCAATAATAAAAATAATAAATATTATGATTATACTCTCAAATGCATTCCCAATATATATGTATATAATTACTGACAAGAGCATTTTTTTAATCGTTAATTAAATAATATTTAAAAATGTCACCCAACGGTATGAATGCTTATAATAATTATAATGTTGAAATATATATGGTGACGAAAATATCAATTCAAAGTCAATCCCCAAAATATTAATTAGTTGAGAAAATAATTGTTCCTCAATTATATTTTTAATTCGTTTTTTTTAGGAGAATTCTTCATAATTTTTTTTTATACGTGCAATGATAATAATTATTCACTGATTGATTTATATATTTTAGACTTTCAAAAATTGAAAACAGAGTTATTTAAATAAACTTGTCCTATTAAATATCTATTGGTAATATACCATAATAAACAATCCATCAAATTTTGCAATTTTAGACGTAGAGGAACAAAAACATAACATTCGCACAACACATCCCATTATTTTATGTCTTCAATTTATTAACACAAAAAGAACTCTAAGACACCTGTTCAAAAAAATAACTAATTTCGCCTTTAAAAAGATAATTCTACCTAAACTTAATCATCTTTTTTTCACGGAACCAACTTTCATTATCTCTGAATAGTTGTACATAATTTAAGATAATTCATACCGTGTTTCCACAATTATGTTAAATCTTTAATAAGGTCTAAAATTAACATTGGAATAAACAAAATAATGTATATTACACAATAATATTATAATTTATATAATTTAAAAAATAAAATAGCTACAGACTCGGCCCGCATGGCCACTAAACCATGAAATTAAGTCTACAACGCGGGCCGAAATGACAGGGCAACTTTGTATAGATTAAGTCTTTTTTATTATTTTACAATTTTCTGCAACTCATATTTTATGTCATCGTCACTTTTACTTCCTTCTGAAAAATACGACAGAGGATTTCACTTGTTCTACCAACCAAAACACAATGCAACTTTGTGAAACAATACTGAAATAAATCAATAATGTTACAAAATGTGAAAACTAGTCATTCGAAAAGTGCAAATATACGTTGTTGCATTTAATCAGTAGCGTATCTAGGATTCAATTTACTTTTATTTATGTAAAAATTAGAATTGCTCAGAAAATCGTCAATACCATGTTTATACCAAAAAGACAAAACAGCAACACGGTGTTTTTAAAACAATTCGTTTTTAAAAAATCAGTTTTCATGTTTTGTCATGGCATAACAGATTACAAAAATTAAGATACTACTTCAGTCATTTCTGAAATACATATTACTTTAAACTGCTTTAAACTAACATTTAACAGAACGTTTCAACTCGCATATTTCTATATTTTATTATTCATTTTGTTGGTTACTTTTTTAACTATAGTGGACTTCTTTAAAGGGTAATAATATCTATATACTTCGCTTTCCTTGACCCTATCAAAGTTCTTAAACTTCATGCACATTCTGTGGCTTCATCACAATGCAATATTTTTACAGGAAATAATTTCATTTGTTTCTTTTTCTCTCCTTATCAGAAATTCCAAAAATGAATTAGGAAACAGTAATGAATTATTGTCATGTTAATTTTTATTTTGGCTGCAAACATTTCCTTAAATTTTATTTCCTTATTTGTAGTATTCTACAGTACATAATTCGTTATATTACATACTTTTATTGTTTATATACATATGTATTTAATTAAATAACTAATAAAATAGTAAAATTAATATTTTTTCAATTTTATAAAACATGTGTTTTGTAAATTTTGTCAAAGTTTAAGCTATAATAGGAAATAAAAACGAGAACTATGTAAAATAAATTTTGTTCGGTGGGTCCTTATTTACCAGCCCTATATACTCATGAAAAGGGCCTATAAAACTACACTGGCTTTGGACCCGCGTAAAAATTATAAAACTAATTGTAAAATATCATTAAATCAAGTATATTAAATGTATTAATGCACAATATCCATCACCTTATATGAAAGCAACACTATCAATCAAAAGTCAAAAGGTTGAAATTAAAATCGTCATAACGTATTCTCGCAACTTTACGAACAAGTTATGTAAGTAACTGTATGTGTGTGCGTGTGTGTGTATGTGTTGGTACGTATGTGTTATGTAGAGATGGCTCTGGTGCACAGTCACGCACAGACGGGCGGACAAATTAAACGTGAAATTGTCATTCACATCGCATAACGTGAATGGGCTAAACGCTAACGAGATCATTGGTAATTATAAACTCAATTCCCGATATATCTCGTGTGAAACAATAAAACTCTTGTCTCATTGTTCACCCACGTCATTTGTTAGACCGCTTTGTGCATACCTTAGACACATGCAGGTCCGGATTTAAAAATTTGCCGCCCGTAGGTAGTTGCGAAAATTGCCGCCCTTTTCGATTAAAAAGTAAAGATTTTGTTACCAAAAAAAAACCTGAAGACCTTTTTTTTAGCTTATTTAGTAAAAAAAATGTTAGTAATAATTCTGAAGACCTTTTTTTAGCTCTTTCAGGTAGAATTCCTGTCTATTTCTTTTTCATACCAAAATTTGCCGCTATAGGCAGCTGCCTACATTGCCTGCATGGTAAATCCGGGCCTGGACACTTGCGTCATATATTATTTTTTAATATATATATGCCCAATAGTTCATTTATATTAAATTACATCTAACAACCAGATATTATAACTGTTATTTATCATATTAATAATATTAAATAGAAACGTAAATATTAGCGTCTATAATTACATAATTACACTGATGGTAGAAACGTTGACTTGAGCCATAAAAACCTTGTTTTATATATAACGAAAACAATATTTTCTTAATATAAGAAATATATAGGTATACTCTTAGGCCCGGTTTCTCAACATGAGTTTAAACTTCAGATTAAATAATCTTCATCCTAGGTTTAAACTAGAGATTATGTCCAGTTTAAACCTCACTCTGTTTCTCAATATAAGTTTAATTTTGTATGTCAAACTAAAAATTAACCTCTAATTATTATATTAAATGTGATAAAAACGGGTTATTTTCAATAAAAGAAAACAGGGTACATTACTAGAATTAATAAAAGAATATAGTGCTACTATAGAATGTAAAAGAAGTTGGATAATAAGTTAATATTTATGCTAAAAAAATAAATTTTTTCATCTGTCAGTTAAAAGTTAATCTTAAGATTAATTATAATTTTTAACTGGACATTGAGAAACAAATTTATAGTTTAATCTTAAGTTTAACTGGGACATGTGGTTTAAACTCATATTGAGAAACCAGGCCTAAATCTAACTATATTATTGTTGGACGAAAAAATAATTTTACTCGGATTTATTTGAAGAAAAGCATAAATACTCAAAATAATGAACCGTGTATTCCAACATTTTCCAAAATTCAACCCCTAAGGAGTTCCACCCCCTTGCAACTTCTTTGGGTTGGATTTTCAGTACAACTAGAGCTGTATATAAGACATTTTTGGCCCTTTTAATAATTTGTATTGATCTTCTACAGGCTCACAAGAACATACTTTGGGCGTGATCATAAAAAGTTTTTTTTTTAAATATAATACAAAAATAGAAAACATCAGTACTGTCGAGGCCCCCAAATCCCATCCGAACCTAGAACGTTAATAGATAAAAACACGTTACTGTTTTTATATATTTTTTAATTACACAAACATAGCATTACCCACAGCAAAAATATAACTATCGAGTTGCAGGCTATAGGGTCAACTGGGGTAAAAGTGAAACAAAATACAAATCTTTCATTTTTTTTGGCAGTTAACGATACAAATTCATATTTTATTTTTTTCTACTAGATGTGCCTATGAATAACCCTTTCAAATACCTACGTCATTTGAACTGTACCATACAACACAGATTTAAAAAATGAAAAATGTGTGTTTCATTTTTAACCTCTAGTTTGGGAAAAAGTGAAACAGGTAAGGCTTCTAACTTTCATATAATGCGTTATATTTATATTTGCTGGGTAAAAATGAAATAAGTGGGAAAAACTGCATAGGAAACATGTGTCGCACCTTGCTAGGTTATAAATGTCTAACCAGCAGGTAATGAAATATATTTAAAGGTTATGGAAATTACAATAAAACTTAGAATATACTTGCGAATAATGTATTTTTTTAAAAAGAATATTCGTTCTTGTTAATATATCACATACAATGTGTACTCTTAATATCATCCTAAATACATCTGCAAAGTTTGAAAAATATCAGATAAATATTTAAACCGAAAATGAATTTTTTTTAAATAACGGGGTAAAAGTGAAACATTTTTTGTGCTCTTTTAACTGCTATTAAACTCTTGCATTGCATAAAAAACATCGATTTTCAAAACATACAAATTGTTCCATAGACCTCTGATGTACTATTGACTATTGACCCCTTTCAAACTTCCATAGGACCGGAATTCCGGTACAGCCTTATTTAGGACCTTTTGAACGTAATTTCGTGGCATTTTGAAGACTGCAACCAAAATGATGCGTCCACTCTGAAATCTGCACTCAAACTGACATTAACTCATAACTGTAACATGTGTGACTTGTCCAGACTTGCAAAAACTGGTTCAGATTATCCCCGGCTGTGTTTCATATTTTCCCATATTTCTGTTTCACTTTTTCCCGAATTTTTAAATCTTAATTAGATGGAAAATACTTATCGAAAAATTAAAAGAAAAACTACAAAGGCAACTTTGATTTATTTTCTTTGTGGCATATCAATGTGAAATTTGTAACTTTAATTTATACCTGAGTTATGCAGAAAGTTATGTACAAAGAATTAAAATTTAATTCACACGTTTTGCCATCGTCTAACAGAAAAGTCTGTAGGGGGGGCATATCACTTACTAGGCGATTTATATTTTCAGATCGCTTTAACAAATCTCTAAAGATCATGTCAGTTTTTATAATTCTTCTGTAAAGAAATTAGTTTTTTAGTTAGAAGCTTGTTTCACTTTTACCCCTTTTTTTCGTGTTTCATATTTACCCCAGTTGACCCTAGGTAGAAACTATAAATATTTATATAAGAATAAATGCATTTGAAAATTAATTTAGCATTATGTATTGATAATTGAGTATTTCAATACTTCGTTGTCGGGTAGGTATTTTTTAATAGAAATTGCATTTAATTAATCCATTTAATGTTAGTTAATCGTTAAAAAGCTCACACTCAAGTATATTTGTTTAATAAACATTTTCTTAGAAAAAAAAAACAGTTTCTGATTTCTGATGGAGTATACATAACAATTAACAGTCTTAATTATTTCAAAAGGTTGTATATATCTACCTATGTATGTATCTATCTGTATAATTATGTATTAAATACACCAATACCTCGCTTTGCGTCGTTTCGTTTTGCGTTTTTTTCGAAGTTGCGTCGCTGCTGAATTAGTACTAATTTTCACTGTGCGTCGTTAAATTTTCGAAGTTGCGTTGTTTTGGGTTCGAGTCTTTAATTTTTTTTAATTAAAACGAGAGTAACTTAAATAATTCACTTTGCGTCGTTTCAATTTGCGTCGTGTTTTTTTGGAACGTAACCACGACGCAAAGTGAGGTATGGGTGTATGTCCTCGTAATAATCATGCGACTCTTCGACATACATCGCTTTCCATTTCCGTACGCTTTTTTTACTACATATACAGGATGAGTCATATCAGGTGGAACAAACTTGAGCAGTGTATTAAGTAAAATATTTTAAGAAAAAAAGTTCATATAAACATGTGTCCAGAAATTCTTCGTAAAGGAGCTACAGATTCCCAAAGATTTAGCCTGAAACAGAAAGATCGATTGAAATTTTATAAATTGGGGAATTTTTTTTCCATTTAAAATACGATCGCAAAACGTCTCATATCTTCGATAATAAAACAACTCATAACAAAGATACAACGCATTTTATTCATTATTGAATAAAAATCACAATTGCCATGGAAAACTAAATTACGTCAGCTAAAACTACATAGAACATTCCAGAACATTCACTCAAGTGCAATATTAAATTCAAGTCAAGTAAGCTTTGGAAAAAAGAATGGTTGATGTTTGAAATGTTTATATTAATTTGTTAAAATTCGTTGTTTATTTTGTTAATGTACTGGTTTTAGGGAGGGAGACTGAAGGACCGCCCAGGGTGCCAGTTCAGAAGGGGCGGCGGACGGTCACATGCGGAGAAAAACTTAGCTTAAGTTTTAGTATAATTTTTTTTTCTTTAAAAAACGATAATTATTAATTAAGTCAAATTCTTGAACACTATCTTTACTATCATATTTCTCGTAAACATAGTTAATCTTATGACAAATTAACAAAGTATATTTCTATGTATTTTGTACCTATTATAAGACTTTATAAAAGTGCCAAATATAGGAAAATTTTAAGAATATTACTGATAAAAATCAAAGGACCCACACTGGTAGAAACGATTTCTCAAACCAAGTAAACCTTGTTTTGTATATAACGAAAACAATATTTTCTTAAGATAAGTAATAATCTCTTAAACCAACTATAATAGTATATTCTTGAACGAAGAAATAACGTAGTTGGATTAAGAGTATGCTTCTTATATTAAGAAAATATTGTTTTCGTTATATACAAAAAAAGGTTTTCTTGGTCCAATACAGTTTTTTTTTCTGTGCGCTGGCCCCACACATTCTTGGTCTTAAAAATCATTAATTGATACTGGAAATTGATGACAAATGTTAATACTAAATTGGGTTTCAAATTTAATTACTGTATCACATTCGAATCTCAAAATATTAAATAAAAACTAATTTTATACAAAATCTTTCTGTAGTTCCCTCATACAGGTAGAAAGGTTTACTTGAGCCAAGTAAACCTTGATTTGTATATAACGAAAACAATATTTTCTTAAGATAAGAAATATATTCTTAAACCAACTATAGTATTCTTGGACGAAGAAATAATGTAGTTGGATTAAGAGTATACTTTTCTTATATTAAGAAAATATTGTTTTCGTTATTTACAAAACAAGTTTTTCTTGGTCTAATACAGTTTTTTTTGTGTGCACGAAGAGTTTCCGGACACATGTTCATATGAACTTTTTCGATTGAAATATTTTTCTCAATCAACTGCCCAAGTTTGTTCCACCTGATATGACTCATCCTGTATAATATTAATATCTGAAAAGTGCATTAAATTTTTTTTTAATAAAATAATTATATTTTCAAAATTTAGGTTTACAATGATTACCGCGTATTTCTATTTAAGATAGGATAACCAACTGTCCCGTATTTAAAGAAAATGTCTCGTTTTTTACTTCACTGTCTCGACAAATGTTAAGACGCTTAAATGTTCCGTATTTTACATAGAAAAAATTAGATTTTTAGTTATTTTTGTAGTATTTTATTATATTTTGACGATTTACGCCCAGTATTATCAAGTTTAACTAAATGCTCCTTTAACTAACTGTCATATTACCAACAGATCCAAGCATAATATATTTAATTAAATAGATTTAAAATTTTCTACAGTATTTATTTACAACGTATATTATGTAAATTTTTCATTGAGAGCATAAATATTGATTTAAATCACATTTGAAATACACCAAATTTACTTTAAAGGAGCATTTAGCGCTAAAGGAGCTTTAAATTGGTTGATAATACCGGGCATTAATCTGATAATAATTAGAAAATTAATATATTAAAATATATAGATATAGCCCCCCACCTGCATTCTCCCTATGAGAAACTATCTTAAAATTTCAATAGGAGTATATAGTCACTCTAACTTTAGATCTACGCAAATCTAAATTTGGAAAAAAAGATCTAATTTGATCAAATTTGATCTATGTAGATCTACAATTTAACTCGACCTTTTGATTATTTCATAGTTTAGATCTTCGTAACTCTATAAATCTATAATTTAAAAAAATACTATTTAGGTAGGTACTAAAGATAACTTCTAAAAGTAATTTTTAACCGAAACACCAGAAGTAAGAATATGTTAGCATTTGTGTGCGTATCGGTCTCATAAAACCGTTAGTTCAGTCATTATGGTTTTATGGTTTTATATTAGGCAATAACATTTTATTGTAGCTACAATAGATGTTTCAAATTCGCAGAAAATTTCCAATAATTCCTAAACGTCCAAAATAATTTATGGGTTTTTGAAATTTTTGTTGTTAAAAATGAAATAGATTAAATTGGTGCGTATAAATTACTTTCAGTAAAAAAATATAAGTGGTTTATTGTTGTTATAATTGTAGCTTTAACTTTCGTAGTTTAATATTATTCAGGAAAACAATATAATAAATCAAAGCGAAAAAACAGTACATTTTTTATCCGTATTTATATTTTAACTACGGTAAAATATACGCCAAAATACACCAGTATGGAGTATAAAGAAAAATGTTGATTAAATTGCATTTTTACATCAAATAAATACAATTTCCAACATAAATAATTATAATTACTGAGGCTGCACACGAGAGGAGACAATACGAAAGTCAGATAAGTCTCGTTTCGGTTTTTGAAACTGAAATCTCGTCTTTTTTATAAAAAAATAAATTTTATTTTTATTTTTTTGTAATTAATAAAGGAATTTTGAAATGTAAGGAATATATTTTACTTTATTTATTAAATGATAAATCGTTTCGGTCTTATTTCGTCCTAATTTAAGTCAATCAAACCCGAGTCTATTTTCCCAACAATATCAAAAACTTAAAAAAATGTCTCATTAAAAAATAACTATTTTCTTCCTTGGAAAGATATAGATATTTTTTTGTTAAAAGCTCTTTCTATTAAAAATAAACCCTTATTTATTTTTTACATCTCATTACAACAGATTTGCACGCTATTTCTTCAGGTTTATGTTGACACACGGGTGGTAATCTAAAACATCCTGTATATGTAAAGAAAAACATATATCAACAAATAAAGAAAATCAAAGTATGCAAAAAACAATAAAATAAACAATGACCCTGTCAACAAGGAAATTCGTTCAACACAAGTTTCCCGGAAAACATCCGGTGGGTGTTACCTGTACTACATATAAGTAGCCAAATAAAAAATGATTGCAGTATCTTTGAGTTTTTGTTTGAAATATTTCATGGTACAGTTTGAAAACTACTATTTTTAGATAATATATAGGTTTAACTGACTGAGTGACAAGTTTTTTGTTAACGATTTTACGCTAAATCAAACCATTGCGAACAGTAGTCAGAATGTCATTGTTGCAGAGACAGCTTTATCTATCAGTCATCTCTTTCTGTGTCTAGCTTCTTCATTTATTTATTATTTAACGACAAACTTCAATGACGAATAAATTGATATAGAAATACCTACTTACATATTAATCTAGATGATATTTTAATTACCTAATATCAATACTACATACATAATTAAAATTTGTAACTATCAATAATATAATTATATTTTTTCCACTAAATAGTCGCAACGCATTGATTTAAAAAAAATGATTTATAAGAGAAGAAACTGGTAAAATGGCGTTTAAAAAAATCCTCTTTATTTTACTATTACTGTTCCGCATTGTAAATAACCATTAAAATCAAGTCCAAAATAAGTCACTTAAACTTTTTTAAGTAGGTACCTACACCTATATTAGATTTTCGACAAAAAATATTGTATTAATTTTATTTTTGCAAATGTCTGTTTCTTTATATATGTATTTATTAGGAAATAATATTGCAGTTGACGAAATTTAAAAATAAATACACGTTTACCATTACTTGGAAACAAAGCGATCAAATAGCGTAACACCAAATAGTAAAAATAAAACGAATACTTGCGCGATACCAGAACGGCATATAAGTGTAGAATATTATTATTTTATTTGTCTGTGATGTATCATATCATGTGACGTTTAATCATTTCGTGGAACGTTTAATTTTTGATAATATATACAGGCCCGGATTTAACATGCAGGCAATGTAGGCACGTGCCTATAGCGGCAAAAATTTAGGGGCGGCAGATTTGAGCGTTTTGGTAAATTTTTTATGTAATAACCTAAAAAAAAATTGACAACGAAAAAAAAAAAAAAACTTATTAATATGAAAAATATTCACTTTTTTTAATTTTATTCAATGAAATGGGCGGCAATTTTCGCAACTGCCTACGGGCGGCGAATTTGTAAATCCGGCCCTGTATATATACATTATGCATGTATTAATTAAGCGTTGGTGCGGTAACTAAAATTCACATGCATCTCAACGATGTAAGCCAAAAAAATTCCAGTATCAGGAAAAATATAACGGCACCGTTAAAATTGATAAACACTATGACTATGGAGAAAATAAATCGTATATATTATTTATAAAGTAATATTATAGATACTATACAATATATAATATTAAAATAAAAAATTCGCAACACGTAAATTATGTGTTTTTTTATCAGTAGTTATTCTACTTCAATATCAATTGTCAGTAGTTTTTCATCCGGCCATTATGGATATAAAATCTAGTTTTAAAAGTGCTGTAAATAAATTTATATTAGTTACTTATATTGCTTAATTGTTAAATAAAAATATGCAACCACAAACTATACCTTCACATGTCCGGGTCTCATTTTCAGTAAACAATTTTCATTCGTGAATCCTCTGTCCTGATTCTATAAAAATACATAAATACTAAAATTTTATACATATATACATACTAAAATGCTAAAATATTACACCTTTTTGAATCTTTATATACTACTAATCTCTTAATTTGAACAAAATAACTGGTTTATCAGTAAACAGCTAACAATATGTATCTGAGGAATCAGCTTTATTAATTAATCAGTTAATATATAGTCATTTTTATTGAATTGACTTCTTACAAGAAGAACGTATTTCCACATTACATATAATAAATGTATAATTTGCATACATTAATGTTATTATAATAATGTTACTCAAAAGTGATTAATTATAATCCGAATTAGCTTCGTTATCTAAATATTTAGGAGCGAATATTAATTGTCGAATTTAATATTATTGGTTCATCAATAAAAAGATGCCACTGAATGAATCATAAATTTCACTTATCACATTCTGCATATAACTTTTGTAATCTGTGAATAGTGACAGATTGTCAGTGGCTATTCACTGCTTCAGATTAAGAGAGTACCTACTAGTCCTGATTCGTGTTAAATGGTATCTGCTGTCTTTGTGCATAATATAATATACGTATACAAATTTCTTACTCAACAATAGTCCATGTTCCTAGAACCAAATATCAAGCATGTAATTGAAATGAAACGCTACTGCTTAGTGCTTTTTGTACAAAAATTTTCAAAAACATTAGTAAATATTGTGACCGTAAATTCACATATTAGAAAATTTGGAACACGGGTGCAATAAAATGCCACCTTATTTACACAGTGTCATAAAATAATAAAAATAAAATACTTACTGTTAGTGCCATAAAGTCAAGAATACTTGGTACGCACGACGATTTCTAAAACCTTCTCCTCTGACAAAAATGTTCATCGACAGATGCCTAGGGACAATATTCTGGAATTAAGATTTATTGACGGCATAAAGTAGTCAGTTGTGATTGTAAAACTATAATTTTCAATCATCTGACAAACTGTAAGAGAATATTAAACAAAAATTTTGTTAATAAGGAAGTCAAGAATCGAATTCAGATGAAAACAATAAAGAATGAATTTATGAATCCATTCCTGGATACTTACAAGAAACAGCCACATTGATAAAAATATTTAAAATAAAAATTACCTAATAATCATTCTATAAACATTTTAAAACAATCAGCAAATTATTTCTTTGTACTGTATAACATCACTCAAATTCTAAAAAAAAAATTCATTTTTAACTTTGTATATGTATTTGTTATTTATAGTTTTGAACAATAGCTCATCAAGAAATAAAATAAAATGTGTTGTGAATGTATTATTATATTGCATGATATGTATTAATGATTTACTGGCAACATAATAACTTTCTATAGTCACTATTATTTATTAGAAAAGAAAAATACTTTAATTAACAACAGCTAATGTTTACATATATACGTATATAAGTTTGCCTTTTTAAATATAACCTCTAAATCATTTTAGATAAAGAGAGTAGAATTTGAATAGCTATATATTATAAGAGTATCGCGCATAATTTAAAAGTTTTTACTGTCAAATAAATTGTTTTCAATAGTTTTATAGATATCAAGTATCAAGCAAAACAAATGTTATCTTTAACTATCATATTTAAGTTTATAATATATATACCTTTAATACATCGACATTCAAATTAATTCAAATAATCCTATACCCAAAAAATACTGTATTGGACCAAGAATATATCTTGTTTTGTATATAACGAAAACAATATTTTCTTAATATAAGAAAAGTACTCTTAATCCAACTACATTATTTCTTCGTTCAAGAATACTATAGTTGGTTTAAGAATATATTTCTTATCTTAAGAAAATATTGTTTTCGTTATATACAAAACAAGGTTTGCTTGGCTCAAGTAAACCTTTCTACCTGTGTATATATTATACATATAGATCTAGGTATTCAGTGAGTACCTACCTATGATAAATAAGCTATTTATCTAACGAAATATTATTACTAGGTATGTATCTTATTAAATTCAACGAATCAGGTGACTCAACTACTCCCTCTCATACTCTTAAATACATTATTGATTTTATATAGCTACTAATAATAATAGAAATATTGTCATAATATTACATTATGCAAAATAAATAAAATTTTAATTTTAAAATTATCTTTACATTTTTTACTGTCATAAATATTAAATGGCATATTAATCAAATAAAACTATATGAAATAATACAGATAATATATTTTCTTGTGTCAGCTGATAAATTAAGACAATTTAAAGTTATACCTACATATATAATTGATTATTGATTACAGTTTTATCAATAAAATACAAAACAGAGCGTCAATCTTGAAAGTTTATTTGACTACAAATTAAGTAAGAGAAATACAATGAACATTCCGAATTATTCAGAAATAATTTTTCATTATACATTAAAATTACATCAGAATACGAATTCTGAATTAAATTATATTAATGAATCATATAATTGATCTCATAATATACCCAAAGATATTTATTAAAATAATAACAGAGCCATAACTAGAGATTATTTTCTCATGTCAAGAATTAATTTTTAAGCCCCAATAAAATTTTATGAATAGGTAACTAAAATACAGTGGCACGTTATGACTGTTTACAACTGTAAAACAATGTCGGGCTCCATTTAGAATAAAAATAAAAGTAAAAATTATCTCTATGGATTTCGTTATTTAAAATAAAAGAAAACTGGGCCCTTGGCAGTTGTCTAGTTTGTCTACTGATTACACGCCGCTGCTAAAATATATAAAATGTACCTACTCTAAAATATTTTTTTTAATATAAAAAGAATACATCATTTTTCATTTCCATCACGTGTTTGCGCCCATCGATTCATTGTGTCTTTTATGCCAATTACAGACCTAAATTAATATAACCTAACATAGATAACACATAATTTTAAATAAATTAAATATCGATGATAAAATTATCATCATTGCATCAAGAAATTGGTGTTTAACTGAATTTTTAAAACAAGTAAGAAACTCTAAAAATAAATAACTTCGAGTTTTTTTAAGTAGGTACGCAGTAAAAATTTAGTAATAACATAATTTCATGTTTAAATTACCTAGGTACACCAATCAGATAATTCCTTAAACATACAACAGATCGCACTAAATAAATTGAATTCAGCCAGCTCCCTAAACCTGGGAATCAAATACCTTAATCCACCACTGTCAATTATCATATTTTACTCATTAAAAGTAGCTACAAAAACAACAGCTATGAGCTATATTATATTATATGAATATCAACCTATATAAGAAAAATATATAGGAAATTAGATTCTCACACGCAAACGATATTTATACAACAAAGAGGAATACTAATATTTATAAAGTCAAAATAATAGCACTCACTGGAATACAATATGGGTCTATAAAGTGACGTGTAACCGCTGTATTGTATTGGCGAATAGATCGCAACCAATCGCAAGCGAGATGTCCAATTAAAGGGCGTGTCTTAGATCATAGATATAAATTCATGATCTGTACGCGAACTCACTATGTTTACATGTGATAATAATATTTATCAAAATCGATCAATATGTATTAATATAATAGTAATTTTCATTTCAAAAATATTTAAATTTCTTCTTCTAGCCTCAATAATTTTCTAAATATATATCAGTAAGACAAGATATAAGAAAATGAACAAATAAAGACTTTTTTGATAGTAGTATATACCTAAAACAAACTAGACCTGGGATTATTTAAATATAACTCTATAGCTTATTTATATGCAGATCTAAAATTAAAATGTGCAGTTAATTTGTGCATTATATTTATTAATTTTTTTTCTTATAACAAGTTTTCGATTAATTAATATGAATGTCACTCCTTTGCTCAAAAAGTACTGTTCTAAACTTTCATTAAAATAACCCATGAATTAGATGTGTGGTTTTTGTTGGCGTTTTCTCCTGTGGTGACGTCTAAGGATGTATGTATGTATAGGTAGGTAATATTCAAAGCATAGGTATTCTACCAAAATTCGTAAAAATGTAATATACGAAGTAACTATCCCAATCAATAATATGATTTATCATTTGTATCAAAATCTTAAATTATAAATATAATAACAACAATATAAATTAATTAACAATAAAAATATGTTATCACATTATTATTTCTTATTACTATTCTTTACATATATTTTAAAACTAAAAATAAATTAATAATGACTGCATATAAACATACTACCTGTACAATCAATATGCATTCAAGAGGCGTTCCCTTTTACAAATGTTTATCTTTAAACACTCTTAAAACCAGAGACCGTAAGAACCAATATCCTAAAGCACTCAAAAACTGTATCTGTTTTAATACGTGCACATTTCAGGCGAAAACAGACCATATTTAAAGCTTTAATATAGTCCAACTAACAACAATTCACTGGCCGTCAATTAAAGTAACACAAAAAAACACCTGAATGTAACTAGTGCTTTTTCTGTTCTTCTTGTATACTACCGTATACGTTTGTCTTCATCTTAAGTTTTTACGATACGTCAATTTTGAAAGTTAGTCATGTACTCGGTCAAAACGGGAAACCTAGCTTAGTCTTGAAGTGGCTTTAACACGCAGTGTACTTAACGCGTTGGACTTAAATCTTTCCGAGTCGCTGCGTTTTATTTTAACAATAATTTTATGTGTCAACTATTGAATGTGGAAGAGTGTTTTTTGTGCATTTTTTTTAATAAGTGCGATATATTTTAATGTTCATGGATATTCTTCAATAAGTAAAGAAATATTATATTGTGATAAAAATAAGTTAATATTTTAATTTGGTTCTGGCACTAATTTTGATATTTTTTATTTTATATTTATAAAGACTTTTGTGTTAACGAATTTTTTGTTTGGTAATATTTCTATATTATATGTATGTATTTTTAATTAAGTTTCTATAATTTTATTGAAACTCAAAGAAAAACTGTGATAAAAATAAAAAGATTGAATTTTACCATCGGTCAAGCTAAAAAATAGTTTTTTAATATTCATTTTCACAAAACTAAAAACATTTCGTTCTATTTCTCTAATTAAATTCAGAATAAATAAAAAATTAGTTTCAGTTCGGTAAAGTTTTCATTGAATGTTAGTCACTTTAAAATACATGTTACTCGATTAAACCTTAAGTACTCTTAATATTATTTAAACGAATAAACTAAAAAAGGATCGTATTGTTTTAAACAATAGTGATATAAAATATACAAAAGTGTTAAATCGCGGAATGCTCCCGACGGACGCAGTGTGAATGATGACAGTACAGGGTAGTGGTGTTGGCGCCGCGGTGCAGACAAATCCAGTCGCCGCAGCCGCAGCTACAGCTGTAGCGATGATGCACCACCACAGACAATGCTTCGGGGCAAACGCGACGCCCGGATATCCGTTTCAAGGTACGATGGAATATATTATTTATTGAAATTAGTTTAACTGATTTATCCTAATACTAAATATGTAAATTGCTATAATTTTAAAGGTAGATACTGAATAGCTATTTCCAGGCCCTGAGAGTGCATCAACGGGACCCGGGCCAACCCACCTTTTGGGGGACCCATACCCCCCTTCTCCCCGAGCGTAAGAACATTCCAAACAAATTCCGTACTAGTTAAATTCTTATAACTACCTGATATTATTTTAGTATTAAAAATCAGAGGGTTTTTAAAGAAAATTTTCCTTTTTTTTGCTTTCTACTTACACTTTTTCTACAAGGTGTAGGTATCTTTTTTGTAGTTTATTTATGTTTTTTAAATAATCTCTGTTAAAAAAATAGTAATAGAATCAAAAAAATATGTAAATATATAAAATTTTCAGGGCGCTGGGGCCCCTGAGACACAGGGGGCCAGACCATATGACTCTCCTAGCCCCCCTCTCTATCTGGGCCTGGCTATAGCCCACAATATGTAAGTTCATAATGAACGAACAAAAAACAAATCCATGTATAAATCTTTTTTGTACAAAATTGTCGATATAAAAATTTTCACTAACCATTAAGACATTTATGTGTTAGAGTATTTAGAGTTTACAATTTTTATAGAGTCAACTAAAAGAATAAAAAACAGATAAGATTTAAGCAATTTTAAGACACACAGTATTCACAGTACCTACGCAACATAACAAGAAGTTAGAATTTTTTAGTTGATTTATATGTATATCGACGGTCTTATTATGATAACTGACATTTTTCTATAGTGGATACTTTTTCCTCTTTTTGACTTTCATATACTGATGCACACTTAATTCAATTTAGTTTTTGTGTGTGTTATTCCGTTTGATATATTCGTAATATCTGTATTTATTTATTAAAATAAACAAAACAGGTACCCTTCAAATTTTTAAATCGCTTACCTGATAAATCCCACACAATGGTCCTTTAAAAACAAATAAAATATAGACTAAATAGCAATAACATGTATAATAAATTAACTAATATAGAAGAGATAAAATGGTTTTTTAGATATTCAATTATTTATTAGATCAATTTTAATAAAACGGTACAAACATTACATTATTACAACTAAATATGGACTCCTTAAAGAAATCAAAGATTATGGATTATGGTATACAATAATTATAATTTAATTAATTATCTAATTGTAAGAGGAAACTGAAAAGAACAGTAGAAAAGTAGCAGTACTAACTATGTAGAACTACGTCTATCATTATATTTTTTATGCTACTGTACAGAAAAGTTGAGGGATTAAAAGAATAATTAGTACCTCTAAATGAGACTATATTGGCGTTTTATTTATTGCTCTATGATTATAAATTCTGGAGATGTAAATGCTTTCCGCGTGTGGAGGATTAATAATGTGTTTCTAAACTATAACCCATTTAAGAGTAATCGAAATTTACATATTTTAGTTATTAATATTCCAAAAAAAGCATTTTTCATTAATTAACACGATTGGCTACAAAATATTATAAGGTATCTTAATAAATAAAATTAATTCTAGAATAGATTAATTAACAAATCATAATTTTGTAATGCATAAATATATAATTATAGTTCATCAGAAAATTAATTAACCTATCAGTGATCTGAAACCTGAAACATAAGTTTCCTCAAAAAAAGATGCTTCTAGACTAATCTAGAAAGACAAACATTAAACTTAACGTTAAAATTAACGTTAATCAGTTGTTTTCAAAGCAATGATTAATGTTAATTCTAAACTAATCTAATCTCAATTTGCAAAATTCACTAATAATTTTTTACCTTATAAAATGTATCATAACCGTATTTTTTTTAATTGACTTATAATAATGCTTTTAAAACAACTAATTAACTAATCGTGATTAATTTTGCTTTGTTAACCCAAAGTAAATGTTATTAATATGTTTTTACGTCTCTCTTAATAAACTTTACTCGAATTTGCTTATCCGCAGGATAATACCTATACACTCAAAACTATAGGGAAATACATGGCACATGCTAACACCTTATATATACCTATATAATAAATAACTTACGATGTTTTTAACTGTACTATAGATATGTAGATGCTATCGCCATTCTGCATATTACGCAGATTTTTTAAGTGGCAGTATTTTATAGTAAAACTAGGATTCTTCGAGGATTTTGTAGTAATTTTGAGATGAATCTTGGTTTCTGAGTGATTTGGTCGTTTTCTCGGTTAACGTTTCATTGCAGTGAATCTTCAGGATTCTTATAAAGTACTATATGTGTATTTTTAATCAGTGTTTATTTAACGTCTCGTTTTCTTTTTGTAACTAATAGTGATAACTTTTTTGAGACAAATGCAGCATCCGATTTGAAAATAACTGTTAGTATACAAAAATTTAAATAAAGATGTTTCAATATATATTGAGTCTCGCATAAATCTGGGTCTCATGCACAAGAAAATAATTACTTGGACCAAGATAATCCTTGTTTCATATTATACAGTAGAAACCGAATATAACAACCTCGAAGGAACCGGTCAAATTAGGTCGTGAAAGCCGATAGTTGTAATAATTAACGCGCTAAAATACAATGTTATGGGATTCAGTTGAACTTTTATTTTCAGTCGTTAAAACCGGTACGTCGTATTAACCGGAGTCGTTATAACCAGTTTCTGCTGTATATGTATAAGGAAAAAATTATTCTTAATATAAAGACGATATACTTAGTCTTCATACTCTTAATCCAAGTATATTATTGTTTGATGAAAGCATGAATAACATAATAGTTGGTTTAAAAGTATATTCTTATATTAAGAAAATATTGTTTTCGAAATATTATATAAAACAAGGATTGTCTTGAGTTAATTTTTTTTCTGCGGACGCCAATGGTCGCCAACACCAATTATTATCTAGGTATCTATGTGCAATGTTCCAATCATAGAAAATCAATCAATGTAATTTACACCTAGTTGAATAAACATCCGGTTGCATTTTATTCGAGTGTTTGAATAAACCTTGTTTAAATGAAAGCAAATCAAATAACTGACAAATGAAAGTTTCTTCTGTATTGTCTGATTCGAAACACTCTACCAAATAAACAAAATGAGTTTTAAATAAACAAAGATATATTCATACCTTTATACATGCTCTGATTGCTATTATTCTTTCGATTATTTATTCAACAAATAGAAATTAATATTCAAGAAATTATATATATTTACCTACTTACTTATATTATACAATTTTGGAGAACAGCTAAAAAATAATGGAAAATTAAGATGTAAAGCATAAAGATAATATAGTATCAAAATAGGTACCTATAGGTCGACATTTTTTGCATTCCAAAATAATAGAATATAAAAAATATAAAAATAAAAAACGAAAAATAAAACAGATAACCAGGACCGTACTTACACATATTCGATGTTAGGTTCTATTATAATGTGAGCACTTTTTTGCTCGCTTTACCACCATAAAAAGTTTTTCTCTTAATGAACCATCAGTTCGAGTTCCTAGGCAGTTACCTTATTTCTTACTATATAACGCGCCAATGTCCCATACCAGGCCCCCAGTTAGCACCTCCTGCGCTTTTTCATAAGTACAACTCTGTCTGTACATAACGCATATATTAATGTGTCCTTTCACATAAAAATATTAAACGTCAATAAACATTTTATAAATTCAGCTAGTCAGAAAAATTACTCGAACGATTGAACATCGTAAACTATCCATAGAACATATTAGGAAAGTACCTACGAGTATAATTTGACTAATTACGTTAAAAATATCGTTCCCAGAAGAAACATAAACCGAAGCATGATATAAATAAATTGAGAAGAATGGCGCTGAGTATCCGATTTACAAAAATTATGTTTAAGTTAATTTGAAAACAATATTTAGTTATACCTATATATTTTAGCCACGTTTTATATTAATTTAGCACCTGTTGTTTATAATAAAGACTATTTTTTATATAAAACTTATGTTTACTAATAATTAGATTATATAAAACTTTATTTTATATAATCATTTAAACCAAATACATATAAAACAGTCACTCGACATATGTTTCAACTTCACAAGAAGTCCTCATTAGGAATCTAAAACGTGACGAGTGACATTATTTAGTTAGTGACTAAAACTCTATATTTCTCGGTTTTCTAGTAATAATTTTATAATAATATGTATTTCTTCAATAAGAAATAAATAATTGATAATAATAATATAAAAAATTATAATTCTACGCAAGGTGATTAAAAAAAACGAACATAATACTCTTATGAAAGTTGTTGAGAATTCAAGAGAAAATGTACAAACTACACGTGCTTCGATTCCATAAACAAAAAAAATGTAATTAAAAAACGAAATGCAAACAAACGTTTTACTCCTGAAGTAGCAAAAGTTGGCAACATAATCCTGTTATATTACATTTGGAATGCCAGGGTAATTGACTTTTAAAATAGCTCACAGTAAATGTGACAAAAGTGACTTCAGCACCTTCCGTAATCCGTTGTTTGTTGACCATGTCAGATATTTACAAGCTACATCCTACTGTGCAAGGATCTGTGATCCTGTCAACACCGCAGGGGGTCCTCAAGAGATATCAACGTGCTGAAATGGAAAACGAGACGTTAAGATGAAGCTCAGTATATTACCTACAATATAATGTCATTATGTGAAAACATCATGTCTTATTAGTTTAACTTTTGACACATCTGTCAATTTTCTATTATTTATAAGAACACGTCCTTATTTAAACGAAATATTTTTAAATATTTTTAAAGAAATAGTAAACACATAGGTACAAACATATTTTTAAGAAGTGCGACTTATTGAGATGTTCATAGCACTCAATTTTTCCATTCCTGCGAGAACTTCGTCGACGGTTCTTGGAATTTACATCACTTATGTACTGAGGAAAATCGGATTTTATATGTTTTAGAATGTGCAATATTAATTGAGCTGGTATGTAAAATAATACATTCATCCTGATTTATATATTTTTAAAAATTATTGATTCAAGTTACAAACTGAATCGTCAACAATACACGCCCACAAACTAGCGCACTGACCCCTAAATTATTTGTTAACGTCAAAAAATTACAAAAAATAAATTATGTTTCCAAAAGAATTCCTCCAGAATATTATAATCAACTATATCTAAAAATCAGTGTTTCCTAAACTAAAATAGATTTTACCAGAGCAATTTTAACAAAAATAATTGGACTGAGGAGGAAGATATCGTATCACATTCGTATTTGGAGTAATTCATGAAAAATATGTATTTGCTGAAGACAATTGTGATTTTAGACATACAGAAACTAGGATTTTTAATCATATAGAACTTCGCAGACAGAGATAATTAATTTACAGGAAATACAATAGGAAATGATTTTTTAACTTAATTAAAGTCTTTGTTTTATTGTATTTTTGAGTTAGTTACCTTGACTTATATTGTCTAAATTAGATATTTAATTAATATAAGTCAACGAGTGTAAAATTAAGTCATTCGTTTTTTTATTCTGCAAACATATTAAGATTTAAATTAAGATACCTACTTATTTATGTCAACATTTTATTACAATATTTACATTAACAAGTGCAATGTTGCAAAAATAATAAAAAATATTTATACATTGTGATAAAACAGTGATCTGAAATTGTAATGTGAAATCGTTCAATCTAATTTATGGTATTACATTTTCGTAAACTATCAATTATTGTTTACAGTCTACGAGACATTACAACTGTTAACTGTTTATAGTTTCACATTGTCTTTATTTTATCTTCCGACTAAAGTAATTTGACTTTATTGTTATTGCATTCCCGGGATATATCTAATAAAATTCTGCTTATGATTGCTGTGAATTGTCTTTTATAATAATGAAATGGAAAAATTCTTTGCGACACATTTGTATTTCAAAATTAACAAAATTAAAACTCCTCGCGCATTATAGTTTTAATATAAATAATAATATACGAAATTATTTAACACTTCCATCGTTTAATATTACATTGAAGTATTTGTATATGCTTTGACCTATAAGAAACTATAAATATTATATGTCACTATAGTTTAGTACCTATATAGGTTAATAAGAAAGTTCTTGAACTTTATTCAAATATTCTATATAGGTACATTACAGTATAAGTTGAATGTATTATATTTATGTGCTCACTTTCAATTCTCAAAGATTATATGATAATATTTTGTTTCATAACACTTAGCTATAGGAAACTATTAAAATATAAGTACATAGCGTTCCCCATTAATTTCTCGAAAAAAAAAATGCCATTTTCCATTTTTCATCACTCTAAGGGTTGCACACCCTCTATTGATGAAGAGACAAATTTGGACTTTGAAATATATCCGTATTAATGATTTTTCTGAATTTTCATATTAATATGACAATTTTTAACAAAACTGTGTTACATTGAAAAAGTGTTCCACTAATTGTGACAAGCATAGTGTATAATTTATCACAAAATACGAATGCAGTTTATATAATATTCTTATAGTAACTAATTAAACGAAATGTTGATATTCCTGCATGTAAAAAATAGATGTTTAAAAGAATATTATACATATAATATATATATAGATATTTTTTATTCAACCGTTTACTATATTCTTTTTAATGGACAACATTACAGTCATGTGTGCTTTGAATGTAATCCGGGTAATAAAAATAAATAAATTGGTTTTGTTTATGTTGAACTAATTTTTTTTAATGTAGGTATTCCAAGAAAAACATTGACGCATAGTTAACATAAAGTTAGTACCTATTTAAATTAGTAAAGTTATATAGAAATCTTAAATGGCACGTGAGGTTGATTGAAGGTTCTTTCGAAAGGGTTTATCAAGACAAAAACAACGCGGGATCGCCGATGTCTCTACGATTTTTTTTTAAGAATTATGATCATTTGAATATTTCTATTGACTACTATTGAGATTAGGTTAAATGTATTTTCAAAAATGTTATAAAGTGAAAAAAACAAATCTATAATCTATTTCATTTAAGTGTGCAGTGGTAGCCAGATTATTTGACCGTACGGATCACGACTTGTACGGTCAAATCACCCGGCAACCACTGCAAACTTAAATGAAATAGAGTATAGTTGAAAAACTTACGTTTATCAGCAAGTCGTGTCATCATTGGGTCAGAAAATTTAACTCTTCTGTTTTTTCATTTTCAAAAATGTATTAAAATAAAAAAATAGAAGGATGGAATTTTTAGACACAATGACGACACAACTTGTTGATAAACGTCAGTTTTTCAACTAGATCTGTTTTTTTTTTTATTTTATAACATTTTTGAAAGTACATTTAACCTAATCTCAATATAAATGTTCAAATGATCATAACTTTTTGAAAAAAAAATCGTAGAGACCTCGGCGATCCCACATTGTTTTCGTCTCGGTAAGTCCTTTCGAACGAGCTCCCACCCAACCCCATGTGAGAAACAATAATATAGTTGGATTTAGAATTTTAGAGTAGGTACATATATTCAAAAATTATGTTATTAAGAAAATATTCTTTTCGTTATATATAAAATAAGTATTTCCTGGCTCAAGTCAATTTTTTACCTATGTAATTCAATATATTTTTTGGTAGTACCTATATTTCTAAATAAAAACTTACTACATAAAGATGAAAACTCAAGTGTTATATCCGTTGATTTAAATTAAAATACATTTGCACAAGCCTGATCTAAAATGAAAGATATCACAATACCAACCACTTGTAATACCACTAGGTATACCTTTGTCATCAGCCTTGGAATACCACTTCCAATAATAGATATAATTGATGCATGTAATTACCAACCCAATTACTACAACAATAACACCAAACTATCAACAATGTGCAGGTCAGGGCCGTGTCAACCAGCTCGGCGGAGTGTTCATCAACGGGAGGCCTTTACCAAACCACATCCGACTGAAGATTGTTGAGATGGCCGCGGCCGGGGTCCGCCCGTGCGTTATTTCCCGGCAGCTGCGAGTCTCGCACGGGTGCGTGTCCAAAATACTCAACAGATACCAGGAGACAGGCAGCATCAGACCCGGAGTCATCGGTGGGTCAAAGCCGCGCACTACCAGTGCGGGAAGCGGCAGCGACGGTGGAGGATCACAGGTATGATTGAAATCGATGCTGCAGTCTGTATAGTTCTCAGCGCAGTCTTAATAAATAAGATTTGTTTATTTTTAACATAGGGGTGGTCGTTTAATAATTTTACCATAAAAGTTATTATCAGACATGAAAAATCAATCTAACTTATAACCATCTAATCCGTACCGGTGCATTAGGGTGTTCCAAAAAAAGTCGATAATTTTTTTTTTCGATTGCATGTGAAATTCTTGTTATATATGCTATAAAAAAAATTCTGTAAAAATTTGAGCCCTTAATATCAACTTGAAGAACTCCATCACCGAATTTGAAGATTTACCATTGATTTAACATGGAAAAATGATTTTTTAACGTTCATTTCTCCTGCAAACTATGTAGAACATTATTTTTCGGAAAAACCATGACTGATCCTTCTTCAGTATTAAATTCTGTAAAAAAAAGCTCTTAGGGTCCAGTCTCTAACGTCAACCCTCTCGTTTTTAAATTTCAAAAAATCTGTATTTTTTAACGCAAATAAAAACGAGAGGGTTGACGTTAGAGACTGGACCCTAAGAGCTTTTTTTTACAGAATTTAATACTGAAGAAGGATCAGTCATGGTTTTTCCGAAAAATAATGTTCTACATAGTTTGCAGGAGAAATGAACGTTAAAAAATCATTTTTCCATGTTAAATCAATGGTAAATCTTCAAATTCGGTGATGGAGTTCTTCAAGTTGATATTAAGGGCTCAAATTTTTACAGAATTTTTTTTATAGCATATTTAACAAGAATTTCACATGCAATCGAAAAAAAAAATTATCGACTTTTTTTGGAACACCCTACGGTGCATATAGACCTGCGGATATGGGGTGCTGTAAATATTTCAGAAGTTTTCCACGAATTATTAAAATGCATATTTAATATGTTTGTATATTTAACAGTTTTGGGTTAATATCTATAAAGATCTCTAATATAAATAGTGTAGTAAATTTGACAATCCTTTATTGACGAATCTCTAATTTTGCACGCTAAAAAGTCAAAAACGAATGAAAAATATTGATAAAAAGTACAATATTTCAAGAGATAATATCAAAATACTAGTGATATACTAACGATTTGACCCTATTTACGAGAAATCATTTGCCCAATAATTAATGTTATAAAAATTAATAAATATTTTTGTAATATAATTTCATCTTTTCACCACTCTCAAAATCCGGTATCTGCTTCTCATCTAATAATTCTGACACATTTTTTATTAAAGCAATATCTGCTAATAATAAGTACACTCGTAATCTCCGATAACAAAATTAAAGTTAGTTGAGTAAACTCAATCCTGCGACGGCAAATAATATTTTATCATAACATTATAATGTCGTGAATTTAAATAATCAAGATTTTTGTACGCATTCGAATATACAGGGTGTCCCAAGACTGTGTCAAAGCTCAATATTTCATTTATTATAAGAATTAGAAGAAAACTTTAAATGCAAAAGTTGTCAGGCTAGAGGAGCGGCATAATTTAAAAATAGTTACATTTATACAGAGTGTCCCATAACTGCGTTACAAACCAAAGTTATGTTTTTTTAAATACAAACTATATATTTTTATTTGATAATTTAAAAGCATTCATTTTTCTGAGTATTTTGATGTATCAAGTATGGGATTATACAGAGGGGTTTAGAAACAATTACCAATTTTGTAGGAAAATAGGAGCATTTTTCAACACCTTGTAATTTTCTAATTACAACAAAAAAAATTGTTCTCTGCTGAAAGTAGTTTTGGTATATTCTCTATTATTGCGATATTATGTGAAACATTTACAAAATTGTATTATTTGTACAGAGTGTATCAAAACACTGAACTTAGTTTTTTTTCAAAATTTTCAAATGAAACACCCTATATATTTTTACATTTTCGAATTGCCTTTTCAATTCTCAACACATTTTACAAACCATGTTCTATACCTAAATCCAGCCGTTAATATTTTATTTATTTTATATTAAAATCTTAAGATTTTTTTAAAAACAATACAACTTTATTATATTCCATAAAATAATTAAATTTTTATGTTGTTAAAGTTTGTACGTTCTATTAGTTTGTTATATTATTTTTAAGCGATCTGTTTTATTGATTATAATAAAGTTGTATTGTTTTTATAAAACATCTTAAGATTTTAAAATAAAATTAATAACTTATTAACGGCTGGATTTAGGTATAGAACATGGTTTGTAAAATGTGTTGAGAATTGAACAGGCAATTCGAAAATGTAAAAATATATAGGGTGTTCTATTTGAAAATTTTGAAAAAAACTAGGTTCAGTGTTTTGATACACCCTGTACAAATAATACAATTTTGTAAGTGTTTAACGTAATATCGCAATAATAGAGAATATACCAAAACAACTTTCAACAGAGAACAATTTTTTTTTTGTAATTAGAAAATTACAAGGTGTTTCTTACAAAATTGGTCATTATTTCTAAACCCCTCTGTATAATCCCATACTTGATACATCAAAATACTCAGAAAAAAGAATGCTTTTAGATTATCAAATAAAAATATATAGTTTGTATTTAAAAAAACATAACTTTGGCTTGTAACGCAGTTATGGGGCACTCTGTATAAATGTCACGATTTTTAAACTATGTCGCTCCTCTAGTCTGACAACTTTTGCATTTAAAGTTTTCTTCCAATTCTTATAATAAATTAAATATTGAGCTTTGACACAGTCCTGGGACACCCTGTAGATATGAAACATTTATTTTGATCGAGCTTTTTAGATGAGATATCATTACAATTCTCGATGGCCCGCTCAAATATCGTATACCTATCACTCATATAGGATTTGTAAATCATTTGTATGTTCGACCTGAATAATCAAATATTATATTAAATGACGATATACCTATATGTATGTACTATAATACTTATCAAATAAAGCTATGAGATTAATCTCATTTTTTATTTGTATACTTTAGGATATTACTAACTACCAATATTTCTCAATTAAAAAGAACACATTTTCACACTATTAATAAATAAACATTTGTTCTTATTTATATCCATATAACCGAATTAGAATTCTTAATTAATTAACATAATACCTACATTAAAAAATAAATAATATTTTATTTATACTATAGTTATAATTATTATTGTTTACATTGAAATTAATTTTAAATATTTTTACAAAATTTATTTATTAACAATTATAAACAATCAAATTGTTTTGTTAAAAATTATTAGTTCTAAAATGTAAAAATATATAGGTATACCTATACTTATATACCCAAAACAAAATTGACTTCGTTTCAGTTTTTTTGACATAATATGTAAGTATACTTTACATACTATTTTTTACCAAGTACCTAGTTACCGAAGAGTTAAAAATTTATGTAAATATGTATATTATCTCTTTAAAATGAAATACATTTTCTATCTCTAATTTTATAAAACATTGATTTGTTATATTCTCTTGATTTGGATTCTGAACAACTCATATATAATTTATGCTTAATTTAATATTGTATAAGTATACCTACATAGATAATACATACTTGTTTAAATATTATATATCGATATTGTATGTATATAACATTATAACACCTGCACCTTATATACCTTAACTTATACGGTACACGATTAACACGATATATATTGAAATGAATATATACATTACATTTTAAATCATTAATGTTATGTCTCCATTAATATAATTTTTTATACAATGTAATTTGAAAAAATCAATAAAATAGTCAAGTAATAATGCAAAAGTTAAAATTTTTAAATGTACAATATATTATAAATTAAGATCTATATTAATAAAATTAGTTTAAAGTAATTAAACTGATTTTAAAATAATATCTCTTTAAAGGATAACCAACAAAACGAATTGGAACGCAAAGTGGAAGAATACAGAAAAGAAAGACCTGGTATATTTTCGTGGGAAGTTCGTGAAAGACTTGTCGAAGACGGTTTCTGCGACTCGAGCAGTGTTCCGAGTGTAGCTACCATCAGTAGAATTCTCCGAGTATTATCTTCAAGAGATGAACGAGGAAGCGATATGGATTCTGATGTAAAGCATATGTCGGCAGAAGGTTTGTAATTTTAATACATTGTTTAAATAATTTATATAAATAGTATAGGGAAGCATACTCAGTATATATTATATTTAAAATTGCACACGAAACGACTCTAAATTTATTAAAACCTAATTTCGTCTCAGTCTCATTTGATAAACAGTCCTCGGGTTGCACAAAGCAAAATAATTCACGATTAGTTATTCAGTTGTTTTCAATCCATGATTAATGTTTATTCTAAACTTATTCTCAATTTGTAAATGAACAATTCACTAAATATGACAATTTTTTATCTTATAATATGAATCATAACCGTGATTGTTTTTTTAGAATTGACGTAATAATGCTTTGAAAACAACTGATTAACTATTCGTGAAGTTAAATCTATAAGTAAGTACTACTTTTGATTCTCTCTTTTCTAATTAATTATTTTAAAATATAATAATTGAAACCATGAGTAAATCATTTTTCAGTCAATGTATGTACTGTACTGTGCTACTATTACACACATATTAAAAAAATCTCCTAATACAGATCCTTACAAAGAGGAAGGAGGGAAAAAAATCTAAAATCATCCTTATATAAATAATATACGCTCCTTTATAACTATATCAATAATTCTACAACATTTTTAAATATACTCTTTCGCATAAAAAAATACTGAAAATGAGATTTTCATTAAAAAATTTTGTAGCACTTTTTTTAGAAACGATGGATGTGGGAAACACACATAACACCCGTTTTTATAATTAACTATCCACATAACAGTGCACCCGATGTAATACAGGTATCAATGTTTAGACACAAGTATGATTAATTGTAGCCCACTATTGTCTAGGATGGTGCTAGACACCCTAATTTGATACATCGCGTTCATTATATGGCCGGGGGTGTGAGACAGTCAATTTGTTTGATCATTTTGTGTGGTGGCAAACAGTTGGTGCCAATAAATTACAGAGGCATTTGTGAAATAGATCCAATGTTCCATATATTCAATTATTTTTTTTTACTTCATCTAATAAAATAATACTAACATCGATTATAGTAAAATGATATTACATTTTTTTAATAAATCTGTATTAAAAATAAAATTCTAAATTATTAAAAATATTTTTTGTAATCATGAGGTGAACTCAATTTATCATTTTTATTATATATAACTGATATATACCACTACCAGTTTATTACGGCTGACTTCAGTTGATTGTAACGAATTTTTAAATAATAAATCGTATAACATTTTGAACAATAAAGTAGATCTCATCACTTTAGTTGTTCGTCTCTGTTCTAAATTCAATATAATTTATTATTTAGTTTATAATTTTTCTTAAAAATCTACATACTATATACATTACCTCTTTTAGGCGTATTTAATTTACAATTGACATTATTATATACAGTAACTAATATTAGGTATCTTCAACTATTAATCGTGTAGGTATTGTATTGTAAAAATTAACACGTGATAAGTATATAGTGAATAGTATCTAATTTACATACATTAATAATTACAATTAACTGAAAAAAATGATCAATATTGTAATATGCTTTTTCTGCTGACATTTTTTGTTAAATTTATTATACCTTGAATGAATAAAATAATTATTTACATCTAACTGAAAAAGTGTTTATTATTCTTATTCAATAAAGAATAAACTATAGTGGGTATTCAATCAAACAAAAGTTTTGTGCAATGTACGCATAATGAATTAACATAAGTATTCATTATTAGTTACACTTTATGTTAATACACGTACATCTATTTACCTGCTTGACTTTTAAATGAATTAAAATGAGAATTATAATACACCAGTGGCGTCTTGAAATCTGCAGGTAACAGTTTTAATAAACATGAAACAATTGAGCTTCCACAATAATATGGTATAGATAATATTTTTACATGTTCGTAGTTTATACATAGTTTCAAAAGTTTTGAAAACTGTAATACTTATTCCTGAAAATCGTAAAGAATATTTATATTTATAATATCTACAAATATAAGTAAGAATAGATAATTAAAAATGAAAATTAATAAACATAAGTATTGTTAAGATATTAAGTTTAAAATATTTCCACAACAAAATATTTGAACATTAACAATACCTTTTCATTATGAATTAGTAATAAAAAAATTAATTGCCTTTTTTATATTTATATATTCTTTATTTGAATGACCATTGACACAATAACTGTTTTATGTTTGCCGGACAATTTATATTTATGGTAATAAACAAAGATCGCATTGTTATTCCAATAAATATATACGTGTACACCCCTTCATAGTTTAGAAACTGATAAGTTGAATTAATATTTTCATATTGTAAATAGAAACAAATCGATTGTTATGAAAAAAGTAAAGTTAGTTTAAACTTCGAAAGTAATTTTTACATTGCAATTTTTATAGTCCCCGGTCCCCCATTTAAACTTTTTTTAAAAATACACTCCTCTGAAACTTCGTGAGTGGGCTAATTTTAGCGTAACCTACACGCTTTATCTTGGAAAATTCTGAGGATTGGGGCGTTTTTGAAGGGGGATGCATCAAACATGTCAATTTAACGATGTATGGAAAATTTACGAATAACCATTTCCTTTTTGCTTGAATTACAATACAAAATAAATTTAAATAACACATGTCAAACATTTCCTTTCTGATGATATGATCAAATTCTTCTTATAAATAAGCTATATGTATAATGTATAGTATAGATTATAAAAGGAAACTAGAAAATAAATAAAATATCATCAATGATTTCAACATTTTACCTTTATGACGCATTTTAAATTCTATCATTAACGATTTCATTATCTCATTTCCTCTTATTATTTTAACATGCCACGCCATTGGTAGTTGCTACTGTATTACTTCACCCACTCACAAACACACCAAGTCTAGTGACTGAGTATCGCATGATACAAATGTCATATAACTCATTACCTCTGACAAATGACCATGGCGAATTAAATTCAGCTATGTGTATGATAATAGCCCCTTCCCTCCTTGCCCTTGTTCGTTGTGTTCGGTATCCATGCCTCCGGCAACACCGGAACTCACACGGCAAATGAAAATATAAATGGTTGTTTGAAGTTACAACTGAAAAACATAATTTACCGATCGCATTATAGCCCTCAAGAATATTGTTTTCAATTTGGTTGGATTGATATGATGTATTATAGTACTTCATTAAAATTAAATTCGTGTTTTATACTAACATACATAATTCAGTTTTTGTGGATTGAATTTATTTAAATACTTATGTCAAAAACAAATGAGTTGAACAAACGAGACGAGACTTGAATAAACTCCGAGACCAAGACGAAACGAGACTTACCCTTACCCTTTTATATTTTCTGCACTCATTGTCAGCTATAAAGAAAGTTGAAGTTAAGTGACTATAATATATTAAAATATACATAGGTTGGCACAGTTAATCAAAAAGTGAATAACTTCGTTAATCGTTAATCCGTTAATAAAAAAGTTAACTTCGTTAACCGTTAAAGCGTTAAAATTCCGAAAATGTAACGGAAGTTAACCGAAAATTCGAAAATTTAACGAAAGTTAATCGTTAAAAAGTTAACCATCCAAAATGTTTGAAGACCTTTTTTTACTATTTCTACAAATTTTGATAAAATTTCATCAAACAACCAATGTAACTGACTAAAGTTAACGGAAGTTAACGAAAGCGTTAACAATTTTTTGAGTTAACTTAAAAGTTAATCCGTTAACCATTTTGTTAACTTCGTTAATTAACGATTAACGGATTAACGAGTTAATGCCCACCTATGAAAATATATACAGGGTCTACAAAACTACAAACTAACTACGATATATGTAATTAACGATACATAGAGAAATCAATGTTATTTCAGTTTCATGCAAATTTATGCCCTCTTATGACAAACTTGTAAATATAACATTGTTCCAAATTAATTGATTTGAAATTTCGTCCTCGAGTTTGATCATATAAACACCAAATTATTTCTCATAAAATAGCATGCCTTGAACTGTGAATGAAATTAATAACTTTATAAAACATATGTTATTTTATACAATTTTATTAACTATTTCTTAAAACTTATCTTTGTTATAAAACTAAATCAAAGGACACAATTTCAATAGTGCTTTTTGAAACAAGCTTCAAATTTGCAAAAAAAAATATTTTCTCTTGAAAATTCTAAATTATAAATCACTTTATGAATTCACTTATAACAGTACAAATTCAGGTATGTATAGTATGTAGCAGCCAGTTTGTTGAGTAAAGTGTAATAATAACCAGCTGATTTTAAAATAAAATAAACAAAATTCAAATAAAAATAATCTAGTTCAAATTCACGCGTTAAAATCAATATGAATCATTAAAAAAAAGTCGTGTGCAGAAATCACGTTACAGACAAAATCTGAGAACAGTCACTATAGCTATAAAAACACATACACACACACAACGTGTGGTATTTTGTAATTTTTGTAAAAGTCATTTGTCATGTTTTCGTAATTAGTGACACGGGATATAATTAGTAAGTGTATTGCTACTCCACACACCGCGCCGGCATCTCACAGACAAAGGGTACCCGTGCACAGTGGCGGCACATGTATAGTACAAATGTCAGCTAAAATGATTTTCAATAAAACTAGAGTAAGAAAGAGCATTTTTAAATATAGTTGTCCAGCAGATTTTTTCGTGTTTTGTGCATTGAATTCTTCACCTATTTCAGAAAAATATTCATATAAATAAATATTTTAGATTGTTTAAATGAATCTGTATTGGCTGTATACCTATTGATTTAATTGCTTTTAATAATATGTTATATAACAGGTCAATAATTGTATGAAATGACAGCGTTGTTATTAGTTAAAATATCATTGTGTTCTTATAATATTAATGATATGCGAAGAACGGATCAACTAGAAATATTGAAATGAATGATTAAAAAGACTCAAACGAAGCAAGTCAGTGAATCAAACCATATACATAAGAACATTATTATACTGTGTAGAAACACCGTAATCACTTTATCAATTTATCGAACTAATCCAAATAACTCTAGTCAGTAAAAATAATTATTTTTTTCTATCTCTACTGTGTATAAATACAAGAATACGTTTTGTATTTTTTCCAATAAATACGAAATGATTAGCATTTAATTTATGAGAATATTATAAAACACATTAACATTATTAAAAAAAATCTAAATCTACTCTGGTAAAAAGGATTTCTCAAACCAAGTAAACCTTGTTTTGTATATAACGAAATTAATATTTTCTTAAGATAAGCAATAATCTCTTGAACCAACTACTTATAGTATTCTTGAACGAAGGAATAACGTAGTTGGATTAAGAGTACCTATGTTTCTTATATTAAGAAAATATTGTTTTCGTTATATACAAAACAAGGTTTTCTTGGTCCAATACAGTTTTTTTTTCTGTGTATTGGTATAATATAATTTATTTATAAGAAAATTATTTTTACTGGTAGGTACTTGATATTGACTTTTACTTTTATATTTTGAAGTAAGAAAGAAGTACTTTTTAAATACATACTCACTATATGTATTATTATGTATGTATATGTATATACATCGATAAAGATTTTAGAATTTATTCTCTTGCAATTAGTAAAAAAAAGTTGATTGATTTTTTAAATATCTAAAACACCAATGTCCAAAATCGCGTTTAATTTAAAATAAATAACAATCAAAGTGTCGGTCAATATTTTCAATAAACATATCGCTGTGTGTGTTCACCAATTTAATTTATAAGTTTTGATGTAAATTTTATGCGACTTTTTTCCACATACACACACACAAACATACATTGATCGGTCCGGCCCAATAGATCTAATTGTACATAATTAGTCAGTCTAATTTATAGGTTATGTTAATATGTTCAAAGATTTTACCGAACAGGTATATTATTTGTTTAGAACTACGCTAATTGTCTGATTATATGTTATAAATCATTATATGTCGTGCGCGATCATTATTGCATGTATAGTTAGATCACTTTAAGATTAGATTCTAAATAATTCTGAAATTAGATTAATACATTTATTCAACCTTCTTCGGAATACTGAGAATAAAGACTCGAGTACCTACTTGTCACACTATTTTATGAAGTAAAGATAGGGTAAAAAAATAACTTTTTTTATATTTATACAAAACTTTATTGAAGACAATGATTATTACATGAAAAAAATATTTTAAAAAATTCAAAGGTATAAAATATAATTATTACAGGCATCGTTACTTTTTAGACGTATACAAAAATTCGTTTTTTTTTCACTATCGTCATCGTTGGTCAACATAATATTACGTACCTGGACGTTAAGGGGTTAACGAAATCGCTGGAAATACAACAGTGTATCGCTGTAGGTATTATAAAAATAAGATAAATTTAAATTTTACTCAAATACGGGACAATGGAACAAAATATTAATAAACACAAGTTGCAGATTTCAACTGCACGATAATTTAGTCATCCGTTCAGTCTCCTTTTCAGTTCTCCTATCCGTTTTTTTATATATGTGTAAAAACTAAAAACAAACAGGAGAATTGAAACAAGGATGAATAACTGACAGGACGGCTAGCATACCTATATATATATTTGCTTAATTTCAGTTCTTAGAATTTATATGTGTAAACGCTCGCGTTAGTTCTCTTTAAAGTCTGTTTCAGTGTACAGATATACCATATACCTACATGTACAATGTATTTGTACACTTTGAACACGAAACACAAGCGCACTTTGAAAACGCAACTCGGACTGAACAGGGAACTGAAAACTCCCGAACACACATAGGAAAAACGGACAGAAAAACTGAAACTGATCCGTGAACTGAACTGACCGTATAAAACTTCCATAAGATAAACACACATCACTTATGTGTGTTTATGAATCACGTTCATGACACTATTTAATATACTTATCATGTTATAAAGTAAATTTTGAAATTATGAATGCAATATGTTTATTGTTTATATATACATATGATATATGTACCTATCTTTAAAATACACTCACGGACTCACGTCTCACGCCCAACAAACTTTTAACCATGCACTCACGATCCAAGATTATAAAATTGGTCACACTCACGTCGGAATTATTCACGATCCACGTCAAGCTCTAATAAATTCTTTTTAATTTTTATTTTACAAAGTTGGTCATGATTTTTTTCATCTTCAGTATGTATACCAAATGTTTTAGTGAATCATAATCTTTCATATTTATAATTAAATAAGAAAACTGATATTTATTGTCTATAGATATCTAATATCGTACTGACAACTCTCATGATATTGAGATATACCTACTATATTCACTTTAATTCACTCTAATCGACGTCAAAATTATAAGACAACATTGCAAGAAATTAACATAAATCTATTTTTTTTTATAATCTAAATGTCCAAACTTATGACGATCTGACGGTAGCCTGTAAAAAGACGAATGGTACACAAAAAGTGCCGCGCGCATCTTTCTTTAACGCTGCTAAGGTCACCAGAGTGTTATTTCTATTTAATTATAACTACAGGTAGCTGCCTTGCTTGTATACAATTAATTTATTACTCGGCTACCGTCTAATAACTTTACCGAATCGCTTTTTTGTCGGGTCTGATGTTGGCCCAGAGGCAATGCTAGATTAGTTTTTTTTTTCAAGATTCATTCATTAGTGTTTGTTGGAAAAATTAGGCCGTTGTGTATTTTAACGTAAATATTATACAGGTATAAGAATTGAATTTTGCTAGAGAGAATAAAAGAAAAGAAAAGAAAAGAATGAATAAACTAATTAATAATAAGAATATAGGTAGGTATATATAGGTACATTTACCGATAAATTCCGGTATTCTTATTGTGAGTGAACTACGGACGTCAGCTAATCATTTACGGAACATTATTTAATGATGTCAAATACAAGACAGTAATCAAACTTCAGTAGAATGCTGTCAAACTGAAAGACACTGATGGGCAGAAATTGTCCCCGTTTCCAGAAACTACTTATTCGTCGTATTGTTGTTTTTGTTGGCATAAGAAACCAAGTTCTTCGTCGAGAAATATTTTACGAATCGACGGGATACTTGTAAAATGTACAAGAATGTAATGCGTTAAAATTACAACAGCATTTGCACAGAAATAACGGTAACTTCGAAAAAGTTTTTTAGAATAATTTTATTAAAATTATATGTACATAACATTTATTTGTCAATTAAATAATTCATCTGAAAAAATGTTAAATTAACTTATATTAATAAACTAACACAAAATAGAAACATGAAAAAATCTGCTTAGTTAAAGATAGACATGTAAATTTTAACCTACTGAAAAAACATAGATTCTAATAAAAATGAAGGTTACAAATTTTATGAGATTTTATAAGAGTTTATAAGAAAAGCAAAGTTTATTTCCGTATTGGCAAATTTACATTCTTTTCTGATAAAAAATGATTCTCATTAAATCCTGAAAAAATATTATGAATGTATAGTAGATATTTTTCCGTAACAGACCATACATATAGATCTTACAGATTTACTGTGAGTATGTTGATAATATATGTTTATTTTGATTACAGGAAAGCCTGATGTGAAGGGCGTATCGGGCGACTTGAAGGGTGGCGGCGACACCGAAGCCGGGTCGGACGACTGCGACAGCGAGCCAGGAATCCCTCTCAGGCGCAAACAGCGACGCGCGCGTACCACGTTCACCGCGCAACAACTAGACGCGCTCGAGCGAGCGTTCACGCGCACGCAGTACCCGGATGTATGCGCCAGAGAAGAGCTTGCGCAAAGGACCAGACTCACAGAGGCTCGCATACAGGTACAGAATTTAAAATTGTTTATTTTCTAATTAAGTTCACTTTTTTTTCATGATATTACAAAAATATGTATCTTATATACAGGACATACACTAATGTTGAGTTGAAAGAATGTCCTCCTGTGAAATGAAATTCCCTTGTACTAACTAACCAATGTTTTCTTAGTTGTTTCTATCCTATTTTATATCAATTTATTAAATTGAAATGAACGATAATTCGGAATTTTAATATACTGCTCATTTTGTATATTGGACCAATCATTTTATTTATACAAACAAATTCAAAAAGTGAAATTCTGTTGTGCAAGGCCGGATTTATATTTGTGAGGCTCCTAAGTAGTAGTTATAGGAGAGGCCCTTAATTTCAGAAATAATTCAATGTAAGCTACGCAAATCCTTTTTAGGTCGAATTTAGTTACAAAATTCGCAAGGTTTCGATGAATCTGCTAGGGCTCTAAGCTCTAAGCAACTGTTTAGAGCCTTTATGGGTAAATCCAATCCTGGTGTTGCGATTCGTTTAATAATCGACCAAAACACGTTTTAACAATGTAAAAATGCCACAACGCGTTGTGAAAAAATACCTGTGCAAAAAAAATCAACATTATCACAATTCAAACAATTGACAACATACAAATAAAATGTATTTTATAATTTTATTATTATAATTATTAATTATTATTTTAAGTATTTTTAAGTAGCTATGCTAAAAAGTGTTATGAACATATTTTTAAAGTACCATAATACGAGAAGTCAGAATGCATTGTGGTTGATATTTTCGCTCAATAAGCGTTTTCGGGTTTTGAGTTTTGAGCATAACATACAACATCATATATTATATACACATATCGAATAATTACTAATACTAATTTCTAATTTAAATTAAATAATTATAATCCATTTATCGCAGGTATGGTTCTCAAATCGTCGTGCTCGATTGCGTAAGCAGTTGGCGGCGACGGGCGCTGGTGTGTCTCAGACACCTTCAGGATCTAGTGTCTTTCAGCACGGGGGCTACACGGCGACCTACCACTCGGACCCATCGTTTACAACGCAAGCAAGTAAGTATAACATATTATAGAGATCTTAGAATGCCGATTTGACTACATCTTCAACATGTAACGGTCATGCATTGTATATTTTCTATATACAAAATATACATGTACCTATACGACTATATATTATATAGTATAAGAAAGTATAGTATTAGTATAGCCGATTTTTTCGAATACAAAAATCTGATGTAAATATTCATTTTGACCTTCCTTGAATCTATTTTTGCCATGACGTCCATGTGTCCGTCTGTTTCTAAGTAGGTATATACGCTGTAACTGAGATACGACAAAATATAGAAAAGCGAAATTTTATATTTAGAATCAATATTTATTTATGAAGAAAACCTTATTTTAACTTTTTTATACATATGTATATGAAATATACATATAGTATAAGGAAATATAGTAAAGCCGATTTTGTAACGAAGTTACAGCCGAAAACGGATGTTTACTACCACCAATTTTTGAATTTTTAGATTTATTTTTAAACGATAGAAGTTAGATAAAAATAGTTTATGTAAAAGTTGTAATGAATAATATTATCTGTATACCTATATACATAATTTATTCATTATAATCTATTTTCAAAATTATATTTAATAACAAAAAAAAAATATTATAAATATTATTTTCATTTATATCTCGGATTACATAACTAACCAACATAAAAAAATTAATCGACCTTCCCCATCCCCATTATAATACCACCGTGACTGTTATATTTCTGCGCGAAATTTAAATTCACCAATTGACGTTAACGGCACGGTGGTGGGTGCTCATCTAGCCGTCGATCAATAGAATAATTGCATTACCGATGTCGTTGTATTACAGAGTGCTGAGTTTATACAGGATGGCTAAGATTATTTGTATAAATAATATACTATATTAACTTGTACTTTAATTTATTTAAGAGACCGTAACCCAGGACCATACTTGTACGTCTTGAGGCCCGACACGTAATTAAAAAATGATACCCCGCTGAAAAAATATTTTTTTAATATAAATTATTAACTGTATTAGGTTAACATAATATTGTGAAACTTTTCTTTTTTGCTCTTCAGCAATTAAAACAGTTAAGAATCCAAAAAAATTAAATAACCATTAACAAATTCTAGTCCCATTAATCCCTTGAGTAGTTTTCGATTTTTATACAAAATTCTAAAAACTAAAAAAATAATTACTTTGCTGTAAAACAACGTGATGATTCAGAGAGCCTTAAATATCATATTTACATTATACAAACAAAAGTAACAGATTTATATGTTAGTATGATTATCACATTAAATATATTGTAAATTATTCCACAGATATCTACACACCAGCGAACCACGGCCACCATCCTCAGCAGTTGCTGCACACGCACGTTATCGCGCACTCACCGCATCTACAGCACGCGGCACCGCATATGCACGCGACCTACGTCAATCATCACCACCATCCACACATAGCGTCCGAGACCGCGGCAACACTCAACACGTCCGGGCTTATGTCTACGGCCGGGACGAGCTTACAGTCTGCGGAAGGGAACTTGGTATGTTAAGCATTATTTCATCCAAAAGCTGATGACATCATGAAAAAAATAATCTCAACCCCCACACACAGAAATAAAGGGGTACAACCCCTTAATAAACATCTAAACAAAAAAAGCCTATCTATAAGCCCAGTACTAATTATTGCATCGGTGATATCAAATATATTTTGGAATCCTATCAAAGATACCGAAATGTTATATACTTTTCATTTTTTATATTTTTGCAAGATCCAATGGTACTATATATCAAAAAATCACAAGAAAGAGATATAATATATTGGTATCATTGAGAGGATTCCAAAATATATTTAATATCATCGATGCAATGGTTAGTACCGGAGATCTAAAGATAGTTTTTTTTTCTTTACCTCATTGAGATATTGCACATCTTTATCCTCGAATGAAACAATATTTTACATGATATACAAAACATGAATAAAGTTTTTTCATGACATGACAACGAAATAAATAATAATAACACCAATTGGGGTGGGGGGAGGCGTTTTTTTTTCGTTTTTCGTAGGGGACGCAGCGATTTCTAGTTTCGTTTTTGTATAAGCATAATCACAAGAATATTAAATATTAGACCTGTAGTTTAAATCTAAGAGCAGATTTTTTATTTTACTTTTTAATAAAAAAATCTCATCCCTGGCACCAGACTTGGTAAAGCCGGCCCTAATAAAAATAAACAGTTTTTGAAAATTAAAAAAAAATTAATATTTTTAATTTCTGGTATAAAAGTATACTAATGAATGCATACTAAAAAATCAAAAACTAATTTCTTTTAAAATATTAAAAGAGTAGTACTATTTGATTATTATAATAAAATTATTATTTATAATATATTATTAATTTATTTCAGTGTACTGGAAATATCCACATGCAGTCCAACTCCTTACAAATAGCATCATCACATTCTCTACTTAAACCTAGCAGTCTATCGACAAGCCAAGGAATAGACCTGCAGATTCCTCCACCGACATCGACGGCAATGTTACAACAGAACGGTAGCGATCCACAAAACTCCAAAGAACCCGTGCTTCCACCAACCCCAAGCAGTCTAGTCACCATGACAGGACCGCACAGTTCTGGAAGCACAGTATCCAACCCTGATAATTGTAAGTGTTTATTATGTAATTAGAATATATAATTAACTTATACTCATTAACACACAACAAGGCATCACAACATCTGTAAATTTTGTATTTTCCAGTGGACCCAGGAAATAATAACAGAACATGGGTTGACCAAAATCATTCAAATATTACAAACTGGGATCTAGAAAAAAATACTCGACATTGGACAAATTCTAATTTAAAAATAGAGAATTGTCAAAACTGGAACAAACCTTCTGGAAGTTTAGAATCAATACCAAAATGGGAAGATGGAACAAAATTATCTTTGCATTCTGATAAAAACACCAGACCTTGGAACATATCCAAAAGTGGTGATTCTTGTCAAAATTGGGAAAAACATAATGAAGAACTTACAACAAAATGGGACGATAATTCTAAATCAGCAATTATAAATAGTTGGAGTATGGCTAAAAATGATGAACCATGGAAAAATATTACTTCTAATTTGAAATCAGACTGGAACACAAAAATGGAATCGTGGAAAAGAAATGAGTGGGATGTTTCATTGAGAAACTCAAATGGAAATGAAACTTACTCGATCAGTAATCAACATGCAATTGGCACATCAGATAGTTTAACACTACCACATAGTCAGCATTTTGTAGGAGATAGTTTAACAAATAAACATTTAGGGAATGCTCATCATCAGCCATTTTATTCTTGGTATTAAAATCATTTTATGAGTACTTGAATTCAGAGTTTAAAGAAGAGTAAAAAATATAAGCAGCTTAACAATACATTAAAACAGAAGTTTAAATGGGATTTATAGTATGCCAGGGGTCTATGGAAAATTTGGTTGTTTCAAAATTCGATGATTTTTTTATAATTAATAATTAAGTATTAATTATAATAATATAATTATTAATTAATATTGTTAAAACAAAAAAAGGTACATTTTTTTACTTTCTACTTGTACTTTTTTAAATGTAAAATGTATAAGGGGGTCTATGAAGAAAATCATTCTTTCAAATGGATCTATGCGGAAAAAATATTGGGAACTCCTGCATTAAAACATCCCATGTATTGGATAATATGATAATAATCAGGGCTTTTTTTAAGAAAAAGGTGCCGGAACTCACTTTTTGTCAAGATTTTTACCAAAGAAAATTATATTCATATATCATTTAATTTAAATTTAAAGCAACTTTTCCTGTCGGAACGCCGCATTACATTACAAGAAAAGCCCTGATAATAATCATATATTTAGAATTAAACTTATCATTTTTCTTTTTTAAATTAATATTAATTAATTCCATGGGATGTCAGCTTGCCTCTTAGTGGCTATTTCACCCAGTATCAGTTTAATTAATGAAATCGCCATTGTCAATTCTGACTCAGTAGTACTCAGTACCAATAAAGAGAGTAACTTCAAGGATAAATTGATTTACATTATTTCAATTTCCATCATGTTTTTCAAGAATGTATTGCCGATGCAAAATGAGATCTGATTGTAAGATTGATCACTCTCATTTTGTAAAAGAAAAAAAAATATAATTTCTAACATTGTAATCTGGTGTAAAAGCAAGAACTGACCTAATGAATAAATTATTTGATACATCCAATAATGCATGTATTACTTTCTGTATATATTACTATTAAAAAAAATATGTTTTTGTAAATATAACTCATATATTTTCATCAGAGTATTTTTATAAAGTCATCATATAAATGTTTTAATATTATTTTTAATTAATGTATTATATAAGGTTCATATATTTTTAATTACAATATTCATCATATGTATAAATTAATCTAGCGCTATCCCATTGGCCATCGGTGTACCAATAAGGGGAAAAATGTATAACATTTTATACATAATATACCTACTAGTATATAATATTAAAAATTTAGATATGCATCTCCTCAAAATGAATTTCTGTGTATACCATTGTGCTGGGCAATAAATAACTTTAAAACACTTTGGATAAAAAGTAGATAGCGCTAAGTTATTTCACATAATTAACTATATTTTTTTGTAAATATTGTGTATGTATGTTGTATATAAATGAAATAAATAAATATATATATTTTACTATATTTTTTAATGCATGCATTTTTAAATAATTATTCAAATAATACAAACAATATTTAACTTATTAATTATATATTTAAAAATACATGGAATGTAATTATAAATGTAAAAATACACCACATAGTTAATTAACAAGTTTACAATACAGGCAACCCCTATTCAAAATAGAAGATGTGTTCAAGGAAAGTTTGTGTTAAACAAGCCTGTTTATTTTGCTTGTTTATATTCATTCAATAATAGGTAGGTATGAGTTATAACATATAACATTTAGTAAAACATAAAATAAACATGCACAGTGGATTTTATCAATTGCAATTTTGTAAATGAATGAAAAATAACCAGGTACCATTTGTTTACATATTATGTAAATATTTTTTATTTAAAAATAAATTAAACAAAGGTTACCTGTAATTAAATAATATAAATTAATGCTAAAATATAGTAATTCCTCTTAATATCATAATTATAAAGGCTTGCGCATACTATAGCCAGAGCGAGCCACAGTGCATCGTACTACAAAAATGTGACAGTATACATTAGACGTATCAGACCGCAGCACATTGCATTAAAAAACAAAATTTACATTACAGTTCAATTGACATAAGCAACTGCATTTTTTTCTAAATTGAATAGTTCTGATAAAGAAGTTTATTTATTCTAAATTCTTTTTGATAAAAAAATTAAAAAAAAGATCTAAAAAAACATAGTGTATGGTACCATGATATTTGTTTGAAAAGAAAGTTATTTGGATAGTTTCATATGCTTTTTAATAATTTACTGCGTCCATCAACACTGGCACGAGGTGGGATGGGTCGTGACTCATCGTGTTTCAAAAATCCGCTTAGCAATCGATACATTGATGAGACCCGTATAAATGTATAAAGACGATATGCGCAGATTTTTGCAGTGAAATTCTCTATGGCTTAGTGTACGCTAGTCTGATAATAACAACCTGTAACTTTAAATTATTATTATTTTTTAAATAAAAGTATTTTGGTAAAAATAAATAAATATAATAAAAATTAGTAATGAAGATACTAATATGAGAATTTACCTAATTGACCTAACACATAAAAGTTTTTTATATGTTAATAATTTGCAAAAATTCAGTCCCTTATTATTTTGCTAAATAAATAGTAATTTTTTAGATTCATATAATTATAAAAATATATTAATTATTGTCATTATTATTTATCAATTAATCCCTTCAATAAAGTAAGAAACTAAAGACCATAATCCTCAGAAGGATTAAGATTAAATTTTTTATGTCGAGTATTACAGTTGAACTGCATTATAGTCCGTATGTCAAGACCGATAGTCATCAATGTTGTCTGTTTATATTTTTTTCCCACTCTGAGACTTTGACAGAAGTTTTTAATACATATTGTGCATGTTGTGTATGTATGCACAGCTGTTATTTATCAAGAGTAGCAAGCGCAGATGCAGTGAACATTACTTGATAATTAGTCGACAAAAAAAACAGGAGAAGGTAGTAAACAATCGGAATACAACAGAGTTAGGGGTAGGGCAACAACTATACGGAGTATAATGCAGGTTGACTGTATAAAAAATTTGCTCGAAATCAAGCAAAAGCTAATATTTTCTACGGGGTATCCAATCATAATGAATTTACTCCAAGATTCTAGAGCAGTGGCAATTAATATACAATAATATAAAAATTCTATGCATTTTATGAGGAATTTTTAGATTGCAGACAAATTCAATTTTTTAATTTTTTGTAACATACAAATAAATTCATACATATATTATATATATCACAGTTATAAATCAGTAACATAAATAATAAAAGTAAAAAACATTTAAATATATAAATATTACTGAGTTAATTTAATCAAAATTTATATTTAAAAAAATCACAATTAGTAAATGCAAATGTTTAAAAATATTTATTATATTTATTATTAGATGTTATTGACTTTAAAATATGACAACTTTCTTTATTTGAAACTGAAAATTTGAACATGAGATTATAAAATTATGTTTAACCATTAACCAAGATTCTACATTTTATAACAGTGTTATATTTATTATTCTGTGACAATACTAGATTCATTACAGTGTCAAATGATGTTTGACTTTTGAGCAGGATATTTGAATTCTTGAGCGAGACGCGAGCAACCCTAGTTGCAGATAGTTTTTTGCTCCAGAGCAAATTCCTTATAAAACGAGACATTATACCAACAATGATATATTAATTTATTTACACAAATAAAAAAATTGTTTTATTCATTAAATTAAAAATTAATAAAACAAATTTTAGTCAGGTTATAACAAATGTGATAATGCCTGTTGTTATACTCATAAATGACCATAACTTTACTGTCATATAATCACTGATTATTCAAAACCCACAATGTGATAATATGTCAACTACTCTTGATTTAAAAATAAACTTAGGTATAGATGATATAATAAAAACATTTTAATATAATGTTATTATATTCAATTAGAAGATCAACGATGTAAATCAAGAATGTAAAATATTAATAAAACATATTTTAATATCAACCCATTTAATTTTAACTATCATAATAAAATCAATTAACTAAATAATATAAAATTTTAACTTAATCATATAAAGCTTTTCGAATAAATCGAGGTAAAACAAAACTAGCTGCATGTACATTTTCATCATAATATTTAAGCATTATTTTATCTTTTTCTTGCTCATTAAAAATAATTTTCGGTGTTTCAAATTTAATGTTCGGATCATTAGTTGCCAAAATAAACCCGATTTGACCACTCGGATAAGACGGAACACAAGTGTATGCATATTTCACATTAGAAAATGATTTCTTTGCTGAATCAAAGATTTGCCGAACTTGTTTAGTGCAACTGAATGGATTACCAGCTTGACTGCATATTATACCATTCGGGCGCAATGCTTTCGACAATAAATTAAAATAATCATCACTGAAAAGACATAAAGCTGGTCCTATTGGATCTGATGAGTCAGTTATTATCACATCAAATTCATCTTGATGATTTTTAAGAAATTCTAAGCCGTCAAGAACATGTAAATGAATTTTAGATGAAGTAAAACCTGTAAAAACAAAATTGTTTACAGTGTATCCCAATAGGATTTTATTGAAATCTATATTTTTATAATGGTATCTTAATATATAAAAAAAAACACTTTTTTAGCACAGTTATCAAAATGATTGGACATTTTTTACTCACTAACTATTAATTTGAGTTTATTTTATTTTGATCTGAATTATTTCAGAATTTAAATTAAATACCAATTTTTTGTGTTTTTTTTTATTCTCTAGTTTTATTAGGTCAACAAAAACCATTTTTGTTCTTTATACCTATTCTCTCAAGTTGGTGGTTACCGAGTAAAAAATTATTTAAAGTTAAAAAATCTCCAAATTTTAATATCTTAAAAGTTTTAATAACAAAAATTATAGATTTCCAGTGAAAAATAAAAGTTGGCGATAATGAGGTCTTTGATGTAAGATTTATGTGTAAGATTTTTTTTACCAAAACTCAACCTCTAAGATATTTGGCTGTGAACCAGTAGCATAACCTGTTTTTACGGTAGGAAGTGACTTTTGTAGGGGGGGGGTGACATATAATGACATACAAATGAAATAATATATATTAAATAGTATAACCATTTGACATCTCACTGTTTTCAACATAGAGGGCAGACCAGGTCCCCCTGGCCCCCTATTAGTTACACCACTGCCATGTGCTGTGCAGACATAGTTATGGGCAAAATTGTTATGAATTTTTAAAAGAAAATATGTATTAATATAATATAATATATTTTTTTCTAACAAAAAGGTTATCAAAACAGATAAATTTTTCCTCAAACTTTTTTTCTCAATCATTAAAAAAGAATACTAGAAAAAAAAATAAAATGATGTAAAATAATTTGCTTTTTCTGAACAAAATGAAAATAAAGTTTTTAAAAACTCATTATACATATTTATTTTCATTTTGTAAATTTACCTACTAGTCAGATAATAGAAGGACTTGATCACACAAAATATTTTTAGTATGTAATTAGTTCACCTTGGACAGTTGCAAATAACAAACAAAATCATTGCATCAGAAATATTTGATTTCAACATACCCACTTCTCAACAAAAATTTTTTACATGAAATATAGTCTATTTTTAATATTCAATTTACAAGATTTAAAAATAAAATTCTTCAAAATATATGGTCCTGTAAGATAGCACAGGGTAACCAAATTTATTTTATTGCGGAAACCTTACATGATTTTTTTTAAATTGCAGAACACTTACCTATTTATGTTTTATGGACCCACCTCTCCCCAATTTTAATAAAACATTGATTGATATACATACATTTTGTATGTGTGTACATTATAATACTAATTATTTTAACCAGGTCCAGTGACATAAATATTGGAGCCCATTACGTTCGTTTTTTTTTTCATGCAATGTCATTTTAACTATCAATGCTGTCTTATCATATCAATATTAAACTATTTATAACAAATTTATATGCTATTGATGGAAGTAAACAAAACAACACTGAATATATTAGTTCAAAAAGAACTAATCATTCATAAATTATACATATTTACTAGGTATGCCTGAGTAAAGTTAATTCATTGTAAATCGTATATGCTTTATTTAGGTGTGTGACATAACCATTGTAAAAATAAGCAAAGCAACACCAACAAATACACAAAACCTCTAAATTTTTCTAACAAATCTCAGAGTTCTGCAAAACCCACTTTGGGAAACATCGCTCTAGCATATGATCATTCAAATTATCTAATTACCTTTAGCCATAAACGGTAAGTATTTTTTACTAACTTCAATAACTCTTTCATCTATTTCAACTTGATGAAACTCTTTAACAATGGGGTGTTTATCAACCTCCCGAGCAACACCTGAAAATACAATTAATTAAGTACCTATCTATTAAATTAAAAATCAATATATATTCAATTAAATTTTTGTTCCACATTATTTTTTTTTCAACACCTAAATGAAATGTATAATAAAGTATAGAAATCAAGAAAAAATTTGAAAACTAGATTATAATGGAAATACACATTTTAAGGGTCCTTGAATCATGAACGACCATTCAAATCGTAACAGTGCGCAAAAGTTGCTACTCATTAATACAAGCATAACATCATCAAATTTTTGACATCGGTCAAAGAGCCCAAAATTTGAAAATTTGACCAAACAAATGATCTTTTTGTTGCTAAAAAAAATATGCAGAAACTTTTCGTGAGAGAGCTACAGATCCCCAAAGAATTTAACAAAAATTAATTTTTATTTAATATCTGGCTATAAGTCTATGAGGACTCATATTAAGAGGAATATTTTTTTTTCTTATTTTTAACTATAGAACAAGAATATAAATTCATTTTTTGTAATTTAAAGCATCCGTATTAAAATCAAATTCTGCAATACTATCTTTGCTATCATATTTCTCATAAATGTTTAATCTTAAATTAAGAAAATATATTTCTGTACTTATTAAAGTGCCAACAAAGGAAAATAATTAAGAACAAAACATACTTAATAGAAATCAAAGAACCCACTGGCCTTATAAATTCCTAGTCTAAAAATCATTGACTGACACTGGAAATCAATAACATGTTTTAATACTAAACCGAATAACAAATTTTATTACTTTGATACTAAATAAAAACTAATTTTAAACAAAATCTTTGGGGATCTTTAGCTCCCTCACGAAGAGTTTCCGGGTACACATTCTTATGAAGTTTTTTTATTGATATATTTTTCTCTGTCAATTGTTCAAGTTTGTTTCACCTGATATGACTCATCCTGTATATAATGAAAAAAAAGCATTGTGCTGACCAAAGCAGTTTATATTCATAATAAAATCTCTATTTTGTAACTCATAATTTAATATACACTAAATTTGTAGGTAATTTTTAAGGTGCCCTCATTACTTTGTAATTATGAATTTGCTTTATATAGTTATTATTTCATATTTATTATACTCATGTAATATAATATATTATGGAAACACGTGAACTTATTATATACATACAAAAAAATATAACTAAAAAATTAATAAATATTTATATCAAACATACCTCCATCTCCACCCCCTACAATTAAAACTTTTTCTGGAAAACTATGTGTATTTAAAGGTAAATATGTTATCATTTCCTGATAACTAAATTCATCAGCTTCAGTGCATTGTATAATTCCATCCAAAATCAAAGCCTTTCCAAAAGATTTTCTATAAATAAACAAATACATATACATCAATTTATTACTTTTTGTTAATATTAAAAATTAAAATGCTAATAACTCACGTTTGTAACAACAAAATATCTTGATATTTTGATTTTTCTGTATGTAATGTATCTTCAATTTTCATTGAAAATCTTTGATCAGGCCATAATTCTGATTTTTCAGTAAACCAGCCTTTTTCCATTGAGTCCATTTATTCAAAATTTTCTGACAACAGTGATCGAAACGTGTTATACTTATGAAGCAAAATGCACAATCAACTGGTTTTCTAGTGAAGAAACTTGTTTATGTCAAAGTTTATCGAAGTATTTAAAAGTAAGTATCAGTGTGAATGATGATATATTAGTGTAAAATGTTCTAAAGATCATGTTTACAAATTACTCTTAACACAAACATGAGTTAACTGTCAAAATGACACAAGATATTTATATACATAGTACACAAGCATTAGTACATACTACATACATATTTAGTTTTTCGATTATTTTCGTTAGAATATTTGAACAGAGATAAGCAGCAAAATTCTAATGCTATAGAAAAAGAAAAAACAATTTGCCAGAATACGCAAGTGTGTGTTATTTAAACACTTCCCAGTAGCGTACGTAGATAGATAATATAAAAACATGATCCAATATTATCAAGACAAGTATTTAGTCCACTGCAATTAGTAGCTATATATACCGGGTGTCCCAGATAACTTTTCCAGCATGGGGATCTCAGTATCTATAAGAGATACAGGTTTAGTTAAATGAGATGAATTATTTGTATGAAAGGGGTGAGTATTATTACACAAAAAAATATTCATAATTATATGTGGTTTAGACGGTATACCCAAAAAACTGAAAATTTGGAATTTCTTTAAATGACTATAACTTTTTTGTTAAAGTAGATAGGTACTTTTTGTTTGCGGTTTCTTAAAGCACTTTTTTGTGGAGAATTGATTGGTGTATTTAGAATTTTTATATCACATTTAGTTTCCGAGTTACAAGCTCTAACTTTAGTTTTTGTTATGGGCCACTTAGTTGAATATATCATATTTGAACGTGTTTTTTACTCTACTTTACAACGATATGTCACTTGCCATATTTATTATCGAAAAAAAGTCGAAATACTAAATATCAATGATATTTATGAAGTATTTTATTACTAACTTTTAAGTGAGCCATGAAAAACAAAAATTGTAAACAAAAATCACAATAACAACAATCAAAATAACAAATGAATATTTGAAACAATGAACTATTTGAAAAAATATATTATAATTTTTTTTTCGATAATAAATATGGCATGTGACACATCGTTGTAAAGTAGAGTAAAAAACACGTTCAAATATGCCATAGCCAACTTAGCGGCCCATAAGAAAAACTGAAGTTAGGGCTTGTATCTCAGAAACTAAAAGTAATATAAAAAATCTAAATACACCAATCAATTCTACACAAAAAAGTGCTTTGAGAAACCGCAAACAAAAAGTACCTATCTACTTTAACAAAAAAGTTATAGCCATTTAAAGAAATTCCGAATTTTCAGTTTTTTGGGTATACCGCCTAAACCACATAGAATTATGAATATTTTTTGGTGTAATAATACTCACCCCTTTCATACATATAATTCATCTCATTTAACTGCACCTGTATGTCTTATAGATACTGAGATCCCCATGCTGGAAAAGTTATCTGGGACACCCGGTATATGGAATATGGGGTATTCCACGCCAAATCACCGAGGTCGTGACCCTGACTATTTTTGATTCTACTGATTTTTTGGTATCATTTAGTATCTATCCAGAGTAGTTTTCATGATTTTTTTCAGATTTTTATCTTGCCTCCCCTAGAAGTTATGGGGACTTGAAATTTTTTGAAAATTGTCGAATGATATTTTTCAAATGCTTATAACTCCGTGAATAATTGAGGTACAATCGAATTTTTTTTTTCATTTTCTTTGTTTTGAAATGTAGTTTTATAAAAAAAATACGAAAAAAATTTTTAAAAAATATTTTCATTTTTTTTTTCATTTTTAAACCGAAAATGTGATTTTTGAAAAAGAGTGCCGTTTTTTTTTCTGTTCAAAAAATTCTCAAAAATTCTTCATTCAATTTGAAAAATTTTAAGACTATTCCGGTTGTGGTATTTTTTTTCGTTCAATATATTTTTTACATTTTTATACATACATGCAATGTATTGTGTATAATAAAGTACAGGTTTATTTAATACCAAATCACTGAGGTCATCTTTGATTCCCCTGATTTTATGGTATCATTTAGTACCCATCCAAAGTAGCTTCCATTATTTTTTTCAGATTTTTATCTAAACCTCCCCAAATGTTATGGATCTTTGAAAATTTTCGATAAAAAACCGAAAATGCTATAGCCGTGTAAGCATGTAAAATCGGCTTTTGCATATATTTGGCTGATTTTTTTAAGTCACATTCTATGTAACTTTTAAATTGACCAAATATTATTTTCTAAAAATTTATAATTTTTGAAAAAAAAAATTCGAATTTAAAAAAAAAATTTTTTTTTGTTATTTTGAATTATTTTTTTTAGTTATTTAATAAACATGTATCACTTGCTAATTAAAATTTTGTTTAAGAGCGTACATTTCTTACAGAAAATGAAAAATAAGAAAAAAAAATTGAAACTTTCCGTTTAAAATTGAAAAAAATTAAAAATCTAAAAATTTCACTTTTTTGTTTATTTTTTTAAATAAAAACCACATTTCAAAGAAAAGACAATGAAAAAAAGCAGCCGTCGATACCTCAATTTTTCGCGAAGTTACAGGCATTTTTGATCGAAAATTTTCAAAGATCCATAACATTTGGGGAGGTTTAGATAAAAATCTGAAAAAAATAATGGAAGCTACTTTGGATGGGTACTAAATGATACCATAAAATCAGGGGAATCAAAGATGACCTCAGTGATTTGGTATTAAATAAACCTGTACTTTATTATACACAATACATAGCATGTATGTATAAAAATGTAAAAAATATATAGAACGAAAAAAAAATACCACAACCGGAATATTTTTGAACAGAAAAAAAAACGGCACTCTTTTTCAAAAATCACATTTTCGGTTTAAAAATGAAAAAAAAATGAAAATATTTTTTTCGTATTTTTTTTTATAAAACTACATTTCAAAACAAAGAAAATGAAAAAAAAAATTCGATTGTACCTCAATTATTCACGGAGTTATAAGCATTTGAAAAATATCATTCGACAATTTTCAAAAAATTTTAAGTCCCCATAACTTCTAGGGGAGGGAAGATAAAAATCTGAAAAAAATCATGAAAGCTACTCTGGATAGATACTAAATGATACCAAAAAATCAGGAGAATCAAAAATAGTCGGGGTCACGACCTCGGTGATTTGGCGTGGAATGCCCCATATGTATTTATTTATGTATGTACCTATAAATCGGGCCTCTTTGACTATGAACCGATTTTAGTGATATCTTTTGCATTTGGTTTATTTCGATGCATAGGCCAAAGTTTATACCTATGTCCAAACTTTACGTTCGGCCCTAAATAATTTTTTAGGGTCGTTCCATTAGCCACCAATGAGGTATACAGTTATTCAGTAACCCATCAGATTCTGTTGCGCTACAGCTGTAGTTACACATAGGGTGACTAGATTTCAGATTATCTAAACCCTTAGATTTCGCCAACCCTGACAAACCCTGAGAAAAAACTACCTGTGTTGAAATATGAAGTCCTTCTTTTGTTTAATATACCAACCTATCAAATTTTGGATTTTGTGAGATGAAAATGAAGACCTTTTTTGGAAAATATTTTTTATTTTTACTGTTGCGCCCTTTGTGACTTTTTTTAGTTCTCATAATTTTTACCAAACCCGGAGAAATTGTAACTAAACCCGGAGCCCGAAGAAACAGTATACAAACCCTGAGACTCCGGGTGAAAACCGAAGACCTGATCACCCTAGTTACACAATTGTTTCTGAAAAATACATGATTGTATAATATTACAAGGGCTAATTCACATGAGTCGTTATATCCCCACATTAAGTATTTAAAGCTGGGTCGGATTTTGAAATTTGTCGCCCCTAGGCAGTTGTGAAAATTGCCGCCCTTTTTGATTGAATAAAAATAAAAAAGTAAAGGTTTTTCATATCAATGACTTTTTTAGGTTTTCATGTTAAAATTTTATCATTTTTTTTTCGCTAAAATTTGCCGCCCCTAAATTTTTACCGTTCTAGGCACGTGCATACACTGCCTGCATGGTAAATCCGGGCCTGATTTAGAGTGCCCTTTAGATCATATAAACTGATATTTTAAACGATATTTTAAAGACTGTAAACATGGCGTTTGTAGTCATAAAAACAGTACCCAGGAAAAAGCGATCAGATCTAATTGGATCAGAGCAGATCTGAAATTTGATCCAATTAGATCTGATCAGATCTGAATGGGCCAAATTACGGATCTGATCAGATCTGATTGGATCAAATTTCAGATCTGATCTGATCCAATTGGATCCAATCTGATCTGATTGGATCTGATCAAATCTGATTGGATCCAGTTGCATCTGATCTGATCAGATCCAATCAGATCTGATCAGATCCGTAATTTGGCCCATTCAGATCTGATCAGATCTAATTGGATCAAATTTCAGATCTGCTTTGATCCAATTAGATCTGATCGATTTTTCCTGGGTATTCTGTAATAGTTAAAGTATGCGTATAATATTATTCTTAAGCGCTTAAAAGACTTTCATACAATGCAAAAAGTACATAAAATTATCATTTTCTGCGCGTCATTACACAGAACTATGGAAACAACGGGACATGATTCCTGCTGATTCATACATAAATAACAACCCCATCAAATATTTTTCTCCTGGCGAATTTACAGATCTAAAATTGAGTAAAATTTTATTAGTTTAGGGCAGTGGCGTAGATAGGATCAATCTCTCCCCCCATGAGTCCAATTTTTGTACTTTGCACCAGATAAAAAATGATTTTTTTTCTATTATATTACGGTTTTTTATACAGGTGTAAACATACCGACAAATTTTCAGGAGTTGTCGGGGACATTAAAAGAATCGTTTTTTGTTAAGGATGAATGTAAATCTAAATACAATGAACGATAAAAATCAAATTATGAATTATTCATTTTAAATGCTTATAGACCAGGAGGCAACGACCAAATTTGGTCATCATAGCAGCTCGCATTTTTTTTAATTCGTTGATATACAAAACTCAGCTAGATGGATCTTAAGATCTAAGGGTGATGTCTTTAAATAGGGTAGTTCGTTAGACAAAGATTTTGTAAACTGTACTGTATCCAGGGCCGGATTTAAAAATTTGCCGCCCGTAGGCAGTTGCGAAAATTTGCCACCCTTTTCGATTGAAAAGTGAATTTTTTTTATGAATTTTACCAATCATCTGAAGACCTTTTTTTTAGTAGCTCTTTTAGTTAAAAAATGCTCTTCATAATTCTGAATGACCCTTTTTTTTAGCTCTCCCAGGTAGAATTTCAAACTTTTTTTCCCATACCAAAATTTGCCGCTATAGGCAGCTGCCTACATTGCCTGCATTGTAAATCCGGGCCTGACTGTATCTAATGAACGGAATGTCCGATCAATCCAGTCTTTCGTAATTAAGGAGAAAATTAAATTTTCTATATAACCTTTTTTATTATCAATTTAACAAAAAATGATTTTATACCTTTCAAAATGACTAGAAGGGCCCGTCAATCAAATCCGTTTGCGTACGTATACTAATCCAGGTTTGTCCAACCCGCGGCCCCCGAGCACTCTTCGTGCGGCCCGCACAAGATTTAAAAAAATATGTATAAAAATAATTAACGATATTAGTAAAAAAAAGGTCTTCAGATTTTTTGTTATATGAAGTATAAATAAGGATTTCAAATTTTTGTGCGGCCCTTAACAAATTTTTTCGCATTTTTTTTTCTCTGCGGCCCACAAACGTCAGAAGGTTGGTCACCTATGTACTAACAACTAACCCATAGAACTTTTAACTACACTCATCTCGCGATTTACCGACGGAATACTATTTTTGCAAACTTTTCCCCCACAAAATTGAAACTTGCAGCGATCAAATCGATGAGGAATTTTTACACATTATTAAGTAGGTATCCTTATACTAAGGTGTTTGCAAAAATCAAGCCCGTTACAATTTTTTTCTTGTTGGATGTCTATTTTTCGTGCCCTATTCACTCTAAATGAAACATCGCTTTATCATAGACATTGAGCATGTACCATGCATTCTGCATTTAAACAAATGGTGTAGCATTTTTTTTTTGCTTAAAATAACAATCTTGATTTATTGTAATTTTTTTTATACTACATAGTTGTAAAGCATCCTGTATATTAAAAAAATCAAACCAGTTAAAAAATCAATATATTTATTTTAAAATTTAAATACGTTACCAAATCTACAATCTCTCATTAAATATTACACATAAATTTTTCTAAAATTAAATTTTTATAGGCATTCAGTGGACGGATTACAATATTTAGGAATTTATTTTCTGGAATATATATGTAAAACTATATAAAGCGAAGAAGAAAAGCATACAAAATGGCACATTCATAGAAAGTCTTAAATTGTATATAAATATATAGTATGCCTCTATAAAATAGAACTAATATTAAAAATATATATATGTATTGTTGCCATTACAATACATTCTTTAAGTTTATAAACTAATTACTAAATATTTAGCACTATCAAATATTTAATAATAAATACAGTAAGTTCCACACAGTATAGCCTCACTTTTCTAAATTGTCAACAGTTTTATTTATTTATTGTTAACACATTTACTTAATTTCAACGCATAAGCTTTACAATTATGTGCAAGTATAATGATGTAATATGTTTCATCACAACATTCCAAATAAATTTCAACTGTTATTATAATCACAAGAGAGCAGTCAAACAATTCCACAATACCTTTAGTACAATTTACTGTATTTAATTTTACTATATGGTCCCCATATTTGGAATGTACATTAGAAATACTGTTTTTACATGAATGGTTGTTTATAAAAGATATACTTACTAGTTCAATAAGTAATATACAATATTTTATAATAGAAAATATTTTGATCTTCCTCGAAATAATACTATTCCATGAAATTAGTTGTGTAACAAATTTTACACTGAAAAAATATTTTCTGCTTCTATGAAAATATTTCAGTGTATTATTAAATATAACATAATAAATACACCTATAATCTCTAGCTGTGTACAATTCTTTAGCAAGGTAGAAATCACAGTAGAATAATACATTATATCGACATTAAAAATATCAATAAATACAATGGATATAAAAAACATGTAAGTTCTTCTTTTAGATGAGAAACTCATTAAATAAATTAAATAATATTCTTTAAACTTAGTGTATAGTTCTATTTCCCAACTATAACTAATTTTATTTCTAAATAACAGGTGCTAGAAGGAAGTGAGTAAACATAATATGACAACCAACAATTTATTTGAACTTTATCTTTATCTTTATTGTTGTTTCATGTAAAAAGATAAGTGCAAGCTATACTTGTAAAATTAGTATTTCATACCATCAGCCCCCCACTTAAATTTTTGAGAAACATATAAAGTCAAAAGTTGTTCCTTACATTGTGAGAAATGTTTTTTGTTGAAAAACTCCCCAACTCTAAAATGGATTGGGACCATCCAGAATATTAATATTTGGGCTCTTCTGAGCTTATATCAATTAAAAAAATTCAGTTGTCATATTATTTTCACACACTTCTTTCTAGCGCCTGGTCCAAAAGATATTTTATTATAGTCTTGAAAATTTCTTATTAACCATTTAAGGACAGGGCGTTAAAACGTGTCATTTGCACTTATGTAATATATAACAAAAATACATCAGCCGACCACGACAAACACTTGTTGAAACGTATGTGTAGATCACACGTTACGAAAGGGTTGAAAATGTCCACTGTACTTATATGTATAAATATAATTTGGTCTTATATTATTATAAAATAAATATTTTTAATAGCAATATAAATTAATGAAATATAAATTACATGGAACAGCATTACATCAAAATTTGATTTTTTATTTTAACTACATAATAATATATTACATGTATAATTATATCAAACTGTGGATATAATATCATTCTTGAAGAATTGTATGCCGTTAGTATTTTGTGTTTACTTGGCAAAAAAATTTTTCTTTATTATAATATATTAGATTGAATGCAGTTATATATTATATCCAATAGTATATTTCAAAAATGCAATAATATAATATAATATAAATGTCAAATTTTAATTTACATAATTTAAAATTAATTTAAGTACTACAATGCCTAATCTAATCCAGTATATAATATATATTTATAAGCACTCATAACATTAGAATAAAGATCACATTTTACAATATATATTTTTTTTAATCAATTTAAAATAGCTACCTAAAGTTCACAGTCTAGAAATAATAAGTTTCAGTTTAAAGTACATATGAGCTTAGAATCAGTGATAGGCAACCTATGACATGCGTGTCAGAGGTGACAAACCAAGGAATTTGGGTGACACGCATCATTTGTTTTTGCTTTTTAATAATAAAACTAAAAAAACAGTACAAAAAAATAACTTTTTTATTGATTTTCTCAGATATGACAGGGCGCCTGAGTTAAACTAGTTTTTTTCAGAATTCTGACACGCTGCATGAGCTAAAAAGGTTGCCCATCACTGGCTTAAATCATAAATAATTATAAAATAATGCACAATTCATACACACTTAAATAAAAATATGAATCACAAGATATTATGTGTATATCTGAAATTTATTATACATCATAATTTCATATTTCTATCTATTTCTATAATTTGGAATAAAAACTCAAAATTAATAACAAAATAAATAAAACGTTTTTCATATAGGTACATATGTATGTATAGACAATAGACCCCTTAATACTAATTTAATTTAATATTTTATATCAAAATCGAAAAATTTTATAAAAACATCTTAATTTCGTTATAATGAATAAATCATTTCCTATTCAATTATATAACTTTCAATAAAAATCACATATTTGTGATTACAAAATTTTATATATTATAATTGAAGTTTATACAGTAGAAAACGGTAGCATGTTAACAATGGTACCTTCCTAAAACAATAAAAATATATTTATAAAAAATTGAGTAAATTGGATATTTAAAAATTAAAATCCATACTATCATAATTGCAACAGTGACTGTCTGTTTGTTACCTTTGCACGGCTAAACCGGTGAACCGATCATGATGAAATTTGGCAGGGAGATAGCTTTCATCCTGATGAAGGACATAGGCTACTTTGTACCTCAATAATCGATCAGATAAAAAATACAAATTCCTAAATGACAACCATCATTTAGTACATTTTCTCAGCTTTAAAATGCTTTTAAAAAAATCGTTGTCACAATTTTTGATACTGAGATATTTGAATTTGAATGAAAAAAGTATCGCAACACCAAAAAATGTTTAAAAAAAATGAAAAAGTGGTTTAAATCAGAAGTGTTCTGTGACTTCGAAAAGGTTAAGAACTCCTGTACTAGACACTCAAAAATTTTGCGTGTCGAATTAGCTTCCAGAAATTGTAAAAGCATTAGAAGAATTTTATCATTAAAAATAATAAGCGAGCAACTCTTGTACTTTGAAATATGTACTTTGATTCAGATTTTATAAATAAAAATTAATTAATAATTTTTTACTCAAAACGCAAAATTTATCTGTTCTGCCGGCCCTGATTTGATCTATTGGCACTACCTTGAAAATGAGAAATTTTTTCAATAAAACCAAGTGGTTCTTTAATTTTTTCTGTGAATGTGTATATATATTTTCTTCTGTAGGCTTTTGTGACCATTGTACATAGGAGCTAACTTTTCGGGTTGTTATCTACGTTGTTGTATTCTGACATGAGAAGTGATACGTCAAGTGTAAGAATACAACAACGTGGACAACAGCCTGAACAGTTAGCTCCTATATGTATATGTATATATATACTGTCAGTAATCTTGCCATTTACACGGATTCGTCTTTACATGGTTGAAAAACGGAACTTGGGTACACATAGATCCTGAAGGTGAATGAAGTAGTTCAATCTGCAGGGGATTAAAAACTCAGATATCACCGTTTGAACTCATACTACTGGAATGAAAACAAGCAAGCAAACAGCAGATTCTGGATAAGTGTTTTTATGTCATCAACATCGAAAAAAAAAGTAATTTTTGTGAGTAAAATTTGGTTGAATTTTGAATAAACATTAATAATAAGATGCTATATTTTTATGATAGTTAATCAAAAACTGCTATTTTTTGTTGTCAGAAAACACAGCTTTCTATTACTCCATTTATGCGTTTTTTTACACGCTGTTCATGGAACCAATGAACTGCGTAAATGGAAGGATTACTGTATATATAAATAAATATTTTCTATATTGCTATATCACAGTATTAGGTACTTTAAATATAAGTTTTAATTAGGCATCACATAATGCAGTTTTTATTATCAAGTTACATATTATTTGTTTGTTATACAGGGTGATTCAGCACTGTCGTGCCAAACTTGAACAGTAGATTGAGAAAAATATTTTAAGCAAAAAACTTTGAATAAACATGTGTCCGGAAATTTTTCCTTAGGGAACTACAGGCATCCAAAGATTTTTCTAAAAATAAGTTTTAATTTAATATCTAGAGAACCCTTTGTGATAGAATTATGAAATTTAGTATTTGGTTTATTAATAATATGTGTTATCGATTTCTAATATTAACCAATTATATTTTAGGCCAGGGCTGTACGGAGCCAGTGGGCCCATCGATTTTGATATTGTAATTGTTTGTTCCTTAATTTTTTTCCTGAGTTGGTACTTTTATAAGATTATATGACACAAAATACACAAAAACATACTTTGCTTGTTTATTATAGGATAAACCGTTTTCGAGAAATATCGATGGAAAGAAAGCATGCAGAATTAACCTTAATACGGATGCTTGAAATTATAAAAAATAAATGTATATTCTTATTTCATGATAACAAATAAGACAAAAAGTTAATATAAATATACCTCCGAAAATGCATCCATATCAACAAATAGCCATTTGTAGTTTGTTTTTTAGACATGTTAATAAAGTTCATGTAACAGTAAAAGAACTGGCTATAGATCTTACAGGATTCATATTAGGAGGTTTATTTAAATGAACTTTATTCTTACCTTTAATCATAGAAAAAGAATATAAATTTATTTTTTGTAATTTCAAACATCCGTATTAAGTTAAAATCTGCGTGCTTTCTGTTCCATCGATATTTCTCGAAAACGGTTTATCCTATGATAAACAAGCAAAGTATGTTTTTGTGTATTTTGTGTCATATAATCTTATAAAAGTATCAACTCAGGAAAAAAATTAAGTAACAAACAATTACAATATCAAAATCGATGGGCCCACTGGCTCCGTACAGACCTGGCCTAAAATATAATTGGTTAATATTAGAAATCGATAACACATATTATTACTAAACCAAATACTAAATTTCATAATTATATCACAAAGGGTTCTCTAGATATTAAATTAAAACTAATTTTTAGTAAAATCTTTGGAAGCCTGTAGTTCCCTAAGGATAAATTTCTGGACACAAGTTTATTGGAAGTTTTTTGCTTAAAATATTTTTCTCAATCTACTGTTCAAGTTTGGCACGACAGTGCTGAATCACCCTGTATATTTCTATCCTTTATTATTATTGTTTACAACACAAATACCCTTTGTTTGTCGGTTCACTTCATTATTTATTTATGAAATGATTATGAATTTATTTATTCATGAACTGATATTTAATAAATCTTATTGTCCTTATTATTATTATTACTTTTGTATGGATTTTATATTTAGCAAGGTTTTTAGGAACATTAACCTTATTTTAGTATCATTTAATTTTCAATAATAAATGCATCTATCTAGCCCATTGAAACCATTAATACAAGGATTAAAAATTAAATTACAAGGTCTCTTGCAAATACTATAATTCATATTACTGTAAAGTGGGACAAATATTAAAACCCATGATACATAAAATTTATATATTCGACTATAAATTTCTCATTTACCTTAATGGTACTTTGTTAAACTGACAAACCAAATAACATTTATCTAATTTAAAAATTACTTATTAAATAAAATTAAATATTGCATAACCGATCATATATAACGTAGATCCATATTTATTTACAGTATTAGCCTCTTCCAGCAGTTCATAAAACATTTATTAAAAAAAAATTTTTTCGTATAAGAGCTAACTTTTTATTGAGTCATTCACGTGGAGTCATATAACCAGAATTTTCTATTTAATAAAACAATCTCTCCTTACAGCGATTTTATGATTTTAAAATGTTCATAGGATCAATAGAAGTTCATAACTGAGTTTGTGGATTAATCTGTTTTCCGCGCGGTACTTTTTTCACGACTTTTCCGGAAAAATCAGTTTTTCCACTTTTTGATTTGTTTTTTGCTAATATCTCGACTTCTACTGATTTATTTTGACAAAAAAAATGTGGTTACTTATAAGGAAATATCCTATCGTTCTGTGCAGGAAACTCTGACTTAATTTATAACCTCCAAAAAAATTATTACAAACTTTTCGTTTTTTCTCAATAACTTTGCAAAAAATTAAATATTTTGATGAAAATTGGAGAAAATGTTCTTCTTATGATGCCGAATTAACCTATCAAGTTTCATTTTCCGTTGTGAAAAAAGTACCACGCAGAAAACAGATTAATCCACAAACTCAGTTATGAACTTCTATTGATCTCTAAAACATTTTAAAATCATAAAATCTCTGTAAGGAGAGATTGTTTTGTTCAATAAAAAATTCCGGTTATATGACTCCACTATTCAGAAATCAAAATTATTAAATTCACAAAGCATTTTTTTTTCAAATTGGAAGATACAAAAATATTCTTCAACTTATAAAATAAAATTTTAGTGATTCTTTTGTTCACTGAAAAATTAAATAATCAACAATAAGTGTACTCATTCTCAGTGAACTTGAAATTGCTAAAATAATATACACTTATGATATGATGCATATGGAAGATTAACTGAAATTACAAAAACACTCTGTAGTTGTAATTATAAACACATAAGACTATACAATTATATTCGATAATAAATAAAATATATATATTTCCCGAACTAAATGTTCCATTAACTAAATATAAAATCTACATTTATATAAAGAATGTATACTACAATATCAGTATACAGGATACATAACACATGAATAAATAAAATATTAATTATACACTGCATATTAATTAAGGGGGCACCTAAATGTAGCCTGTTTCCAAATGCTTGTAACTTGCAAATTAACTTTTTTCAAAACTTAACTCTACTTTGTGATGGTCTTATTTGTTCCTCAACATCTTTTCATTTTTTAACTTTTTTATGTAATTTAAAGAAAATTGAAAAAAAAACTGAATATTCTGAAACTTGACACGGAGTGCATTTATGTAGAAAATGAAATTTTAAAATAAAATAACCTTTTTGTAGTGAATTTCAATACCCTGAAATCGGTATCACGGAAATTATTTATTACAATTTTAGTGAAAATCAGGAAAAAATAATATAAATGAATAAAGCCAGAGTAATTTTGGTGGTACAGAAAATAAAAAAAAGTAAAATGAAGCTTAACTTAACATCTCTCAGATTATGTATTGTAATGAGACTTTTGATGAATTTCATAAAAATATTCTAACTTTAAACTGAGTACAAAAGTTAAGGTAATAAACAGTAAAACTAAATCAAACAGAACATACCCTAAAATTTACTTTTCAGGTGGCCCGAGTTTGAGATCATATTTACAAGGCATACTCTTTAAAATGAATTTTTATTTTTTTAAATCGGATTTGAAAACAGGCTATTTTTAGATGTCCCCCTAATTAATGCGCAGAGTGTATAAAAGAATTTTCTAACAAAATTTTCAAAGTACTGTTTCAATTCCTAGCAAAAAAAAAAAATTATTGATACAAATTTTATGATCCGGAAAATGTATAAATTGATAAAAAAAATTATTAGGATATTCTCAAGATTATTTAGGTAATTTGTCTCACATATTACAGATTAACCAAAAAATATTTTTCTAAAACCATTTTTTTTTACAAATATAAAAGATTCATCAAAATTGATGAAAATATAACTGCACATAGGAAATAGCTACTCAAAATGTATGTGACAGTTAAAGGGTTTATAAAAAAATATAATTAATTATATGCTCTTATGATATTATAACTTATTTTTAATTGTCCAACTTATTTATAAGTGTGTTAATAGTTCCTGTTATTTGCCTGTTTAAATATTTTTTATATATTCCGTATACATGTTACACTGAATCCGTGAAATTGCATATTACATGGAATGGGAAAAAATTTGCCTAATTCATGAAAAATGTAAACTTGAAAACTACTGAACCGATTTTAATGTGGTTTTCAACAATATTAATATTTTACAAAAACCCAAGATATAACATCAAAAGACTAAAAAAATATTTTATCAAGTTGTGTTATGTTTCTATGATGTACTTATAGCATACAACTGCCATTTATATGAAAACAGAAGCCATTGAATAATGAATTATATAATTTACACTTCTAATAATTTATTAATATAGGTCACTTTAAAATATTTTGTCAAATAATTGGATGATTTTTGTCATCTTTTAACAATTAAATATTTTGAAATATATTGAACGAAAATTGAAATATAAAGAAACCTTCCACTTTTTAAATTTATTTAGTTTTTTTATTTTAATAATTTTTTTATTTTCATACAAATATTTTTATTATTAGCTAATTTCACGGATTCAGCATAACATACATACATATAAATATATTTTTATATTTGAACTTCTCTTACTAATGAACTAGAATAGCATACCATTATTTCCATTTTAAAATATATTACAAAGCAATCAGTAATAGCTTGTACATAAATAAGAAGTGCTATTTCATAGTTGCGTAATAATGACACTCTTTCGATGTATTTTTCCTGTACCGGCATTAGAAGAATCTGTTTTCGATGATGATTTTACAACAGTGGCACCAACATTTTCTGTAGAAACTAACCAAGGTGAAAGTTGAGTCAAAGATTGATTTGATGTAACATTATTGGCTGTTGGTTTGTTTTGTTTCATGTTTGTAGTAGTTACTGTAGTCTGTTTAGGTTCCTAAAACAGTAATTAAGAAATATAATTTTTTAAACGATATGACCTTATATTTTTTTATAAAACAGGATCATAAATTGATTTATATTTTGGGGTGCAAAGAACATAGGGTTGGAACCCTTAGTTTAACATAATAAGTATTTTTATTTTAAACTATGTAGCGTATATATTACAGCAATCATTTTAATTCCAAATCAATTCATGATAAAGTTTATTTTAAATCAATAATAGAAGAAAATATTATTTTTAAATTTACATATTATTTATAAATAATAAAATTGTGGGTTAACCAAAGCAGACTAAAAATTATTTTAGCATTTTGTGTAACTTAATACTACTAAATTATATTTTAAATATACATATCACATTGTGTACACTCAAGTGTATTGAAAAATGTATCACTTGCACAATGTTAATGAATTATGTTAATGTATAATTTCAACATTCTTTATAATTTACCGATATAGAACATTTGAAAGAATATTTTTTAAAGAATTTCTGAGTTATTTTTCTAAATTATATTATATTTATTTTTAAATTATTATAAAACGAAGATACTATGTTAAATTACATAAAGTAAATAATATATTACAATTTACAACTACAGGTGTTTTTTTTAAGACTTTTCATTACATTATTTCCAAAATAAAGAATTTCAAGAAAAATATTTCAGGCGCTAAATATTGGCACTATGGAGTGATCAGTGATCTTATAAAGGCCCCCTTGATAGGTTTTCAGGTTTAACTATTAATTTTCAAATCTAAACCTATATTTTTTGTTGCAATCATAATTTACAACCAAAAATTAACATGAAAATTCTGATTTTTATATGGAGCAAATCAGACGGAAATTAAGATTAAAATAGTAGTCAACCCTCCTGAAACAGTTTCCATATAATGCATTTTCGTATAAGACAACATTCCAACCTCACTGCAAATTTATCACAAACTTGGATTTTGAGAATGAAAATACATTACGTGTATGCACTGACGGCTTTAAGGGGATGGGGGGGGGGGGGACAAGGGCGGCCGCCCGGGGAGCCAGGCCAGGAGGGGTGGCGGAAGGTCACAATGTAGAAAAGCAGCTTCTTCAAATAAGTTTGAAATTCAATAATTTTCTTCTTCAAGGGTCCATTACATTGAGTGAGTTTACTAGCTACTAGCCGGCAAATTCACTAGCTGCTAATAAACTCGCCCAGTATAATCATGATCACTAGTTAACTAGCAGATTGTAAACAATTTGCTACAAAAGTTGAAAGCCGGGCTACTTTACTTGCTACTCACTGGCGTGTGGACTTATTAGCTAGTAAACTAATTGTATGTCATAACATGCAATTAAAAGTGTGTAATCGCAAACGAACATTAAATTTATAAAAACAGAGTTAACGCCGCCAATAGATACTAATTAACAATACTCTTCTGATGAACGCCCGTGTCGCAGAAAAAATATACGAATTAAATTCCCAATTTTTTTTTGTAATTATCTTTACCGTTATTATATATATTATGTACTTTAAGTACGTATAATTTCGACATTATAATTTTTTTTACGTACCTCAAGGGAGCGTTCAAGTATTACGTAACGCAATTTTTGGAAATTTTTGACCCCCCCTCCCCCCATGTAACGCGCCGTAACGTTTTTCTGTACCCCCCCTCCCCCTAGTTTTTACCTAAAAACTGTTACGTAACGCGTAGTAAAAACCCCCCCTCCCGCCCCTGTAATGCATCGTAACGTTTTACAAGAACCCCCCCCACCCCCAAATTGAGTTATGTAATACTTGAACGCTCCCCAAGCTAGAGATCGATGTTCTATTGCATTAGCCAGATTACAGATTAATTTTATTGTTTAAAGTTGATTTGAAGTAAATAGTCTTATTTTAAAGTGATAATACATATTTATACCTATTACAGACAACATTGATTACTAACTCTTTACATTTTTTAATCGTTAATTTTAATAAATACTTTTTTTTCCAAATTATCACTGAAATTTTTTGCCCAAGTAAAATCTTTGGGGGGGACACATGCTCATATGAACTTTTTTGCTTGAAATATTTTTCTCAATCAACTGTTTAAGTTTGTTCCACCTGATATGACTCACCCTGTATAGCAGAAACATAAAACTATACGTGATATTTTTATACAAAATACAAAACATCTACAATTCCCAAAATGAAAAAAGCATGCAGTAACATACAATAATCAGATAAACATACCGTCTCTTGTACACTTTTTTCCTCCTCTTTCTCGTCTTGCGTTACCGTTTTCTCAGCTACATCCCTAAATGGATTGTTTGGATGAAAAGGATTAGCAACAGGTACATCAGATACATTATCAGAATCTGAGACATTTAAGAACGGGTTATTTTTGTTCTTAATGACTGACGTATCAAGGTTGTTTTTGAAAAATACTGTTTTTGGACTTTTAGGTGACTTTTGTCCTATTTTAGATATATTTTGATCAATTTTGAGGTTAAGTTCATGTTTAGGATCTATACGTTTAGGACCAAATGTTGGTGAACTAGTTAATGGTGATTTTGGACCACTACTTGTAGAAGATACAGATGATGCTGTTGGACTTAACTGATCTTTAACATCATCCATGTTAGAAATACTGAGAAGACTTAAAGGTGCAGGTGTTTTACTATCATAATTTTGTGACGGAAGCATTATTTTCTCAAGTTTCCCTTTAGAACCATAGTTAAAATGTGTGACAGTAACTGGTGTGGGACAACGTTTTGTATCTGTGTACTTAGAATCGAATTCAATTAATTCAATTTGATTTTTTTGATCTGTATTGTCTACTTTAGATAAACCTGATACGTTTAATGTTAATTTGTCACCGCCCTGGAGAATAGGAATAGGTACAAAGGATGAATAAATAAAAAAGCATATTAGCAATATGATCAAGCATATAAAATAAATGATGTATACTATATTAACATGCACATATACAAAGTCAATTATTGAACCATCATACTTGACTCCAAGATTTTCAAAAACAATATATACTGGGTGTCCAAGATAATCATGAAATGCATGGGGATATCCTAAATGGTAAGAGATACAGATGGGGTTAAATAAGATTAATTATTTGTAAGAAAGAGGCAAGTATTACTACATCAAAAAATACTAATAATTTTATGTGGTTTAGGCGGTAAACTAAAAAAACTGAAAATTCGGAATTTCTTTAAATGGCTGTAACTTTTTTGTCAAAGTAGATAGGTACTTTTTGTTTGCAGTTTCTGAAAGCATTTTTTTTTTGTTTAGAATTGATTGGTGTATTTAGAATTTTTATATCACTTTTAGTTTCCGAGTTACAAGCCCTTAATTCAGTTTTTATTTTTCTTATGGGCGGTTATGTTGGCTATAGCATATTTGAACGTGTTTTCTACTCTACTTTATAATTGTCACAAGTCATACTTATTATCGAAAAAAAAAATTAAAAATTTTTTTTTGTAATAGTTCAATGTTTTCAAATATTCATTTGTTATTTTGATTGTTGCTATTGTGATTTTTGTTTAACCATTTTTGTTTTTCATGGCCTACTTAAATGTTTGTAATAAAATACTTTATAAATATCATTGGCATTTAGTACTTCAACTTATTTTCGAAAATAAATGTGACCAGTGATATATCGTTGTAAAGTAGAGTAAAAAAACACATTCAAATATGCTATAGCCAACTTTGTGGTCCATAAGAAAAACTAAAGTAAGGGCTTATAACTCTGAAATTGATATAAAAATTCTAAATACACCAATCAATTCTACACAAAAAGTGCTTTAAGAAACCGCAATCAAAAAGTACCTATCTACTTTGACAAAAAAGTTATAGCCATTTAAAAAATTCCAAATTTTCAGTTTTTTGGGTATACCGCCTAAATCACATAAAGTTATTTATATTTTTTGATGTAGTAATACTCACTTCTTGCTAACAAATAATTCATTTCATTTAACCACATCTGTATCTCCTACCGTTTAGGATATCCCCACGCATTTTACACTTATCTTGGACACCCGGTATATATACAGACTGGCCCAAAAGTCACAACACCAATTTAAAATGGAATAACTTTTTCATTTCGTAATAATTTACTTTTATTCTTTCATAAACAGAAAACACACTTCTTGGAAATAAATTTTATTTAGTTTTGAAAATTACATCCTCTAATAACCACAATTTTTCGCTTCACACTGATGCGCTCTTTCTAAGGCATGAATTATCACCTGTCGTAATGTTTCTTGGCTCATTCCTTCAATTTCTTCATGGATGTTGGCTTTCAATTGCTGAATGGTTCGAGGATTGTTACGGTATAATTTATCTTTCAAATACCCCCACAGAAAGAAGTCTGGAGCAGGTTATTTTAAACCGCCGAAATAAAAGAAGTATAGTTTGTTTATGTGGTGGTTTTCTGACCCCAAAATTACGAATGTAGGTTGTTTGCGTTAGCACAATTGCTCAGTCATGAATTTCTCCATAATTAATTTCCAAGGAACGCTTTAATAATTTGAAATCAAATTTAAGAAAATAATTATAGAAAGTTACTTTAATTTTAAATGGTGTTGTGACCTTTGGGCCACCCTGTATATGTATATATATTGTATTCTAGCATTGCCTTTTATTAAAAAAATATTAAAAACATTTTTTCATAGCTAATAAAGATTATTTGTAACATTTTCTATATATTTCTTTTTTATTATTTACTGCATTTTTTATGAACGGTTACATATGGCCTTATTACAAAAATACTCTACAAACTAAATTATTTAATAAATTCTAAAAATAATTTATTCAATTTCATTAATTACGTTTAGTTTAAATGCAACCAGCAGTCTGAGTAACAATATATTATATTATTCAACCTATGTAAATATAAAAATTTAAACAAAATAAGTCGTGTGTTTACACAGGTTGAGTACTGCAATTTAGTGTTACTCAACAAAACTAATGGACGGTATAGACTTTTAAATAAGAGTGTGAACAGGTAGAAAGTATTGTCCTCTATGACACAAAATGACTCGGTTATTGTTCTACCATCGCTAGGAACTATATATTTAATGATAAAAAAAAATTATTTCTGAAAAAAATAATTTCGGCAAAGCCCCTCTTTAGGCATGAAGCACTGTTAACTAGCTTGGTCTATCCCCATAAAACCCGTTTGGGGGTGCATTTCAAGCCAAGCATTTTAGTAAAAAATATATCTCAAAGATGTCAGACAATAATTGACAATGATGGTTTTATTATTAATAAAAGAACATCAGTTATTTAAAAGTCTGTAAGTAAAAAAAAACTTTACAGCATAATTTAAAAAATGTCACAAGTAACCAGAACAGTCAAGTACTTAAAATAATTGTTCTAAATAATTAAATTATTTAAAAGTATGTGAATGTCAAATATTACCCAAAATACAATCACAAAAGCATTTTAGTTACTCTAAATAATGTGATAAAAGGCAGATGATATTAACAAGTATATCATTTTAACAAATACTCCAACACTTCGTTTTATCATAGAAATTATTTAGTAGCATGAAGTATACTTAATTACTGGATACTATTTGGTGTAAAATAAAATACAAGTTAAACAAACTAAATTAAAAATATAAGTATAGAAATTAATGAATGAAATTTTATTTAGCATATTGTAAAATATTGAATGATGTAAATAAAATTACACAAAAATTATAATTTCAAATTTCAAACATGTATTTATTGGTGTTATTTAAAAAGTAAATATACAAAAAATTAAATTGTAAATTAGTGATGGCAAATTTCAAAACTTTTGAATATCAAAATTAAAAATATTACCACTTGTCAAGTTCTATTGATTTGACATTAATAAATCACAATTTCCCAACTAGGGACACTTTAATAAAAAATTGAAATTAAATAAAATTAAAGTGTCTACACAAAACTATTCACACCATTGTTTATATGTATAGTATTAATGCATGTTACTATTTAATTCTGTCATATAACGAAGTCCCCAAAGAGATGTTTAATAACACTTACCACACTAACAAACGTAGCAGCATTCAGAGAATTAATTGATGAATCTAAAAGACTTGATGAATCTTCTACCTTCTGAGAAATTATTTGTTGGTTTGTTATTTTTTGTGACAAAGGACCACCGATATTAAAATTTGGAGTTACGTTATTATTTATTTGATTTTCCTCTACTTTAGCTAAAAAAAATTAAAAATATAAATTTTAATTTCACTCAAATTTGTATTATATAAAATAATTATCAATAATATACATAACATACAAATTTAAATTTGTTTATATGACACAATGACGCAAGCAAGAGGCATTTTTTAATTTTATGAAAAAAAAAAAAGAAATAGAATAACATAGAAAAAAAGAGCATTTTTCAAATGCTCTTATCTAGCGATTCTTATCAAAATTTTAATTTGATTCTTCATATTAATATTTTACATAATTAATATTCAACGAAATACTTTTATAGGTGCATTATTATAATGCACATTATTATAATGCACATTACTTCTATATTTATTCAAATAAGGTATACGTACCTTTTAAAATATTACATTTAAGTTGGTTTTTTGGAATTGGTTTCACACCTGAACTTAAATATTTAGTTTGATTGTTTTGAAGTTCATTTGTAATGGATTTTTTTAAGTCATCAATAGTTTCTAAAACAAATATTTAATAAAAATAACTATTATTTTAACTTTTTCATCAATACATTTCATTTTACAATATTTGTTCAATAAAATTAATACAATTCTTAAAATTTTAAATTATTAATACTAATACTATTTTGCAAAATTTAAGTTCTGTTGTGCTGTACATGATTTGTAAGATAAACTTACCTTCTGTTTTGTTCAATATGGTTGAATTATTTTCTTCAAACTGAATATGAGTCAAGCTATCTTTTGCTATGGATTTTATTAAAGTATCAAGTTGACTGTTGTTTTCTGCATCCACATTTTTATTTTTATTTAAACTTCCTGCTGAAGTTGTTGAAGCTGCAGGGCTATCATAAAAATACAAAATATTTCAAACATACTCAAAAAATAGACAAATTCAAGTTTAAAATGGTTTAATTCAGAATCATTTCATTACTAAATTAAACCATTTATTAAGTTTGAACTACAAAAGTGATAAAACACACCTATGTGTTGTTGTAAGTCGAGATGCATGGTTTTGATTCAAATCAACATTTATTTGTATTGGTTTCAATGGTGGCTGAGTCGCCACAGTTTCGTTTAAGGTCAACAGATCTGAGGTGACGATAGGAGGGGCAGTCGAAGATGTAGGTGTCACTGCTGGTGTGTTTGCAGACAAGTGCGCACTGCTGTGATTTGATCTCTGACTGCACCGAGAACTTGATGGCTGGACAAGTGCCTCTGTTGTATGAGATGTATTTGAAGAAGTTGTTGCAGTAGTCTCAATAGATTCATTTCGGTTCGCCCTGTAATTGATGAATTGAAGATTTGTGAATCTGATAAATAATAGATTATTATTACATTGTGTAACTGAATAGTACTTTATATATGTATAAGCAATTCCAGTAGTTTTTTTTAAAAACAGGGTGCACATACATATGTCTCTAATTTTGCTATCGATTTTTTTCTAAAAGTACATTTCAAAAATACATGATTCCCAACATTGTGTAACTGAATACTTTTTGTGGTGAGGTGCTATCAAAAAACATTTTAGATGAAAGCTGCACAGTTTGAAGGAGGACATCGATGTAGCGTAGTAAATTTTTTTAGGTGGTGATTTCAAAATCATTTAAAGGTTAACTCATTTTTTTAAAAATGGGAACTCCATATTTTGAATGCAGATTCTTGTACTACATGAAAAAATTTTATCGGAAACATTTTTTTCTAAAAATGCAACTTGGCACAACAACAGCTTCATCTTGCACTAATTTTGTGATACCATAAAACTGAATACCCTCGACATTAGTGTTACTTGATGTGCATTATGAGGAGGTTGCTGATCGCATTTTGCAGATCTCTTTGCTCTGAAAAGGGGCAATTTAATTTTTATTAAAGTCTAAAAATTTTAATTTTCTAATAACATTAGTAGAATAGTTAGTAGTAAACCAGCTACAGTTTAAACACTTGTTCGTCCTTTTCAAGATCAAAAAATGAGCAAAATCTTATCGGTAACCTCATTGTAGTGCATAATGGGTAATACTGATGTCGACAGTACTCAGTTTTATCATATCGCAAAATTAGTGTCACGAAGTAGGGCTGGTGCCAGGTTGCATTTTTGATAATGATTCATAATAAATGTTTCAAATAAAACTTACTCATTTTTTATGTAGTACAAAAATCTGCATTCAAAATATGAAGTTCCATTTAAAAAAATTAAGTTGACCTTGAAATTGCTACTTAAAAAAATTCACTACACTACATCAATGCACCCCTCCAAACCGTGAAACTTTCATCATGAATGTTTTTTGATAGCATAAAAAGTTATCATGGGTGGTCACGTTAAATATAACACCCGGTATATACCGATTACAAAACTAATAAATAGCTAATAGTGATAATGTTTAAGGCTCATAAACATTCTAATTTATGTAATAATAAAAATAATATTTACTTCTGCCGTTCCCTTAAAACGTGACTTTGTCTCCTTGCATATCGTTGAGATGGTCGCCTTTCAAACTGTACGGTTCTTCTAGCACGCTGTCTTTGTGTTGTTTGGTATTCAGTTCGACCTGAAAATATAAATTATATATATGAAAATTTCGTATGCAGTATAATAATAATGATATAATTTATGTTCATCATAACACACCTGAATAACGAAAACGCGAACCCATTCGGAAAAAATTCTGCCTTGCAGATGGTCCCTTTACTGGAGCTCTAAGTCTGAAGAAAGCGTGGTGTTCTACTGCACACTTCCACAAATGTTTACAAGCTTTTTCATTATATAATCTAAAAAAAAATCTATTTTAAAAAATTGTCTTTTCCAATATAATAAATTTAAAAAAAATTGTTAGCCAACAAACACTTTGAATGATATATTAATTCTGTGATAATAAAGCTCAATCTAGTGATCAAAACTAGTGGCCGGACAGTAGTAACTTCTTCAATTACAGCAGTCAAAACAAAATTTAGTCATAACATTAAATATCTTAAAGTATACTTTTTGAAATACAATCTATTTATTTCTATGTAACATTGTTTTATTTTAAAAATAATATCTTATCGTTTTGAAGCCGCAGTTACAGTAGTATTATCATAAAATATATTATTCGTTCATTTATTCCGTACATAAAAAAAAACATAATCCTCAATTGACTTATGTCTATAGTTAATTCATATTTTAATAAAAATAATAGTTTTAAAATTATATTTGTTCAAGCACGAATGCTGCGTGGTACTAAATAATAATTCTGAAGAATTTTAATTTCCCGCATAAAAATTGTATTGCTAAATTTACAATCATAAGTCTATTTATTGATATCCACTGTATGTTTTTAAAATATACATTTAAGTACAGAGTATATAAAAATATTTCAGTGTTGTTATGTTTTGTTTACTAGCTGGAAGTAAAGTATAAATGAACGCGGTTTTCATATATAAAATGCCTTATATTTCAAAATCCCGGTCTTCATTCTCCGAGATTCTTTTTTTATATGAAGGGCATTAAAAACTCAGTATGTAAAAAATATTTCAGGCTTGTATGTTTTGTTTACTAGATGGCAGCAAAGTCTAAATGAGTTTTCATATACAAAATGCCTTGTGTTACAAAATTACATTCTTCATTCTCTAAGATTCTTTTTTTATATGAAAGAGCGTTAAAAACTATGTATGTTAAGCTTTTTTGTTTTTCTAAGAAAGTAGCTGGTATTAATTGGTGAATTTAAATTTTGTGCAGAAATATAGCAATCATGGTAGTATTATGATGGAAATAGGGGAAGGTCGTTATAACAAGCGGTCAGTCAGTTGTTATATCGAGCAGTCGTTAAATCGAAAGGTGAATGTAAACAGAAAAATTAATATTTTCATGTTTCCCCCTAACATTTTTTCCAGGTATGTAGCCACCTTGCATTGTTATTCCTTTTAGCTAAAAATATATTATTAAAAGTGAAAATAATTACCTAAAAACAAAAGTATGTTCTTGCTCATGCCCATCATCATTATCTTCCACCACGACCAAAGTCAGTTTTTTCTTTTTAAAATCAAGTTTACCAATTTTAGGCCAGAAGAACAATCCAATTTTTTGGGGTCCTTCAAATACGAGTATACCGGTTGGAGTTAAGCCTAAATGGTATTCCATACCATCTTTTCCCAAAACCGTATGCATATCGACTCCATACATTTCCAACCATTTTACCTACAAAAAAACAATGAGTGTGTACTTATGTACACGCGTTAGAAGTTATACTTCTTTGGCATGATTGAAAAATGATTATGAATAATCTCAATTTTAACTTGATTAAATGAATAAAATAAAGTAATGCATATAAATTTATAAACAACACTAATATTTTATTTAATAATTCGTAACATTATTTCACTATACTATTTAATCAAATTAAAATTTAATTGGATATTATTTCAAAATCCATATTTATAAATCATGAAATTTGAACAAAGTTATTTTTTTATATAGGCAATACTCTTTACAGTTGTGTTATTTATTCTGTATTTTCAGTCTCGAGCTGGATATTTCACCGCATAAAATTTCGTTACAATTTCGTTACATTACTAATTTCATTTCCGTTACATTACTGATTTCATTTCCGTTACATTACTCAATTTTTACCCTCAACGTCCCTAAAGAAGTATAACTTCAAAAATATTCTATATTTTAACATCATGTAGAGTTGCTAAACTTGTTGGTTAGACTCAATGTACAATAAAACAACAATAAACTACCTTATTGAGATAATTTACTTCTGCTTGGGCGGGTGTTAATCCTCTACATTTCTTAAACTCTTCTAAAATAGCTATTTCCATATCTTCTGTTTGATTTGAAATAAATCTAAATTCACTAACTGTTGCTGCTGTATGAACTGAATCATCATAATCTCCTAATTCAGCTAAAAATCGATAATTTTGTTTCAATAATTTCAAATGTTGGTATATTAAAGTCAATATCTAATTACATTGCAATGCTAAAGCTGATAATTCAATAAGTGTTTGTTCTGGACATTCTAATTTTCCATCCAATATATCTTGTTTCAGTTGTAAGAAAAACTGATAACGAGTTAATTCTTCTCTTAAACTATTTGGCTCTGATGAATAAAATTTCACTTTTAGTCTTAAAGTATATGGTGGTCCAACTACAATTTTAATTATAAATTATTTATACAAACCAACAAAAATTATATATCTGATAGAACTGACCGCATCAATTCTTTCAACAAAATAAACTTACTTTTTACTTGTTTTTTTATTGATTTTGTAGGGTCCAACCAATGTTTTACATGATGAATATCGGTATATTGTAAACCAAAATAATCTTTTTCTATTAAATCAAGCATATAAAATACCTGCTCATATAATTCATTTGCTATTGCCTTTTTCTGAAAAAGTATATATCATAATTATGTAAGAAAAATACAGAACTTATTTTAAAATACTTACTGACAAATCGATAGATAAATCTGTGCCATCAAGTAAGATAACCTTACATTGTACAATATTTTTGTTATTTAAACTCTTTTGTGTTAATTTTATATTTTGTTGAATACTACTTGATAAAGCTTGTAAACTTTGATTTCCATTTATATTTGTTCCACTTGTTATCCCTAAACCACTATTCGTTTGTCTATTTTTACGTCGGCTCAAAAAACGCAACATTTTGAACTTATTTTTTTATTATAATAGTTCTTGCTTCAAATTACGTAATAAAATAATGAATATACATTACACTAAAACTTATTTCCCACAATAATATTCCCACGAAAGTTATGAAATGAATATTTTATAAAACATATTCAGTAACACTTTAGTTTGAATCATGTCAACAAAAAATGTCATTCCTCTCTTTTCACCTTTACGGTAAAATCTATATTATCTTTTTTATATTACTCACCACCCACATTAACTATCGATATCTCTTTTATAATAACATTATCAGCTATTTCAGCATCCTTATCTCGAATTAACATTCTAGAATGTGCAGTAACTACATATGTACATGGCAAACTTTGGCATTAAACTTGCTGTTTAAAACTATATAACATAAGTAATTCGTTACACTACAAAAGTCTTTATTGTAAACGGTTACTAATCACACACTTCAAATAAATAACACAATGTACCACGTCAAGTACTTTTTACTAACTTCTGGTACTTAAAAAATAATTTGTAACTAAAAAAGTAAAATAAGGCTACACTGTCAGCTGCCATTTTATTAGTACATAGATAACCAAATATATTTGCTACTGATATGTATGTATGTATAATGTGTATGTATGTGTTTTGATAAAAGAGGACAAGAATATAATAAATTAATAAATACATATATGTATGTATGTATGCATAATGTGTGTACAGGTACATATCTGTGGTACATACGTACATACATTGTGCATGGTTTATTTACAAATAGGTACGTAGTACATTCATAGTACCTAGTACCTACGTACTATAATGTGATGTGACTATAATAACACATAATAAATATGCAGGTACATATAAGTATGCGCTATAACATATGTATACATTCGGAAAATAGTGATTATCTTCAAATTTTAAAATAAAAATAAATAAACAAAATATGTGGTAGAAGTAAAATAAGAGTAAAGTCAATACTCTGCACGTATGTATGTATTTTAAAATTAAATATTGATTTCTGTGAAAACTTCTTTTTAAAATTTGATGTTTGCGATAACAGAAATTGTACTACATATGTATGATGTATAAATTTTAACATTGTTAAATTTGATACTTAAAAAATTGTAACTACAGCAGTTTATTGAATTAATTGAAGACATGAATAATTCATCAATGATGAATATTACTTTTTTGACATATGTTAAAATAAATATAATTTTAATATAAATCAAGGTTAAAAATACATCAAATAAGCTTCACAATGGTTTCAAGACCAACTCAGGAGAATGGAGGGGCCCTTTGGCCTACAATTTGGTGGCTTTTAGGATCAGTTTGGGCTCCTATTACTCTACCATGGATTATATATCAAATGCTCTGGACATTACATCAAAAATATAAATGCACATCTCTCACAGGAAAGGTATAATATTTTATTGTTTAATGCATAAAATATCAAAGATAATAAAATACATTAAAGAGGTTGGGTAGTTATGTCAAACCAGTAAAATGAATGAAATACCTACTGAATTTTCAGATTTTTTGACCAACTCGATTTTAAGGAAATAAATTTCAGTTGTAATAGGTACATGATGTAGACATGTTTCAACCATATCATTATTAACCTTTTAAGGACAAGGATTTTTACGTTGAAATCGACCTTTTTTTATTTTCAAAATTTGTACATAAAATCAATCAATTTCTCACGTGGCGTACCCAAACAAGTTACTGGCTGATATATCAACCAGTCCCATCCGTAACAGAGAGCCCACTGTAAAAAATTCAGTTTGGATGATTTGATGCATTGAATACGAAAAGAATTATAAAAAAATCTTAACCTTGAAAATCGCATTCCAAAATCCAATTTATTGTTGTTGCTGTTTTGGCCTCAAAATTGGTAAGCCCACATTTTATGATGCATTGAATATGGAATTTCAATTGACATGAAATGCGATTTTTGAGGTAAAGGGTGTCTCCTGAATCCTTTTTACTATTTTTTTTCGTATTCAGCGCATCAAATTACATAGGGAAACATAAAATATTTTGTATCCTATGAGTGGTCGATATTTCGACCACTCCACTGTCTCTGCCTCAAAAGTAACTCCCCAATCTCCTTAACTGCATTAATTTTATTTTTATCTGTATAATTCAGAAATTTTGCAATTTTGGAAAAACATGATCAGATCCAATTGGATCTAAATTTTTTTCAGATCCGTAAAATGGTTATCCAATTGTATTTAACCAGATCTGAGCAGATCCATAATTTGTTTTTTTCAGATCTGATTGGATATAAAATTGGATCTACTCAGATCCAATTAGATATGTTCATTTTTTCCTGGGATAAAAGAATTATAATACTAAGCATTATTTTAATTACTATAATTTTCTTTTAAAAGAGTTTCATAGAAAAAACTGAGACACTGGTCTGTTGTACACCAGATGCTATGTATACGAGTATTTATTATTCTGAGTTTAGTCTCAATAATTTAAATTTGTTATCAAATAACATTAAAACCTTATTTGAAAAAATATATTTATGGCTCTCGAAAATTTTTTACTTTAACAAAACCCCCCTACAGCTCACCACTGCCTGACATAGACTATTGAGTGCATTATGCATTCCAACTGAATATATTTTATTTTTCAGGTTGTTTTGATTACTGGAGCTAGTTCAGGTTTAGGAGAAGCCTTAGCACATGAGTTTTATAAAAATGGATGTCGAGTTGTATTGGCAGCCAGAAGGAAAGAAGAACTAGAAAGGGTGAAACAATCACTTTTGGAAACACACACTGTATGTGATTTGAACTTAAGGTTGTTGTTCACTAAAATCGATCACTACAGAATTTGTTAAAATTTTAATATTTTGTTAAAGCTAGATCGCGTTTGTAAAAAAAATTCAGATGAGTTTACCATTTCGTTTATTAATTATAAACTTGCAAAGTTGGCCTCTTATACATTGCAAGCATAGGGATCCACTTGGAATTCGATAAACGTCAGATTTTAACCAAAAACGGATATGTTATAGATTAGTAATTAAAGAATGTATATATAAAATTCTAGAATGATTTACCACCCCAAAATAATTATTGATTTTTAACTTTGATAAATTCCCGAACACATGACGTAAATATACGATATGGCAACAGCGCATTCGAAATATAAAATCGTGGTATTAATAACTGGCGGGCGTTGTAAATAGCAATTTATTATTGATTTACATTTAATGTTTTTATTTATAATAATAATAATAGTTACTATTGTTATTATAATTATTACTATTGTCAGCAATAGTAATAATTATAATATTGTTAAAAATAAATCTTGTAATCTTGTCTAATATTGTAAATTGTTGCCAGATCTATTTGTTCTCTTTTACCAACATAGCAAAACCCTGTAGTTCATGCTAAATTCCACTAGATGCCCTGACTTTCGGTGAACTACCTTAAATAAATAATTATTAACGTAATAATTAATGTGTTTTCGATATTTTACTATCCTAAATAATTTAATATTTGTTTTACGTACCAAATGTATATAAATAACAAGAATAATTATAGTGATCTAAAATATCAAATCATTTAACCTATTTTTAATTTTTAGACCGTTCCAACACATTTACCAGTTGTTCTGCCGCTGGATTTATCTGATTTAGATTCATTACCCAAACATGTACAGCATGTCTTAAGTATGTTAGGTCGTATTGACATACTAATTAATAATGGAGGAATTAGTTATCGTGGTGAAATCATAAATACGAATTTGGAGACTGATCAAAAAATTATGCTTGTAAATTATTTTGGACAAGTTGCTTTAACAAAAGGTAGAATGTCCTTATCTAAGAATATAAATTTATTAGTTTGTTCACTATACTTACTTGAATTTGAGGGGGAACATATGAGTAGTTAAATTTTTTTGTGTTAGTTTCATATTTAAATTCCACGAACTGTGGGAGTTGTGGGTCATTATTTATTACTGAGTCGTGAAGCACGTGACTTTATGCCAAACTTTAAATGCAATTAACTTGGAATATACTTTCTGATGTCCGTTCCCAAAATATTTTGAAAACTGTTTTGCTTGAAATTTTTACACAATATTTTTGGTTAAGTTTTCTCCTTCATTATGTAGCCAGAAGGGTCGGAAATTGTGGTTGAAAAATGAATATAACCTTCAATCAGGCACCATTTATACATAGACTTTTAAGAATCTCTGCAATTTCTGTTTCGGATCAAGGGACATGTTTTATGCTGGCCACGACAGTTGATATATATTCATAAAAAAAAATGTATACATACCTCAATATACCGGGTGATTCATTTAACCTGGAATTTTTTATATCTCGAGAACTAAGCAAAATAATGAAAAATGGTTCAGACAAAAGTTATAAGGTATCGAGAGGGTTAAATACTGGTGACCTTGAATTTTACCTTGATATTTATTTTCAAGGTCAAATGAAGGTCAAATTTGATTTTTTAAATAAGAACCTATATTTTTTATTGCATATTCATAATATACGGAAAAAAATATGTAACTTTTGTACAAAAATTTTTTTTTAAATGTAAATTTTTTGTTTCTAACGAAATTTCTATGCACTTGCAATTTGATTCGTAAATTTGAAATTACTAAATAATTTTATTTTTTATACGGTAGATTAATTCCTGGATTACGCCAAAAGAAGTTTATTAATCGACCGTATAAGAACTAAAATTATTTTAGTAATTTCAAATTTACGAAATAAAAAAAAACTTTTTGTACAAAAGTTACATATTTTTTTCCGTATAATACCAATATGCAATAAAAAATACAGGTTCTTATTTAAAAATCAAATTTGACCTTGAAAATAAATATCAAGGTAAAATTCAAGGTCACCAGTATTTAACCCTCTCGATACCTTATAACTTTTGTCTGAACCATTTTTCATTATTAACTTCCCAATAGGGAGTTATTGTAATTGGTCCGAAAATCGAAATCAAAAATTTTAACATATTTTCATGTTTCAAGGGCATTAGAGTATATTGACACTATTTTTAGAAAAATGTCTGTGTGTGTGTGTGTGTGTGTGTGTGTGTATGTACGTACGTACGTGTCATTTTTTCCGGGACGAAATCTCGCGAAAAAAAATGCTATTGACTTCGTTGGGGTGCTAATCGAAGCGTCTTGACATGAATATGATCTGAAAGAAAGGATTTTTCGAAATTCAACCTCTACGGGGGTAAAAAGGGTGTTTTTTTTCATTTTTATTTTTTTTCTTGGTCGAATTTAGTCGGAACTTAAAATAAATACTATACAATACAAATAATGAAACGTGTATTTCAGTATTTTTTTAACTTCCCAATAGGAAGTTATTGTAATTGGTCCGAAAATCGAAATCAAAAATTTTAACATATTTTCATGTTTCAAGGGCATTAGAGTATATTTACACTATTTTCAGAAAAATGTCTGTGTGTGTGTGTGTGTGTGTGTATGTACGTACGTATGTACGTATGTACGTACGTATGTACGTACGTACGTGTCATTTTTTTCCGGGACGAAATCTCGCGAACAAAAAATGCTATTGACTTCGTTGGGGTGCTAATCGAAGCGTCTTGACGTAAATATGATCTGAAAGAAAGGATTTTTCGAAATTCAATCCCTACGGGGGTAAAAAGGGTGTTTTTTTCATTTTTATTTTTTTTCTTGATCGAATTTAGTCGGAACTTAGAATAAATACTATACAATACAAATAATGAAACGTGTATTTCAGTATTTATTTTTTATATGGGTCCAAACAGCCATTAAAGGGATGAAAACCACCATCAAAATTTGAATTTCATACTAATAAATACATCTAATAATTCATGTTGCCTTGGAAACAAACGCAATTCAAAATTCAAACTGTCAGATTAGTTATTCTAAAAATGTGCATTATATTATTGACATTATTAGGATATTAGAACACTAATATTCATAATACAAAGGTGAGTTTTATTTCTGATAAATTCCATTAAAATTTTTCATATACATATTAAAAAAAATATTTACAAACTATAACATAGTATTATTTATTATGGAAACAATAAATAATCAGTATTCAAGTATTGTTAGTCATACCATGTTGGGAAGTTGATTGTGTGGACCTAAAGGATCGCACCCCACAGCATTATACGTTATATAGTTTAATTTTATATCCCCGGGTAAAATTGGATCCGGCAGCTAGTTTTATATGGGTCCAAACAGCCATTAAAGGGATGAAAACCACCATCAAAATTTGAATTTCATACTAATAAATACATCTAATAATTCATGTTGCCTTGGAAACAACACAATTCAAAATTCAAACTGTCAGATTAGTTTTTCTAAAAATGTGCATTATATTATTGACATTATTAGGATATTAGAAAACTAATATTCATAATACAAAGGGTGAGTTTTATTTCTGATAAATTCCATTAAAATTTTTCATATACATATTAAAAAAAAAAATATTTACAAACTATAACATAGTAATATTAATTATGGAAACAATAAGTAATCAGTATTCAAGTATTGTAAGTCATACCATGTTGGGAAGTTGATTGTGTGGACCTAAAGGATCGCACCCCACAGCATTATACGTTATATAGTTTAATTTTATATCCCCGGGTAAAATTGGATCCGACAGCTAGTTTTGCTTAGTTCTCGAGATATACGAAATTCCAGGTTAAATGAATCACCCGGTATATATTTTGGAATAAAACGAACCTGGATGAAATCGAACAAATATTTTTTGAGATAATAATTCATAAAATTCACCTATTTTTCCTGCCATCTACTCATATGTTCATTCTTAATTAATTACTGTTAGACTAAAATTAAATTTATAAAATTTCTTTAATAGCTGTACTACCACATATGTTGGAACGCAATGAAGGACATATAGTAACAATTAGCAGCATTCAAGGAAGAATAGCATTACCAAAACGTTCTGCATATGCTGCTTCTAAACATGCACTACAGGCATTCTGTGACTCACTTCGAGCAGAGTTGGACCCCCACATAAAAGTAACGGTTGTTAACCCTGGATATATCCGTACTTCTTTATCTGTGAATGCACTGACTGGTAGCGGAACTGCTTATGGAAGTAAGTACATATAAAAAAAGCTTCTATTTTATAGTGGACTAGCGCATTGGAGTCTGTGTCACCTGGGCCGACAAATGTGTTCCGTTTTGCGTTAAGCCAAGTAACACTCGCTAGTAATGTGTTCTCTTTTTATCTTGAACGATAGATATTTGCTCGTTTAGAATTCAGTTCATTGCATGTGTTCTTTCTTGCTTCTTTCATTATTACCATGTGACTTTTCACTTATTTTTATTTTATATTTTAATGCCATGTTTTAAAATTTACCATACAATATTTAACTAATATTGTTATGATTTAATTGCTTTTTTTACTGCTTTTTCTATAAAAAACTAGTGCATTAATTGGTTAATGCTAAATATTAAGTTTTCATAAAATAATAATATAATATGCACTGAAAAATGATCTAAATTCTAACTATTGGTGAAAATCACAATAAAATCAGATCAGTAGTTTGACTTTCCCTGTAACGTGTAGAAAATATAATTTCTTTTCATAGATATGTATTTTTAAATGAATATTTTCTGTTTTTAGAAATGGATGAAACTACAGAAAATGGTTATTCATCAGAATATGTAGCTAAAGAAGTACTTAAAGCAGTAGCTGTTTATAATGAAGAAATTAATGTAGCACCTCTTAATGCAAAAGCTGCCACCTTTTTAAGAACTGTTATGCCCTCTATATTTTTTTGGATAATGGCAAAAAGAGCTAAAAAATCATAATTTGTTGTTCAACATTAGATGTTTAAATTAATTGGTTGTTTGTTTTTAAATAGTTAAATTAATTTGTAACTATCGAGAAGTTTACAAAAAAAAAAAAACAATATATATTTATAAAATATATTTTCCAGATCATTACATTATTTTGAGTATTTTTTTTTTTTAGACAAAAAATTTAGATTTAGTGAATTATATACACTACGGCAGTTTCCCAAGTTTAAACTGTGTGTATCTGACCGAAGGTACAGTTTTGGTTTTAACTGAAACTACATTTGTCGTATCTCTTCTCACTCTCAGCTGTATTCGGTCACACTCAGCTAATAATTTAAAGCTATTAATATTGAATATTTAAACAGGTTTTGACTGTCATATATCTATAATATTTTTCCTAAACAAAAATAAGCAAAAACTTCAGTTAACTCATCTGAAGCGTATCTTTAAAAAAAAATTCAGTTCGAACTGAAGTTAAGATGAAAACTGGAATACGGTTTTAGACATTCATTTTAAATTATTTTTTGAAAATAAATATGGTAATTATTGTTATATTCTAGGAAACATTACAGTAGAGCAGTGATTATTCAAACAACTTGAGATTGAAGTATTTCACATGATTATTAAACTATTTGCTTTCTTGCAAAATATAAAAATAAAAACAGATTGTTGATTATTAAAATATATAAAAATATAAAACACATAAAAAACACAACATCTTTTCAAATCATTTTACTTCCATGTTGCGAAGGAAACAGAAGTATTGTAATACCATCGAAAAATTATGTTCAAGATAAGAGTGTGTGTGTATGTCTGTATATAGAATTTTCTTTTGTTCACGGTAACTACTATAAATATGCATCGATTTGAATTATTTTTTGGAAAAATAATTCAGTACTCCAGACCTATTGATTTTGGTGCTAATTCGGATTAAGGCCGCGGCAATACGCTTCTAGTCGACTAGACCGAGTTCACAGATACAATTTTTTAGTGGTATTACAATAGTTCCATTTCATTCAAAACATGGAAGTAAAATGTAAAAATAATCAAGTTTTTTTAAGTGGCATTCCGCATTAATCAACTATTCGGAGTCTTACTTATACTATTTGTATTTTTATCAAACTAAATTAACATATCAAAAAAATAAATCTTTATAGTAAATTTAAAACAATTGGAAATAAAAAAATTAATAGCATCTATTAAAATTTTGGCATAAATTAAATTTTAATATAAGCTATCAAATAATTGATAACTCTATAATGATAATAATAATGTAATTGCACAACTTTAGCTAATCTGCACAATTATAAAAGATGATATATATTATCATATAATGGTGTGATTCAATCTTGTAACTCCCAACCAAAATGATATAAATAAAATATAAATCCATTGGATAAATTTATGAAAGAAATGAAGAATGTGAAATATACACGTAATACCAATTATTTTTAAATTTTATTAGAAAAAATAATACATAATTATTAATACCATTGTCAACTTTTAGGCGTGGTAGTGGGTGCTCCTCTAGCCATCGTATAGTAGAATTTTTGAATTACCGATGCCGTCGTATAGCAGAATGTTGATTGTAGTATATTTTCAAGGTACGGCATCAGTAATGTTATTGCTTTAGAGTATGACAATATACATAAACATATATATATTTTAATGCCTATTGTAATGGACTAAACAGGAAGAAAATTTTCCGTGGGTAGGATCACACTATTATAAAATGTTATTTTTTTATAACAAATAGTATTTAAACACATATATTGTCAATACCAAAGTATATTTCATTGTATTATAAATAATTCAAATGTTGAAATGCTTATTTATTATTCCACAATAAGACTTAAATTGTTTAAAGTTTAAAAAAAGTAGGTATTACATATGTGTAAAAATGTGTTATTAATTTATATATTTTACATGTATTTTTTAAATTCCAATTAAAACAGATGAAAATATTAACCCATATTTTTTTTAATAAAATTAAAATTTATTTTTATAAAAAATCGTTTCCAAAGTATGAATGTATACCATGATAAAGTTCTATAGCCATTCTCACTAGCATTCTCTCTAAGATTTTCTACTTGATAGTACGTATCAATATATACATCAATTGAACAGCTCAAAAAAAATTTTTTTTTAAATCTCTTTTCGAGTTTATGTACCTTATAATTCTTCTAACTGTATAGAAAATTTAAAAAAAATCTGTTGGAACCTATTTTACATAGAAAAGGTGCAATGTCTTTTAATTTAAATTGTTAATTAATATTCACTAAATAAATATGTAAACCTTCTTACTGACAATGAGTGACATAAATTTTGTGGTTAAGGTGTATTTGTAGTTTAAGTGATGTAAACCTTCACCATAATTAACCTTTATCACTGTTTTGACTTTCTTTATCAGGAGCCTAAATCAGTCTGGAACCTAAAGCGACTAAATTCTAGAGAATGACTATGTATCAGTTATAATATAATTCAATTTATTTTATTTTAAAAAGACTTTGTAATACTTAAATAGACAAGACAATATATAATAAGTACTTAATTTATTATTTTATAAGATAAATACATACAACAGATTCAAGAGTATATATCATAACAAGTTATGTTAGATTTTCAATAGTATTTTTCTATAATATTGTATTTTAAAGAAGACATTCTATTAATGGAATTAACAATATGCTTTAAACTAAGCATTAACTACAAGGGAACGTTAAATATGTAAAACAAATATTTACACTTTACTACTTCTTTCGGCTTGATACATTCACTATCCACGATCTATTTGTCAAAAACTTAACTAATTAAAAATTAATTGTACGATTTAAAATTATATTTAAAAATCATAAAATTGTCGTCGTTCTAATATCACATAAATGTATTAACTACTAGATTTTCTTAGTTTGTAATCTGTATTAAAAATCTACAGATCAAAAACAGTGAATGCATTGTACGGATTAATTAAGCTGCTTATTCAGTGGAATTTGAGATTCAGTTATTTATTTCCAAATATTATAAAGCTTCCATGCACATAATGTAACAGCTGCTATCGTAACTGTACAATGTAAGTACCTAAAAGACAATTTATATTAATATTAAATAATAGATTTTAAAATCTAATACATTTTTAGTTATAGTCTCATTTAAAAAAATATTTCACAAAACATTTAAAAAAATTCGATTTTGAAAAAATTGTAATAGGCTATTTGACTAATTTTAGAAAATATTTTTAAATTATTCTTTATTACATAATAAGCACACTACATTGATATTTCGGGGAGATCTACTGTATTATCAATAAAAATCAATGTTAATGCGTCAGAAACGCTGTTTCTATCATGGCGCTGGTCATATGGTGCGTGTGACGTCACACGCAAGTAAATAACTCATTGCCTTAATAAAACAGTGGAAACAGTGCATCTGAAGTGAATTTCATCTTCAAATTTAGTGGATAGAATGGTGTATAATGGTGTGTAGTGCCACAATCAGGCCCGGATTTACCATGCAGGCAGTGTAGGCACGTGCCTATAGCGGCAAAAATTTAGGGGCGGCAGATTTGGAAAAAATAACCTAAAAAATTTTTTTTGACAACGAAAAAAAAAAAAAAAAAAAAAGGTAATTCATATGAAAAATATCCACTTTTATAATTTTTATTCCATGAAAAGGGCGGCAATTTTCGTAACTGCCTACGGGCGGCAAATTTGTAAATCCGGCCCTGGCCACAATGTATAAATACGTCTATAAAAAGTCCACACAAACTGTTTGTTTCTGTTCCAAAGAATCCCAAAAGACGAAAAATGTGGTTACAATAATTGAAAAGATCCAACGAGTATTTTATTGAATACAAATGTTTTTATGTGTGAAGATCACTTTGATATAAGTAATATTTAACTAGATAGTAGCTAAAAATATCGGTTCTTATAAAACGAAATAACATCTTTTCTGAATAACTATACTACTATACACGTGATTTTTGACAATTCTGACAGCGGCCACCGGTACACTCAGTATTAACCAACATCTTTAATAGGTACCTAACCTCTTAATATAGCTTAATCTTGCGGCATATAGGATTTCAAATGTTTTATGTGGTACTTACACTGCTGTTTTCACATTTTTAAGTTCCGCAGCACAGTAATCAGCGTTATTCTTAAAAAAAGTGCAACCATAAAAGCGTCTACCTTAGATAGGTTGCTATAATCAGCTCGCACAAAATTTAATTCCATTTTGAAATTCGAAACGAATATTTATGCCACTAGTAATAAAATTTATCTAAAAACTGCTTCAAAAATAGCTGAAAAATCGAATATAATACTTTGATATAATACACAGAAAGCATAAAACGCGAACTCAACTTGCGTGTGACGTCACTAGAGCTGCAACCAATCACATAGCGTTCCCGTCATAGATAAAATTTCAAAAATTATTATATTTTTTTTTCGTGTAATTTGCAAAAAATATACATAATTTATTTTAAAATAAAGTGAAATATGTTCTTTTATGCTATTATCTGATAGGATGACCACAATTTGTAGTATATTTTCAATGTTGTCAAATAGCCTATTGAAATTTATTATGATATTGTAAAGATTTATATTTTTTTAATATTCAATATTTACATTGGAATGTTTAGATTAACTATGTAATACACTGAATATTTTCCTGCATAAAATATGTTATTTCAGATTTAGTAAAAACCTATAAAAATAGATTTAAATGTTAAGGCAAAGTATGGCTTCATTGATATTTAATAAGCAGTTGATAAAGCGGAAAAATCATAAGGGATGGTGTACTTAAAAAAAATGCCAATGTGTTTTGCTTGTAAGCCAACGAAATTATACTAAATATTACATCAAGGTTGTCAACAATACTGTTTTCTTTTGTATTAGTACATCAATAATTAGAATTTTTTAAGATATGTTTATATAAAATAAAATCCAGACTACTTTACAGATATAACTAATACAAATATAAATTAATGAACAATACCTTCTTTTAGACTCATCTTTTCGAACTAAAACTACAGGAGAAGCAGCTGTCAATACCGTTAAAACAGGTAAACGTGCTAAGCGTCGAGTATCTCGTTCCACTTGATAATGGACACAAGGGTCCCATTGCCATGCTACTGTGTATAAACCAGTACACATAAAAGATATAGTACTTAATGGAACCCATACGCTACCAGACCTCGGCCATATTAATGCTAAATAAAATATAGCACATTAATAATTCTTTCAACAACAAAATTTTCTTGGGAAATAAAACATACGGTTAAACTGATGAGTATGCGGGCACAATTGTCAAAAATCACTTATTGATGTGCTAGAATAGAGCATAATGTGTTGTACCTATATTAACACGTAAGAATTTTTATTTGACAGAATTATTTAAAAACAGTTTGTTGCGGTGGAGATTCAATCCCCGTTTTTAACCTAACAGAAACTAACCTACCTGATTTCACCCAATAGATTGCCTTACCGTGTAGCTTTAGACAGTTTAGACTGACAACTATTATTAAAAAAGCAAAACTGTTATCAAGCGATACTTCTAAAAAAAATGTAGAGTGAAAGTACTCCCCTTCATAACACCTAAATTTAATGAAGCTTGTGCTAATAAACAAGCACATTCATCGCATTAAAAATTAATTTTATATGCAAAAAATACATTTTATACCTTTTTAAAATATGTCTATAATTTTATGAAATAAAAGAGGGGGGGAGGCGCAAGAGATAAATTTTTTTTAAAGAGAGGTGTAATTACATAATGTTTGGAAACCACTACTGTCTTACGGCGTATAAACGTTTTTCATTTTAAATTTTCACCACGAAGACATATGTAGTACAGTTGATATAGAATTTGTTTTTAATAAAATTAAAATAATTAAATATAACAGTTAATTCGGACGGAGATTAAATTCCCATTTTTAACCTAACTGAAAAACCCAAGGACAATTAAAACATGGCATCTATTTTGCACTGTCAATCGCTTTAAATTTGTATTATATTTTAATTAACAGTGAACTATCATGAAACGCTCCCCAAATTTTGATAATCTGTAGTGAATCTTTTAAAGTTTATTCCAATAAAATCCATCAAGTAGAAGTCGTTCCACCTTAATTGTTAATTGAAACAATTACCCTTGTATATTAGAACATCAACTCTATTATAAATAACTATATACGTGATTTCTGGCAATTGTGACGTGTGCCCACATATTTTTCAGTTTACCCAAACATATGTTTTAAACATTACATTTACCTGACAAAATTGACGTAAGACCTGAAATTACAGCTGTTTTATGAAGACAATTCCCAACAGATATCCATCGGGCTGTTTCATCACCTAATCTTGCTGGTTCAATAATAATTATCATACAATTTGCTTCTAACGCTCTTTCTAATTCTATTTCAAATGTTTCATATGAACTTTCACTGTCGTAAACTTCACGAATTATTGCTATATTTGATGGATGAAGCTCACGCAATTCAGCTCTGAAATGATAATGAACTTTACTTTAATGAAAACATCTACAAAGATATAAGTACAAATAATACATTGTTACTACTTAATTAATTATTTTTCTATATTTACAAGACAAGTAAATTATATTTGATGTTATATAGTATTGCCAAAATTATGAATGAAAATTGCATTACATAATACAAATTATTTACCTGTCACCGGCCCCATCCATAATTTTATTTTTAAATAACAGCTAGAAATTCACAAAATTACAACTAATATTTTTATTGACAAAACAAAAAACAAGGTTATATTAACTCAGCGTGAATTCAGTAACACAACAAAATCCCCCAAGTATTTTTAAAACTTAATGAAATGAAAATCAATACACTCATCGCTTGATTTACCAACCTTTGATTTACCGGCAGCTTGATTTACCGGCGGGCCAAACGCGCGATTTACCAACCTTCTCCAATCCCCTCCATAATACTACCGTGATTTGTATATCTGCGCGAAATTTAAATTCACCAATCAACGTTAAGGTCGGCACGGTGGTGGGGGCCCCTCTCAACGCCGTCAATTCGAGCGGTTCAATTACCAACAACGTTGGTAAATCAAGCGATGAGTGTACTCATCGCTTGATTAACCGACCTTTGATTTACCGGCAGCTTGATTAACCGACGGGCCAAACGCGCGATTTGCCGACTTTCTCCTATCCCCTCCATAATACTACCGTGATTGCTATCTCTACGCGAAATTTAAATTCACCAATCAACGTTAAGGTTGGCAAGGTAGTGGGGGCCCCTCTCGACGTCGGCAATTCAAGCGGTTGATTTACCAACAACGTCGGTTTATCAAGCGATGAGTGTACACTCAGCGTTCTGTAGGACGACCATCCACAAGACGACCGTTCCGTAATACAATCATATATTAAACTACAGTAATTTCTTTAGAACTTCAGGAACAATTTGAGACCAATTTTGATTTGAACAAAAATTATTAATTTTTAAATTATTTTCCTCGAACTAAACATTTTTACGTTTTTTTAAACCCTCTAGAAAGCGTATTTTTCTGTCAAATTCAATATTTGTGGGCCTAATCGATTCGTCTAAGTGTCCCCAACAAATATCAACCATAAAAACACCCCGTCATCGATTTCGATTTTGAGAAAAATTGAAAAAAATCTTGAAAACGGGATTTTCATCCTTCAACCCCTTTTTTAAGGGTGTTGCACTCCTTTTCGCTAGTCCGGGTTATTTTTTTCGAATTCTACGCCCCAAAATCTATAATAATCAACCATAATATTGCTTGCCCCTAAAAGTTCGGATTTTGGCACTATTCACTGCACCCTTGACTGGGTTAACAGTTTACTTAAAAAGTATTGATTATACGAAAAAAGTAAAAATACCTTTTTTGTGTAGAATTTTATAAGCTACAATTTTCTTCATAACAGTTTTTCTCGAAAAATTAATAATTTTTGAGATATTTGTACAAAACTAGAATTAGCCCCCCTTTACCCCCTAAAAAATAAAAACCCGCCATCCAAATTAAGGGTACTTTTTACGGTATGTTTAGGACATCAAAATAAAAGTCTCCACCAAAATCCAGCTTGGTCGGAATTTTTTCTTAGTAAAAACCTTTATTTCCTGGGCTAATAATATTTTTTGTTCATTTTGAATTTTGAAGTACAATGATTTGAAATTTTCAATTCTGACCACATTCTGACCGGAACCAGAATCACTGGAATTCACCCAAAAAAATTTTGCCCGAAAACGGAATTTTTTTCATAAAATTTTTTGTACAGTAAAGAGTAAATTAGAAAAATATATAGGAGTCGGAGTCGTAGGTTTTTGTACCGACTCCACAGCCCTGGTTTTGACTCTATGGTTTTGACAGTTTTAATTTGTAAATAACATACATATATGTGCTTCATCTTCATGATGTGCTTATAATATAATTTAATAGGTTTTTAATATTTACATAAAATTTATATTAACAATAAATTAACTATGTAAGTAAACAACGTCAAATTGAATTTGGATTATCTTTACATGAGGTTATGAGCTCAATATACAAAACAGCTGATGAAGTGAAAAGAAAAATAGAAGGTTAAAGTTACAATATTTTTATTTTATTTATATTTGCAGATTGGAATTAATAAATTCTTCATAAATAAATAATTACGTAAATATGCATGTAGCCAATTTGCAAGAACTGTGTGTTGAAATTATATGTGATAACTTGAACAGTGTCTTTGAACAATATTTTGTACAAACAATTTGTGAAACAACAGAATTAAATGGCAAAGAATGCGTCCAACCTATTGAAACAGAGATTACAGATTTACCCCCGTATTTACCAAAAGAATTGTATAAAGTGAAATATAGATTCAAATGTAAAGATACATTTTTACATGCAGAACTAGCGCAATATCTGTTAAAAAAGTTGTGTACTAGAGGGTTGTTAAATGATGAGACGCTGAGTTTATTTACAACAGAAAATACAAGATTAGAGTAAGTTTAAATAATTTGATTACAGTTGTTTTGAATATGATATTTACAATTAATTACACTCATCGCTTGATAAACCGACCTTTGATTAACCGGCAGCTTGGATGACCGACGGACCAAACGCGCGATATACCGACTTTCTCCAATCCCCTCCATAATACTACCGTGATTGCTATCTCTGCGTGTAATTTAAATTCGCCAATCAACGTTGAGGTTGGCACGGTGGTGGGGGCCCCTCTCGACGTCGGTTTATCAAGCGGTTCAATTACCAACTTCGTCGGTTTATCAAGCGGTGAGTGTACTGCATGACCACAAATCACACATAATTATGTCATAAAACACCTGTTTTCTTAATATTTAATTTTCAGACATGTAGCTATAAAAGATGCTAAAAATTTGACTTGTGGTGGGCTGCGGCAGCTCTATAATCACAAAATAACAAAGTTAGAGTGCGTCAATGTAAATATACCTGTTCAGGATATAATTCGTAAGTAATGGTTTTTAAAGAATCTTCATACATTATTTTCATTGTCTTTACAATTAGACTAGAACAGAGCTTCTTAAAATTGTGGGCCGCGGACCCCTAGGGGGCCATGACCTTTCCACAAAGGGGCCGCGAAGAACCATGAATATAATAAATTTACTGTCGTTAAATACGTTTAAATGTTCAAATATGCACTTGCTTAAATTATATAAATGAATTTTTTTTAACTCATCTGGGTTTCAAAAAAATAGGGGGGGGAGGTGAGTTATCAATATGTGCTGCAAGGAGACCATGACATCAAAAAGTTTAAGAAGCACTGGACTAGAACATAGTAGCGCAGTTGTTTGAAAAATTAGTCTGATTGAATTTTTTGTTTTTATCTTATTATAGAGGTTGGCCTAATTATGAAAGTGCAAAGTGCCAGTCGAACCTTGGTTGGATATTGTTTAAACCGTTAAAAGGCCCTACAAAATCAAAAAAATGTTTTTTGAAATCAAATTTTTTTTGTATCATCTTAAGGTCTTTTCGCTTAAAAAAGGTGCTTACAATCATAATTATAACTCTACTTCTCTATTTGTTATAAATTTTTATTATGTTCATGTTCATGAAATCTTAAATTTAAGTATTTATTTTGTAAGTAGAGAAACGCGCTTAGTTGTTAATTAAAATAAAGGTGGTTGCCGGTAAGAATCTTGAAATTGAAGTATACCATATTGTTAACATTCATTTAAAGATAAAAAAAATTATAAAGTATGATAACATTAGTTTAAAAGTATATATTTTCATGACTGAATATACCTGAATTCAAGGTTTCATGAACTTTAAAAAATTTATAACAAATAAAGGAGTAGAGTTGTAGTTATGAGTGTGGGATGGTAATGGATGATAAATATAAGTCGTATGGTTTTATATTTTTATTCCTCCCACGTAAAATTTTATATACAAATCAAATAATATATATATACAAATGTACACATGTAAACACAGTAGGTGTATTGTGGTGTGAGTGACGGTAGTGTGCTGTCCTTCTCTGGCCGTGACTGCTTTGTTATTGCTGGCGCCTTGATTTGTTGGTCTACTTCAGCGGTAGTAGAAATGGATGTGGATCGTTTGTTGTAGCTTCTGATACTTGATAGTTGCAGTACTGTCGTGTTATGTTGTGACACGATGGCGTTTGGTTTTCGACCTGTGGATATTTGATTTGTTGTAGCACTGTGGTAGTTATGTTGCGACGCGACGGCGTCATACATCCGACTTGTGGATATTTGATTTGTTGTAGCACTGTGGTAGTTATGTTGCGACGCGACGGCGTCATACATCCGACTTGTGGATATTTGATTGTTGTAGCACTGTGGTGGTTATGTTGCGACGCGACGGCGTCATACATCCGACTTGTGGATATTTGATTTGTTGTAGCACTGTGGTAGTTATGTTGCGACGCGACGGCGTCATACATCCGACTTGTGGATATTTGATTGTTGTAGCACTGTGGTGGTTATGTTGCGACGCGACGGCGTCATACATCCGACTTAACTTTATGAGGTCCAACGTCTAGCTTTTATACGTTTACCCCCAACACATTTTTGATGACCGTTGAAACACGTGTTCCTGAAATTTCGCAATACTCATTAGTGGCGGCATTCGTCAAAGGCGGTATGCCGATCGCGTGCCTGTCTATTGTCTGTTTGTTGAGTCGGTTTGTGTTGCAACATCTGTCTTTGATATTGTCGGCAGTTATCAAAAGGTGGTGTTTGTTTTGATGATTTATTAGTTTTTCTAATTGTGTGACAGTGTTGCCACACCACCCCCCTGCTGAGACCGGAGGTCAGGCTTGAAGAAAGTCTGGAAAATGTACGCGATGTCCTGAACGTGTCGTTCTGGTGGGCGTAGTCGTACTTAGTGTTGGTACGGGTTTTGGTTGCGGCGTCGTTGTGGCCGCTGCATTTCTTGTTGTTGTGTTTTGCAGGTTCTTCTTGTCGAAGAGTGTGTGTTGGTTGTACGCGTTCGGCGGACGCAGTCGTTTCTCTCCCTTTGATGGTAGTTGCATCGTTGCGGGTGAGGACGTGATGGGGTCCGTGCCGAGCGTTGAATGTAACGCGTCGTAGTGCGTTGTGGCGAAGAAGCAAGGACGTGACTGGTGCTGTCTTGGATGGGCATCTTCTTGAGAGGATGCTTGGATCCATGACGGTTAGGGTCCTGGTGCTCTTCGTGTGTGTTTTTTTGGTTGTGCTTGGCTGTCGACTGGTACGGAAATTGCTCCGATCCGGGACAGAGTGCGTGCGTTGTGCTCGGTAATGCCACATGGGCGCCAGATGTTTTCACATTTTTGGCGCATGTGCAGCGGAGACAACCATGTGCTTTTCGGGCAGCATGTCGTGCCGGCGAGAAGCATGGTGTCGATTTCCGCTGGAGCAACGCGGTGACGGTCTGGGAAGAGACGTCGTGGTCGGCAGGCTACGACTGGTCCAGGCGTCGTCTTGTGGTGCGACGTGGAGTGCCGTACGTCTCGTGATTGACCGGTTGAGCGAGTTATATTTGATAACTCGCTAAGCAGTGTGTGGTAGCGAGTGAGTCCGCTTACTGCTCGTGTGTTGATTTGTCGCTGACGTGGTGCTTGCTACGAGTGCCTGAGTGCTGGCATCGTGGTGGATACGTCTCGGGCTGGCGCGTTGTTGTGAGCGCGGCCATCTGGTGCGATAGTTCTTCGATGAGCTTTGTAAGTGTGGCTATATCGGTATGTTGTGGTTGAGTTTGCCATCGTCTTTTGTGCTGTGAAGTCGGATGTCACGTTGTGTTTCACCTGGTGCGTGCTGTATGTTTTCTTGCTTTGCGGGATCACCAATTGTGCGGTGGTTCCCGATTGTGCTGTGTTGCGCTTCGTCTGCCGTAGTGCGTGTCCTTTTGTTCGGGGTCACCAATTGTGGGACGATGGCGTTTGGTATCCGACTTGTGGATATTTGATTTGTTGTAGCACTGTGGTAGTTATGTTGCGACGCGACGGCGTCATACATCCGACTTGTGGATATTTGATTTGTTGTAGCACTGTGGTAGTTATGTTGCGACGCGACGGCGTCATACATCCGACTTGTGGATATTTGATTGTTGTAGCACTGTGGTGGTTATGTTGCGACGCGACGGCGTCATACATCCGACTTGTGGATATTTGATTTGTTGTAGCACTGTGGTAGTTATGTTGCGACGCGACGGCGTCATACATCCGACTTGTGGATATTTGATTGTTGTAGCACTGTGGTGGTTATGTTGCGACGCGACGGCGTCATACATCCGACTTAACTTTATGAGGTCCAACGTCTAGCTTTTATACGTTTACCCCCAACACATTTTTGATGACCGTTGAAACACGTGTTCCTGAAATTTCGCAATACTCATTAGTGGCGGCATTCGTCAAAGGCGGTATGCCGATCGCGTGCCTGTCTATTGTCTGTTTGTTGAGTCGGTTTGTGTTGCAACATCTGTCTTTGATATTGTCGGCAGTTATCAAAAGGTGGTGTTTGTTTTGATGATTTATTAGTTTTTCTAATTGTGTGACAGTGTTGCCACATGAGTATAAGGGCCTTTTTTCTAAAAAGACCAAGAGATGATACATAAAAATTTTTATTTAATTTTTTTTTCATTTTGTAGGGCCTTTTAGCGATTTAAACAATATCCGACCAACATTCTGATTGGAACCTTGCACTTTTATAATCAGACCAACTTCCCAAATAAGATAAGAACAATTTTCCGAATGACTGGACTACTATGTTCTGGTCTAAATGAAAATGATGTATATAAACGTTATTTTATAGGTTGCTTAGGAAAATGGTCGACTCAAAATTTGACATATTTAAATGTATCTCATTGTACATTTTTAGACAGATCTACGTAAGTATTTTGTTAAAAATAATTTGTATATAAAAGTAGTAGGTACTGATTTTATTTTATTTTTTCAGGTATTGTTTAATACCCATATCAAGCTTAAAAAACATACATATTTTAAATGTTTCATATACAGAATTTAATCGCCTAGGTTTAGAAATAATTTGCCAGGATTTAAAGTTTTTAGAATCTTTAAATATTTCGGTTACGAAAGTTACCGACATATCACCTTTAAAATCTATAAAAGACCGTCTTACCAGTCTTTCGATGTTTAGTTTATTGGTAAGTATTTGGTATTAATTATTTAGTTTATAACTTTTAGCAAAATTTAGAAATATAATTTATATCAGTGGCTGAGCGGTACTCAAACAGTGGTGCATGGGTACACGTCAACTTGGTGATAATAATTTTGTTATTTATATTAGTAAATAAATTTTTTAAACTATAATTTCCACGTGGCTTTGACTGTGTGTATTATATACAGGTTGTTTGCAGGAACTGAGTGATCATTGCTAACTTTGTTATTATTGGAGCTAAAAGATCAGTTAAATGAGCAAAAATGGAATAGCCTATTTATTATTATTGAATTTTATAGCTGAGAATGTTTTCTTTATAAAAGTGTAATGCATGTATGATAAACAAAGTAAACAAGTAAAGCATTAGTCCAGTCAATAGACAATTTCGTATAGAGGTGGCGCTATTTCGATGTATAGAACATTGGTGATGACTTTTCCCCCCCTTCACAGGAGGGTGCATAACTTTCTAGGGGCTTACAATGCTGTCTAAAATCAGTTATTTGGGTATACCACTGGGGCTGTCAGTTTTAGAAGAATACATGTTTAATAAATCTTAAAGCTGATAAAATTACGAACATAATAGTGTTTTTAAAAATTATGTAACATAAATGGTTAATGAAATAGAGCCCGTGAAAAAATCATTTAGCGACGTTGAGTTTGGAGGTCACGCCTAAAATGTAGAGTTACGTTCGACTGCTGTATTTAATATGTATTTAATTGAATTTCAAAATGAAATTTTAAATTATAATAGAGAAAAGAGTGCTCGGCACCCAATGTCGGAATCACGAAAAATGTTTGAGTTATAAGCACTCAAAGTTCTAGATATTACAAAAATTTAAGGAAAATTATTCATGTTTTTCGACGACCCCAGAGAAGACCTTCTACACCGAATAAATTAAATTCCAGCTAGGAATCTATAGAACATTTAATACCCTAAATAATGGTTTCTGTCTGACCATGATTATTTTAAAATTATTCAAGTTATAGGTAAATATCTAAAGACAAATTTTTATAACAAAGACTTTTAATATACACTGTTTTTGAATACAATTGTGATTATTACAACTTAAATTATGTGCTTTATATATTTTCCCATTATTTTAACAATTTTGAAGTAATCATGGTCGGACAATAACCATTAATTAGGGCATTAAATTTTCTATGGATTCCTAGCTGGAAATTAATTTATTCGGTGTAGAAGGTCTTCTCTGGGGTCGTTGAAAAACATGAATAATTTTCTTTAAATTTTTGTAATATCTAGAACTTTGAGTGCTTATAACTCAAACATTTTTCGAGATTCCGACATTGGGTGCCGAGCATTATTTAGGGCACTCTTTTCTCTATTATAATTTAAAATTTCATTTTGAAATTCAATTAAATACATATTAAACACAGCGGTCGAACGTAACTCTACATTTCAGGCGTAATCTCCAAACTCGACGTCGCTAAGTGATTTTTTCGCGGGCTCTATTTCAATAACTATTACAATAACGATACATCATTTTTAAAAATACTATTTTATTCGTATTTTTATCAGCTTTAAGATTTATTAAAACTGTTTTCTTCTAAAACTGACAGCCCCAGTGGTATACCCAAATAACTGATTTTAGACAACTTTGTAAGCTCTTAGAAAGTTATGCATCTCCCTGTGAAGGGGGGAAAAGTTATCACCATGTTCTATACATTTAAATCTACCAATTTCTTTAAAAAAATGTACTCCGTCATTTTTTTCTAGCTGAAATATTATAATGACTGGACTACATTGCCAAGACAACAAATTATAATTATGTTATATTATAATTATAATATACATAATATAACATAATTATAATTTGTTGTGTTTGCAATGCTTTACTTATAATTATTCATGTACGTACGTACACTCGTACACTGTGTTTTAAAATTTCACCTAACGTTTCTTTAATTTTTAACAATATAAATTTGTCCAAATGTTTAAACAGTCAACCCATCCCTATGTCATATTTAATTTAATTTATGACTAGTGTTCCGTACTATATTTAATTTTTGTTATTTAATTACAGGGAAATTTCAGTTCTTCAATGATTCCTGTTATTCTTGAATTACATAATTTGACATATTTAGATATATCTCGTGAAAGACCAGGAATGAATCCGTTTGAAATAATAGCACCACATTGCGATTTAAGCGATTTACTTAAAAATGTCTATGCTCTCCCTAATTTACTTTTTTTGGATATATCTGGTAAGTAAAGAAAAATGATCAGTACTAATTTTTACTTAATTGTTTAAATATTAAGTGATAGTTGTATTTTTACTTTGTTATATCTATGTATATAGTATAAGTAAGTATTGTAAAGATGATTTTTTTCGAAATCCGAATTTTGATGGAATTATCCTTTTTGACCTTCCCTGAATCTATTCTGACTATTTTCGCCATGATGTCTGTGTGTCTGTCTGTAGACGCTGTAACTCAAATATGACAGATCGTAGAAGGGTGAAATTTTATACTTAAGATTAATTTTTGTCTGGAAAGAAAACCTCCTATTTTTGAAAATGATCATTCAACCGGAAACGGATGATTACCTACATCGATTTTTGAATTTTTCAAATTACATTGAAACAGTGCGAATTAGAGAAAAATGGCCAAGTTGAAAATTGTTGGTAATTGTAGGTAATTTATTTTATGTTCTATTCATTAAAAAAAAAAAAAAATTTTTTTTTTAATGTATGAAGAATAAATTATAGATAATAATATACTCGACATTTTTTATTGAAAACATTTTTGTCTCATTGAAAAATAAACCCAAAAAAAAAAAAATGACAATAGTAAAAATCCGTTTCCGTCTTACTAATTACGTTAAACAAAATTCGTTCGATACATAATGTATAAAATAATATTTCTATAGTTTATGTCCCATTCATTTTATTCTATCTTTTATTAGTTTGTCAGAAACATCCTTCAATAAAATAAAAATCACGTACACTGTTCACTGTCATTATTACGTATAAGAAAGTACCGTGGCACCCACGGCAGCTTTTTTTAATTAACAAGAGTTAACATTTCCTTTCTCCCAATTGAAGCACTGGTTTGTATAAAGTAGATTTATTTTATAAATAATTATTAGGTAAACAAGAAATAGATTCAAAAGATTTAGAAGAATTTCTGCTTCATCACCAAAAGTTACAATTCTTAGGTTTGATGTTTTGCGATAGATGCATGGATAATACTTTTACAGACGTTAAACATCCAAATTATAAAGAATCTTTAGTAGTAAGTATTTTCTTTCAATTGATCAGTTAATTTTTTATGTTTTTAAAAATTTTATATATAGAGTGGCTACATTTAATCTAAATTACAGTATAAGGATCATTTTTAAGAAGATTCATTTTTACGATGCTTTGTCATTCAAACTTTTTTATAAATAAAAAATTAACATTATGTACATATATTGTATGATCCTAAAACTTAAGACTTTATTTTCATTGATGTATATTAATACAAAATTACAGATGCAGCCGAGAATATTATTTTATATCATGTAATATCTATGTTATGTATTATCATCTCTTTTACTGTTAGAATATTTGTAGAAGTGAATTTATCATAATTTATTAATATCTTAAAGTTATAACTTGTCTGATTTTTTTATTTCTTAGGTTTCTGGAATGGCAAATATTCAACAAATATTAATAGCTTTAAATATGTATACTGATCGTCCAATTTATGTTCAAAAGTCATTGTATTATTTATTTAGGTAGGTTATTTTTATTTTTCATCTATTTCAAATTAATTTCTAAGTACGGTAGATTCCAGTTAATCGAAGCATTTAACAAAATTTAAAGAGCAGAAATAATTCTTAACATTGGTTAAACTTTTATTTAATTGTACTAAAGTGATCTAGTCCTGATGTTTTCCAGTCGATGTTACAGTATATGTTTACCATATCTCATTTATTTGTTTTTGCCTTTTTAAAATGGTACCATGATCTTGTAAATATAAATATTTTAATAGAGTACTTATTTTTGAGTTAATTATAATTCTAATATAAATAACACTCAGCACTCTATAATACGACGCCATCGCTAATTCAATAATTCCATTAGCCGACGGCTAGAGGGGCACCCTCCACCTTTAACATTAATTGGTGAATTTAAATTTTGTGCAGAAATATAGCAGTCACAGTGTAGAACTGTCGGCCAGTCGTGGGATGGAGCGGCCGTGCAGTAGAGGGTCGTTTTATAGAGTGCTGAGTGTATTTTATACAAACTAACATTTTCTTATTATTTTTTACAGGTTATCATATACACTTTCAGATCCTAGACCTGATATTATAGAGTTAGTATTAAAAGGTATGTTGTTACAAAATGAAATACAAAGAAAGTAAACAAGATGTTACTATTTATAATTTAAAACAGGTATGGCAAAACATCCCGATCAATTTGGTGTGCAAATGGCTGCGACAGCTTGCTTATATAATCTTACAAAAAGAGATTTAGGTCCTGCTATACATATAACTGTTCTAAAACGGGTAGTAGATTTAACATTAGATGCAATGCAGAATTTTCCAAGTCAGAGTCAAGTAGGTTTACAAAATACTTTTGTGTAAAAAAGAAAAAACAAATAAAAAATGTTTAGAATCGGAAACAACAATCTCTGTCTTTTAGATTAGAACATTGTAGCGCAGTCATTCGAAAAATTATTACGATTGAATTTTTTGTTTTTGTCTTATTGGGGAGGTTGACCTGATTATAAAAGTGTGTAGGATATCCGGGTTGCAGGTATATATAGAATATATACGGTTACAACAAAGACTATATTTATTATGCAGAATATATGACAGAACAAATAACAATGATAACAACAATAGTGTAAATATTGTAACAATGGAGATGTACACTGTACCGCAGTCTTCTCTCGTCTGCGCGTGGATGTGTAACTGCACTGTTCGCTCCCTTCTCTTCTAAAGCGGTTGGTGCGCGTCGGACGTGTTTGTGTTTTCTGCGTCGATCGTACTGTGTGTGCGTACTGATACACTCTGGCTCTCCGCTGCATAAGGCGGGGTTTTTATATCGTCGCTCTTATGTTTCTGGAAATTTCTGAGTGTCGGGAACATTCTGTTGCTAATCTAGCGTTCCCCGGCTTATATGGAAACGTCGAGAAGATTCTCTGTGCTTGTCGGGACGTTTCCATATAACCCCCCTGCTGAGACCGGAGGTCAGGGTTCGTAATAGTCGGGGAAGCGTACGTGGCGTCCAGACTTTGTTGTTGTAGACCTGGGGGTCGTCTTCGCAGGTTCTGGCGGACGGGTGAGGTCTATTGCTGGTCCAGGTGGTGGTTCTGGTTTCTGGGGTAGGGTGGTTGCGGGTACTGGTGGTGCATCCTCCTTTGACACGTGGATGGGCTTGACGGGGTCGGCGGACGCAGTCGTCGATGTCCCTCTAACGAAGCGTGTGTCGTTGCGGGTGAAGACGTGCTGGGGTCCGTGCCGAACGTCGGAAGTTGCGTGTTGGGAGAATGTTGCTGCGAAGATGCTAGGACGCGGCGGGGTGCCGTGGGTGCTGTCGGGGATGGGCACCTTTTCGGAGCGGTGCGTTGATCCACGACGGGTGGGGTCCTGGAGCTCTTCGACTTGGTTCTGCGACGCGGGTGGTAGTTGGTTGTCGACCGGTGAGGAGATTGCTCCGATCCGGGACAGGTTGCGTGCGTCGGGGTTGCTTTGTGGGCATCGATCAGGGATGGTGCTTGCAAGAGATCGATTCGTTCCACTATGGTGCCATTTGTTATCACCTTTGGGGGCGATGTGCAGGCGGTGCGGGGTGGGACGTCGTGTGTGGCTGGCTGCTGGTGGTCCAGGTGACGTCCGGTTGCGGTGCATGGTGGGTGCGGGTTTGGTCGACGCAGGTACCGGCGTTCCAGGGCATGCGAGACCTGTAATTCCGTCGAGCAGGCGGTGATGACGGACGTCGACTAGCAGGTGGAAGTGGGACAGGAAGTCGGCACCGATGATCGCCGTGTTGACGTCGGCGACGACAAACTTCCACGTAAAATCCCGCCGTAGGCCGAGGCTGAGACGTAGCGTGATCAACCCGTGCGTGCGGATGCTCGTTCCGTTGGCCGCGCAGAGTTCGTAGTCTGTACGCGGTCGTGGAGTTCGCAGGCGGGTGCGTGGATACACGCATACGTCGGAACCGGTGTCCACTAGAAAACGGATCTTCGTGGTGCTATCCGTGACGAAGAGGCGGCCGGAGGATTGGACGCAGTCGGTTGCCGCCGCTAACGACTGCCTGGAAAGTTTCCCGTCTTGAAGGTGCACGGGGGTTCGCATCTCTGTGCCTTCTCTCGGAAGCGCCAGTGGTACCAGCAGAGGCCTTGCTGCGAAGTCCTGTTGCGTGAGCTACTGCGGCTGCGGTTGCGGTTGAAGGTGCGTTGGCGTGGGCGGGGGTCGCTGGGCCGGTGGTTTGTAGACAACGCAGCCACCTGGTGCGCCAATTCTTCGAGGCGGGCGGTGAGTTCTGCGAGGTCCGACGGCGGTGGGTTGACGCTGGCCACCTGGGGCGGAGGTGTGACCTCAACTATTTTATCGGCCAGGTTGGCGACGGTGTCGAGGGTCGCGTCAGTCTGGCACGCGATGATCGCCTGGACGTTGGGTGGAAGGCGGTTTGCCCACAATGTCCTTAAAAATTCTGCCGGGACGTCGGGGCCGGCGAGGGTTCGCAGGTGCCGGAGGAATTGGGACGGCTTACGGTCGCCTATTTCCTCGTGGACGAGGAGCTGTCGCACTCGTTCTTCACGGGAAGCTGATAGACGTCGTATTAGCTCTGTTTTTATCGTCGTATATTTATCTGTCGCCGGAGGGTTGGTGATGATATCCTCCACTTCGGCCGCGTACTGGGAGTCCAGTTGTCCGACGACGTGGTTGTACCGGGTGGCATCCTGGACGATTTGCGCGAGCTCGAATTGACTCTCAAGCTGTGCAAACCACAGGGCAGGTCGGTCAGGCCAGAATGGTGGTACTCGGATCCCCACACGATATAGAGCGCCTCCGGGTTGTTGTTGTTCTGCCATGATCACGTCGGTGGTCACCAAATGTAGGATATCCGGGTTGCAGGTATATATAGAATATATACGGTTACAACAAAGACTATATTTATTATGCAGAATATATGACAGAACAAATAACAATGATAACAACAATAGTGTAAATATTGTAACAATGGAGATGTACACTGTACCGCAGTCTTCTCTCGTCTGCGCGTGGATGTGTAACTGCACTGTTCGCTCCCTTCTCTTCTAAAGCGGTTGGTGCGCGTCGGACGTGTTTGTGTTTTCTGCGTCGATCGTACTGTGTGTGCGTACTGATACACTCTGGCTCTCCGCTGCATAAGGCGGGGTTTTTATATCGTCGCTCTTATGTTTCTGGAAATTTCTGAGTGTCGGGAACATTCTGTTGCTAATCTAGCGTTCCCCGGCTTATATGGAAACGTCGAGAAGATTCTCTGTGCTTGTCGGGACGTTTCCATAAGTGCAAGATGCTGGTTATAACCTTAGTCGGACATTGTTTTAATTGCAAAAAGGCCCTACAAAATGAAAAAAAATGTTTTTTTGAAATCATCTTTATGTCAGATAAAAAAGGTCCTTACTGTAACTCTACTGCTTTATTTGTTATAAATTTGTCAAAGTTCATGAAACCTTGAATTTAGGTATTTTCCATCATGAAAATGTATATTTTTAAACTAATGTTATCATACTTTATGATTTTTTTATAATCTTTAAAGAATGTTAACCATATGGTATTCTTTTCAAGATTCTTACCGACAACCACCTTTATTTTAATTAACAAACAAGCGCATTTCTCTACTCTGCGCGTTCATATTGTTCTCTCACACTCCTACTATATGGGCAAAAACAGTTATATATAAAATTAAAGATGGTTAAATTATCTACCAAAAAGATCCTATACATATTTTTCATCTGATTCATATTTCAGTGAGTAATGACTGTTTCAATGAAAAAACAATTTAATAATAATATTAAATTAGTTAATATTGTTTTTCAAAAATTCAGACAGTCGTTTCATTTTAAAATACAAATCTAATGAAAAATACGTATAGATCTTTTTTGGTAGAGAATTTAACTATCTTTAATTATATACAGTCGAAATCGGTTATAACGATATTGAGGAGACCAGTCATACTAAGTCGTAAAAGCCGATAGTCATAAAAACCGGTTAGAAGGCAATTATATGGGATTCAGTCAGACTTTTATTTCGAGTCATTAAAACTGATAATATGTTGTATTAACCAATGTCGTTATAACCGGTTTTGATTGTAACTGTTTTTGTTAAATTGAAATATACTATATTTTTAACATTCATTTAAAGATTATAAAAAAGTTATATAGTATGATAACATTAGTTTTAAAGTATACATTTTCATGATTGAAAATACCTAAATTCGAGGTTTCATGATCTTTTGAAAATTTATAACAAATAAAGGAGTAGAGTTACAGTTATGAGTGTAAGCACCTTTTTTATGTGAAAAGTTCTAAAGATGAAAAAAAAATTGATTTCAAAAAATATTTTTTTCATTTTGTAGGGGCTTTAGAAAAGCAAAACCAATACCCAACCAAGGTTCCGACCGATACCTTGCACTTTTATAATCAGGTTAACCTCCCCAATATAATAAGATAAAAACAAAAAATTCAGTCGGAATAATTTTCCGAACGACTTCTCTACTGGGATAAATCTCATAGAATAAATATAGATTGTTGATATTGTTCCTGTAAAATACCAGTTTTATTATTTATGTTCCCAAAAAATAGCAATTTGTTTTCCTCGCTCTCGTTACAAAAAGTTAGAAAAAATTCTATTATAACGTTGTAATACTCTGTAACTCAATTTTAAGAGTTGTCGCAAGGGGGGTCTTGTTTTCCATTAAGTAACATAGCACTAAGTTCATAATATTGATTTATGACTACTGATTAATTCGCCGTAATTAGACTGCGGTATGTCAAAAAACATCAAACTGAGATAATGGAGTTTGAAGTTTTGTCTAAAAATATTTCGTATGAGCATAATATACGTATTAATATTATTCAAGATATTCAATATATTCAACTTTTAAAGCATGACATATAATTTTATTTAATGTATTAGTATTTAATGTTTTATTATTTAATATTTTTAATATATTAAGTGGCTTAAAAGATTTATGTTGTATTCTTTATTAAACATTATTTTGAGACATAGCATTTTTACTGTGTGTTCTTTCAAACATATGTATATTGTCAAACCTAGTCCTAGTACTTAATTTACAAAATAATATTCAGAAAAATTTTTCATCAGCTGTCACAAATTAGTAATACAAACTTTTGATGTTAATAAAATACGAAACCGAACCCCCCTTGCGACACAGGGTATTCCTTGCATGAAGATTATTTTAGGTCATAAACTTACTTAGTTTGTAACCAGAGTGATTGTTTTTTTTTTTTAACGTTCTAATTTGGTTCTAATAATCACTCATTTCTTCTTTTATTTTAAAACTGCCTTATTAACTATAGTTATTATTTTCTCTAGATTCAAAAAAATGCTTTGTTAACATTATGTAGTGACAGAATTCTACAAGATGTAAATTTTGAAAAATTCCGTTGTGCTAAACTTGTTATATTAGCTTTATGTTCAACTGATGATCCCAGTATGAACAGGATGGCAGTCGCAATAATAAGTATTTTGGGTATGAAAGTTATTATTGATTTTGATAAGTTGCACTTATAAAACCGTTTATCTTTACAGCTGCAAAAATTACAACCGATGAAACTAGTCTTATTGGATCCGTACCAATGTATATGAAAAAATTATTATCGATGATTAGAAATAAAGTAACTGAAAAAACTTGTGATATAACATTAAAGTTTACTCTTAGTGCTCTTTGGAATCTTACAGGTAATGTGTGTTATTTAATTCATTGAATATTGGGTTAAACTGAAGGATATGTGGGTACAATATCACAATTGTCAAATATCACGTGTTGATGTGTTAGAATAGAGTATAATGTGTTGTATCTTTAGTAACATAACATGTACACTGGACACTTGAATTAATGTCATATATCAGAATAATAACCCTATGCTGTTTGATAGTTTTTTATCCAAATTTGTCGAAGTGTTTAGTCATAAAATTAAGAAAACAGCTCTAATACGTATTAATGCATCCGTGGAAAATATTAATTTTTAATTAAAAGATGTGTGTACGAAAAAGAGTGAGTTTTCTTGAATTTTTATAACATTCGTTTGAAAGTGTGCGTAGCTGGTGGCTCTATACGTTAATGTGTTTGCGGGAACCGAGTGATCATTGCTAACATTGTTGTTATTGGAGCTAGAATATCGGTTAAACGGGCAAAGTATCAATCTTTTCTGGGATGAATAATGGCGATGTCAAAAAAACAATTTAATGTCTTACAGAGATATATTGAAATACAACTTTTTTTTTAAATACCCTGTATATTATTATTGAATTTTATAGCTGAGAATGTTTTCTTTATAAAAGTGTTATACATGTATGATGGTAAACTTGATGGAAAACAAGTAATAACAAGTATTAATAATATCCAATCACTTTAAAATTTTGTATACATTTTTTTTTCTTACCTTTAAGAAATTTGGGGGGTGACCTCAAAGAAATTCAAAAATAAGAAAATTAATGGTCACCCTAAATATATACTATACACCCATACCTCGCTATACGGCCGCTCTTTATACGGCATTTCGCTATAACGGCCCTCTTCAATTAAGGCATGTTTTTGATTTACGGCCCAAAATGTTTCGCTATAACGGCAAAAACCAATCTTGCGCAAGCGCAATCTCAGCTATCACACAAATTTCAAGTTTTTATGACTATAACAAATAAAGGTGCGGGGCTTTGCAGCCAATTTCGTGGAACGTATCTAGGCCGTAAAGCGAGATATGGGTGTATGTACTATATATTACATGTACCATATTTTATATACTATATTTCAATTTATTTAAAAATATGTTATTTTAGATGAATCTTCTATGACATGTCGAGTATTTCTTAAAGAAGGAGGGATTGATTTGTTTTTGGAAGTCCTCGTAACATTTTGTGGAGAAAGTTCAATAGAAACAAAAGTGTTGGGACTTATCAATAATATTGCTGAAGTAAATGTACTTAGAAGTGAATTGCTCATACCAAAATTTATACTAAAATTAAGGTACCTATGTTTTTATCTTTAAATCATGTACCCTTAAATAAAAAAAAAATTGAAAGGTATTTTGATTAATCTATTAAAATATTTGTCGTTCTTAATTTTTAGAGAGTTACTAAATTCTGAACATATTGACGTAAGCTATTTTGCAGCTGGTATTATTGCACATCTGACCAGTGATGGATTTGAATGCTGGGCAATAGAAGAAATATCTCGTTCGGAGATATTGGATTGTCTTGTAAGTTAATGAAGTATTTACACTCTATTTGTTGTAGACACTTATACTCTTAGACAAGGAAAGATATAGGACTAATAACACATTACCCAGTGTTGTTACCATATCGCTCCACAAGTCATTGACCTATTGGCTAATCTAAGCTTATCATTCGGATTTTAAAATAAATATTTATTGTTTGGAATTATACAAATAATTAATAATAAATGCTTTATATTGTCTTTAAAAGTATTTCAGTGATAACTGATTAACAGAAAAAACAATGAGTGTGTACTTATGTACACGCGTTAGAAGTTATACTTCTTTGGGATGACTGAAAAACAACTACGAATAATCTTAATAACAATAATCTGCCGTTTGCTTTAAATATAATTAAAAATTTAATTTAATTATAATATTTAATTAATATAGGCAATACTCTTTACAGTTGTGTTATTTAAGTAAAAATCTTTATTGTCTATGGATGTCATTACGCCTTCATTTTTTTGATATAGGCAATACTCTTTACAGTTGTGTTAATTATTTTGTATTGTCAGTGCCATGCTACATATTTCACCGCATAAAATTTCGTTACATTACTAATTTCATTTCCGTTACATTACTAATTTCATTTCTGTTACATTACTCAATTTTTACCCTCAACGTCCCTAAAGAAGTATAACTTCAAAAAGTCTATTTGAAATTATCATTTCTCTTATATATCTTTAATTGTAATTTAAAGCATATTTGCATATTATAAATTTTCAACTGACGTCTCTGAGATAATATGCATAGAAATGACAAAAGTGACATATAATTAAAGATGGTCACCATCAAGTTCTGGTAAAACTTTCATTTACGGACTAGCATTAGTTGTTATGTATCCATAATCTTTCCTAATCTAAGCTTATACTATACAGGAAATAATAGCAAAATTTTAGTTTAACACGTAAGATCAGATATTTTTTGTATGATAGTAAACACTTACTTGAGTATGCGTGCATACATTTTAGTGATTGAACCGTACTCAAACAGTGAAATATATACATCTGCCAATACAGAATAGAGTTAATGCTCTAATATACACATTAACTGTTCTTGGTTAGGGCAATCTATTGAGGTAAAAGGAAATTCTCTCAAATAAAATAAACGTAAAATTTCCTATAGTTTTTTGGGTTCCGATAATGTGATATATAATGTGAAATATAATGTGATAAAATTGCTCTAATAACATGTGGTCAAGATAATGTAATTGAGTAAATACAGGCCATGAGTAATAAACAAAATAGTGAAAATTGATTGAACTACGAATAAATAAATACTAAACTACTTTTATTAAAACAAAAATGCATTTATGAATGTCAAGTGTAATAATTAGGCTATAGCAGCGGTTTCCAAACTTATTTTGTCACGGAACCTTTATAGGACTTTTCAAAAATTGCAGGACCGTAACCTTATTTATGTTTTATGGACCCCTCCTTTCTCAGTTTAATATGACATTAAATGAAACAAAAATACAAAAATTGTTTTTTTGATATATTTGTAAAAATAAAGAAAAATACACTAAAAAACACACAATACCTTTTGATTTTTTCAATAATACAGTACACTAGAATCTATGTATTTTATCAGCTCACGCTCTCAAATATTAATAATTATTTCTATGTACCTGCCCTTCAAAGACTGTAGTCAACCTGCTATCATGTAAGGAGATTATAAAACAAAACCAATTAATAATTATTATAATTAGGGTGAAGTGGTTGCAAATTGGAAAACACCAGATGGTGAAATGGTAGCATATAGAAGTTTTGGTCCCTTTTTTCCACTATTATCATGTGCAATCGAATATCAAATTCAGTTATGGGCAGTATGGGCCATCCATCATGTTTGTACAAAAAATCGTAAGTATATTTATATTTAATTTAGAAATAAAATAGTGAAAACAAATTATCAAATATTTTTGTACATTTATTAAACTTAAATCTCTTATAAAGATTTATATATTGATAAATAATAGTACATATTTTTTACAAACAATTTATTGCATGTTTATTTCAATTTGTGTTAATTTATTTATTTTACAGCTGCTAGATATTGTCAGATGCTTATTCAAGAACGAGGAAATGTTTTATTAGAAAATATAGTTGACAATACAAAAACTCATTCGAAGATAAAAGAAATTGCACTACAGATACTTGAAACTTTACACAATGAATCACATGTTACTTTATAATTTTTGTCAATAGGTAAGTTATACAGGGTGTTCCAGACCACCCGTCCACTATGTTTTACGCCCAAATTATTAAAGATAGGATTTTAGGATGAAAAATGTATTATATATAGGGTGAGGCAGTAACTATTACCACCTTAAATATCTTCGAATCTATAAGGCCCAGAGAAAAATTAGTGGAACCAAAATTGTACGGTACGAAGGGGGCTATCATATAGCGATAATAATTTTTGTCCAGTTGGAGGCACTTCGGAGATATCAAGGTCAACATCATTTTTTTAAATTGATTCGGTACATTTGTTATCCATAATATGATTGAGGAGTTGAAAACAAGTTCAGAACTCATCACACAAGATTATTGAACAAGATTTAAAATTAAGAAAAAACGATTAAAAAATACATTTTTTTATTAAATGTTATTTACATTTAAAGATGTTCGAAGTGATGGCCATCAATATCGATGTAACATTGGTAAATTTCATTTAATAAAAATAACGTGTGTACTTATGTACACACGTTAGAAGTTATACTTCTTTGGGATGATTGAAAAATAACTACGAATAATCTTAATAACAATAATCTGCCGTTTGCTTTAAATATAATTAAAAATTTAATTTAATTATAATATTTAATTAATATAGGCAATACCCTTTACAGTTGTGTTATTTAAGTAAAAATCTTTATTGTCTATGAATGTTAATACGCCAAAATTTTTTTGATATAGGCAATACTCTTTACAGTTGTGTTATTTATTCTGTATTTTCAGTCCCGGGCTAGATATTTCACCTCATAAAATTTCGTTACAATTTCGTTACATTACTAATTTCATTTCCGTTACATTACTCAATTTTTACCCTCAACGTCGCTAAAGAAGTATAACTTCAAAAATATTTTTTAATCGTTTTTTCTCGTTTTCAGCTCCTCTATCATATGTTATTAACACTTCGAACATCTTCTTTAAATGTAAATATCATTTAATAAAAAAATGTATTTTTTAATCGTTTTTTCTTAATTTTAAATCTTGTTCAATGATCTTGTGTGATGAGTTCTGAACTTGTTTTTAGTTCCTCTATCATATTTTGGAAAAAAAATGTACCGAATCAATTTAAAAAAATGAAGATGACCTTGATATCTCCGAAGCGCCTCCCCCTGGACAAAAATTGTTATCGCTATATGATAGCCCCCTTCGTACCGTACAATTTTGATTACATTAATTTTTCTCTGGGCCTTATAGATTCGAAGATATTTAAGGTGGTAATAGTTAGTGCCTCACCCTGTACATCGACCCTAAAAGAATTTCAGGAAAATATTTTCAACCTTCTAAAACCGCCTCTTGGGCGGTAATTTGAGGGGACATGCCCGTTTCTCAGCAAATGGAATGGTATATCAAAAAGTACATATTTGTAAAGATCATAAAAAAATAAGTAACTTTTGTAAAACAAAAATTTTCATACTTTCAATTGTTTAAAAAATATGGCGACTTGTTCTCAAATTTAAAGTTTTACTAAAAGTGCTCAGATCACGTATTTAAAATAAATGTATCATTCTTAGTCAACTCTATGAGAGAAAAGCGGTACTTTTACGTATTTCCATAATATTCACAAATGTTGTTAAACTTACTCAAAGAATATAAGTTTTAAATTCATCATTTTGCAAAATTTTGTGTTTTTTGAAAATGACACGTATTTTAATTTATGAAGAAATGATGTATTTAAATAATAATTTTTATTTCTGGATGTATTTATCGTAGTGAATTCAATTTTTTTTTATTTGAACGATCTCTTTGGACATGTTTTTATGTAAAAAAAACTTACTATATGTATGTAGTGAGAAATGCCTATATAATTCTATACGTCTGAAATTGAAAAAAGGCATGTGATTAATCCTGTGCCTACCTCATAATCTAATAAAATGTTGAGAGCCAATTAATATCTTTTAATAATGAATATATCTAAATTTCAACAGTAAATAAATACAAAACTACCAACATTGTTTGAGTTGTAAAAGGAAGATATATTACAAACACAAAATTCTGTAAAGTTTTGATTTATGATTCTGTAGAAAATATGAAATTAAAATGATTTTATATCTATTCCAGTTTACGAATATACTATCATGAAGATCACATACGTTTCATTCTAATTATTATTATTAGATTGTACTAGTCAAAACTTTTATTTATATTATACATTACTGATATTATATATAATATTTTGTGTTATTGTTATAGTTATATGTAAAATAGTTAAATAGTTTATAAGTTATTTATAATGTAGTATTTAAATATTAAACTAATGTTAATATATAAAATCCTATGTTAAAATATTAATATTGAAGAAAGTGTTTTTAAATTTCCCGCTTATTTATTACATTTACAGTAAGATAAATGTTGACGACTAGAATTTTTATTTATTTATATTAATAGGTGTTTATAAACATTTAAAATTGAAAATTTCATTAGCTAAATATCATTTTTGTCATTTTATATCATTTATAAAGAAGTACATTTTGTAGAAAATATTAAAATATGTACCTTAAAAGTCGCAGCACGTAACTCATATAAACGTACAATATGGAATGTGTACGTGATGTAATGGCGTCACTTAAGAAGTAAATAAAGAATATTTTATTCTTATTACAATTACACAGTTATTATGAATACAATTAATACGGGCTAGTTAATAAAATGTTACTAAACACGAAACTGTCAATTTAAAACGAGTTGATAATTAAAATTACAGTAAAATGATAGATCGCGAGTTTACATTAAATATAATGGCGTCTGTGTTAAATGCTTGGTAAAAATAATTGTATGATCAGTTTTTGTTTACATCGTGCGACATTTTACAGTAATTTTTAAATAATATACAAATATACAGTAAAATATTTAAAATGGCAGAAAGTAATAAGGTTCCACGGTAAGTTTCTTTCATTTATATATAAAATGTCAGGTCCTTAACAAATGTTTGTTCTAGTATTATGGTATTTCGCCCTACGTGGGATGAATTTAAGAATTTCTCAAAATATGTTGAACACATGGAATCAAAAGGAGCACACAGAGCAGGACTTGCAAAAGTAATACCTCCTCCAGAGTGGGTTCCTCGAAGAAGTGGATATAATGTTGATTCATTAAATGTCACTATACCTGCACCAATTTGCCAAGTAGTTACTGGAAAACAAGGTCTTTATCAACAGATAAATATACAGAAAAAATCTATGACAGTGCGTCAGTATGCAGACCTTGCAAATTCAGAACGGTTTGTAGATTTGTGAAATAAAAACTTATTGATCCTGTATTCTGAATTTCATCTTTCAGGTACAATACACCAAGGCATTTTGATTATGAAGATTTGGAAAGAAAATATTGGAAAAATATTACATATGTAGCTCCTATTTATGGAGCTGATGTATCTGGTAGTCTCACAGACTCCACAGTGAAGGTACATTTATTGCTATAAATATGACCTTTTAATTATGAGAATACATAATTCCATATTTTGAAGTACCTATTATCCTTTTTAAGACAGAGTATTGTAAGCCTCTTGTATAGTAAGGCTTTTATAATACTCTGCTTTGTATAGGGTGATTATCTATTAGAGACCAAAGTCAATTGTAATAGCATATTAAATTTGTATATTATAAATTTTCAATTGACACCTCTGAGATATAGAAACGACGAAAGTAACATATAATTAAAGATGGCCGCTGTCAAGGTTAGTAAATACACAGGCTGCCTCCGTAGCTTATGATCAATCGGGCTTGAGCACCTCAGATGACTTTTTTCCTCTTCTCGTGCCAAGTTACTAGGCAACATTTGTAATTGGGCAGATCATTACCCCTCTCCACATTTGAACACCCTCGATGACGTATTCCCTCTCCCGTGCCAGCTGCTGAGACTACCTTGTACTTTACATACCTTGGGCCGCTGTCATGTTTTTGGTAACACATTCATTTGCGGAATAGCATTGGTTGTTACGTATCCATAGTCTTTCCTAATACAAGCTAATTTGTAAAAGATTAAAAAGAACAAATAAAATTATAAAAAAAATATTGTAATTTTATAATTATGCCACAATAATTTGACATTTACAAAATCATAAACAGTTGTAACGTTAGTGTCCGGACACAACACCATCCGGTTTTATTTTTGCTTACTTAAAATAATGGACTTGAATACTTTTTAAATAGACCCAATATTAAAAATCATTCATATTTTAGTTTGTAATTTTAATTTAAAAAAAATTGATTACAGTTATTTGTTATGTAATCTAAAAATTTACAAAAAAATTGCTTTAAATGACTATTTAGACTTATTTGTTAACTTTATATTTCAGGAGTGGAATATTAATCACTTGGGAACGATTCTTGATTACGTAAATGAAGATTATGGAATATCCATTGAAGGAGTAAACACAGCTTACTTATATTTTGGAATGTGGAAAACTACTTTTGCTTGGCACACAGAGGATATGGATTTATATTCAATTAATTATTTACATTTTGGTGCTCCAAAAACTTGGTAAATTTTACATTATTAACCCTCTGTTAGGCGCGCAGTATACATGTATAGACCACTCATATAAAAACTGTAACAATACAAAGCATGCTTTATTTGAGCAAGAGCCCTTTTGAGTGAGGGGAGGGGTAAAGTGAATTAATATGTTTTGGTCGTTGAAAGTCTACAGATGATTATAACTGCCCAAAGTAGTGAAAAGTGAGAAAAATACCTAGTAACCTTTTCTTTGGTCAATGTGTTAAGGTCTAGATCATCACCTCCCCATCCACGACAGAAAATTTTCTTTAGCTTTCCAGCAAATAGGCTAGGTAATTATTTAAGACGTTGCAATATTTTAGAAACCGCATTAATCCGGCATGTATATACAGGGTCCTCCAATAGTGCGTCCGGCATTGTTTACGCCCGAACTATTGAAGATAGAGTTTTAGAGTAAAAAATTTACTATTTATATCGACCCTAAAGAATTTCAGGAAAATATTTTCAACCCCCTAAAACCGCTCCTTGGGGGGTAGTTTGAGGGGTACATACCCGTTTCTCAGTTAAATCAAATGGAATGGTATATCAAAAAGTACATATTTGTAAAGATCATTAAAAAATAAGAAACTTTCGTAAAACAAAAATTTTCATACTTTCAATTGTTTAAAAAATATGGCGACTTGT